>OX388318.1:13671301-13940181 GCA_947579605.1 Athripsodes cinereus | reverse complement strand
ACAATGGATGCCCGAGCGCATTCGAAAGCTCACCACCAAACAAAAATACGCGATGTGTCCGCAAAGACAATCAATACATACATACCTCGTCGCGAAAAACTTATCAACAACATATATATATATATATATATAATACTTATTCCATATTTGTAAGTATGGGTGAATTTCTTAAACCATTAAATTAATAATGATAGAGTATCCGGTCTCTGCTATATTACTTATGTATATTATAATAACCGTATAACACAGTTGTTTTGTTTATTATTTATTGATTATTATGAATAAAAAATTATTTAACCATAAGGTAATCAGTTCTATATACTAAATAATATTATATTTATGTAGACAAGATAGACAGGCATCCTTGTCACAGAAATGATGTGTGATAGATATCATAGTAACAATAATAATAATAATACCGTACACGTAACCACAATACCATTTACTAAGTGGCAAATTTAATAATATGTGATTAATTAAAATTACGATAAATAAATTGACGTGAAAAGAATTACGCCCCAATGACGCGTGATTATTCAACACTATATAATTATTAAAATGTGTGTTGCTGCTGCAATTCATTAGACTAATTAACCTTATAAAACCTTCCATCTTCCACCTCCGAGTATCAGGATTACATGTGTTAGAGAGGGTGGCGACAAAACACGACGTTTAATCTACCAACTAACATAATAGAGGGTGATATATACTAAACGTATGCTTGTTACTATACTTGTTGTCAGTAGTAGTGGTGCTGTGCCTTGTATGTATATGTAGATATAGTAATAGGTAATATCAGCACGTTTGCCTACCGTATTGTGTATAATAACTACCTCCCTCCTGGAGACTGAATTTACATCGGCAAACATTTCTGTCACGCGATAGACAACATCGGACGTACGTATTATGTATTAACATAAAAAAATGTATTTATGTTTTCACAACGTGTGACAAAAAATATGTAGCATATCTATAAAATTATATACAGTGTAAAAATGTATCCATATTCAGTGATATAAAAAGTTTATTGTACTTATATAGATAAAGCAGTAAGGGTTGAACGTGATTGATGAAATTGCTACTGAAAATGGAAAAAAACGATGTTGTGTTCAGTTTAAAAAAGAAATAAAACCCTGATGAAATAAAAAACCGGGAAAGATAAGTTGGTACACATTATTATATTGTAATGTAGAACAATTTAAATAAGTTACCCCATTGTTTTCCTATCCATGATTTCGTAATTACAATACGCAATTTATATTCACTGCTATTAACAAAGACATTTCAATGATGAGTTTAGTAATATAAACGTTGCAAAATCTCCGAATATTTTAGAAAAAAATCAAATTATAGTTAAGATAATATTAGACACGGTGTCACCTGTGATCTATATAGCTTCTGTAATGAGGAAGAGTCAATGGTCCTACCTGGGCCGTGTATTGAAAATATTCTCATTTTTTAAATTACAGAAGGAGTTGGTACTCTTTTCACTACAAGGCGTCTGAGGCATGAATGACCCTCTTTCGCAATCAGAATAAACAATCAACCCAAAATCGCTCTAAAATAAGGTGGCTCGTTTCTACCCCTATGTTCCTAAATAGAAAACCAGACATCATTACGGCCAGCGACTGACCAACTGTAATTTGTTTGTCATTTAAAAGAAGACATGTGGTAAAAATCTAGCACAATCTGTTTTGTATCGTAAATTAATTGAACTAAAAAAAGACTCGCAAAAAACAAGCCACAAAAATGATGTGAATTTTAACACCAAACATTTTGGAACGAATCAATTCGATAATAACAAAAAATAAAATGCGCATAAATGAAACTCTGAACGCTTTCCAATAATGAAAGTACAACTACATATAATAAAAACACTTGAAATCAACCCACAGTAAACTCCATGTTTACCATATAAATCCGTAATAAAAATAATAACACAAATACATTCGTATGATACACATACATACATTCACACACTACATTTTATCATCATAATATATCTAATACAATTTCTCTAAATGATAGACTCTACAATCTACATCGTTCATATATTATGTTAGAATTACCAATTTTGAGATAATCGAAGGATTTTTTTTGGTTGACAAACTCAATGAAATGTAAATGTTCCAGTTTTTCAAAAAAAATGTATGTCAATTCCGTTTTGAATTAAGAAAGGATTTTTTTTCTTTTTTTGTATTTTTATCATCTATTTTATCGTCCGAGAACCACGTGGCTTGGTGGATCGAATTCTCAAGTACGGGCGTGTGTTGAGTAAGAGGAACCGACGTGCGTGTATGAGAAACTGTATGAATGTCGAGGAAGCGAAGGAAGTGTGTAAAGATAGGTCTGTTTGGCGTTCCGTTCTCTCTGCCTACTCCACTTGGGACGCGTCGTGATGGTGGCATCTCTCACAAGTGGAGTAGCCAGTGGACTAAATCGCATGATGAACACGGAAATTCTCCTCTCCGTACCAAAAATCAAGACACTCAAGATCGATGGTAATACATACATCAATGCCGAATCGAAGATTTTAAATGTCTTACATGATGATTTATGAATGCCATAGAATACGAAAAGAGCCTTAAGAGGCGTTCACATTTGTTCACTTTCAGTGATCACTCCGGATGATCCTCCAAGATGAACAGGTGTGAACGGGCGTTTCATCGCTAGTGATCACTAGCGATGACGGAGGAAAGAGATTACCACTCGTCATAATTTTGATGAAAGGTCCTTTCACTGAAACGACCATAAACAAGTTTTATCTTATTATTTGTTTAATTCTCTATGAATTTGTATTGAATGTCAGAATCATGTACAAAATTATTATGCAGTCGAGAGCTTTATTAATTTGTTTTTAGTGTTATTTTTCATTTTTGAATTTGTTTAATTATTTTTATACGAAAATACGTCAAACTACATACAACATGAGTGAGAGTGTTGACATGACAGTGAAAGCATAGGATGAACAAATGTGAACAGACGTGTTCACTTTCGATGAACAGGTTTGACCCTGACACTCTGGATGATCATCCAAAGTGAAGCAATGTGAATGCTACTTTAGACACTCGAAAACAAAAAGAGTGTAAGTCATATCCTTTGCCAGGAAATCCACATACTACTAATAAATATGGAAATTTCAAAATATCACTTTGCTGTTCTCGATTCATTTTATTCACTTCCCAGAAGTGTATAATACATTATACGTCATAATATTATTATTGTGTCTAACCCGTAACCACTAGTCTACTTTACTACTATTGTACCAACATCTCTACTATGTATTGTACATCTCATAAAACTTAAGTAAACAATAAATACACGAATAAAGTATATTCCATGTACATTTGAATTCCTAATAATATTTACCAAGAAATCTATACACAGAATAAATATATTCATATACGAGTACCAACTAGCCTTTAACAGGGGTTTTCCTGAAACTATATAAATAAAATTACACAATTGTAGTCGGGCCCAACTTTACTGAGAAATCACAGAAAAATAACCACACCTTAGTGCAATACTTTTAGATGTTCAATCATGATTTGATGTGAAATTAGATATTTTATATGACAGTCAATGTTCATTATCATGGCGCTATTGTTTTAATGAAATTACTAATTTCCCAATTTTAAAAATTATTTCTTCTACTACTACTTCTAATACTATCCCACAAGTGGGGTAGCTAGGTGATCAGCCGCCTGAGATAAATATGCAAATTGTTCTCTTTGTGGAAACAAAAGACATTCAGGATGGGTGGCTAACTTCATCGTTGAATTTAAGATGTAAAATGTTTATTAAAATGAAATTCACTATTCTTTGAATTCAACAGAATGTTGACAAAAATTGAAGGTTCGTATGCCTAACTTCTAATAAATTAAAGATATGATCTCCCATAAACTGTTATTTGCCGCAAATCTATCTAAGAGCACATGGATATAAATTTTCACACACCAGTTTCCTTATTGCTTGGTAGGTTATAAAATATGCTCGTTAAACAAACATATTATACACGCACGTGTGAACAGACTCAAATATTTATGCAGATAATATCGTATCAAAAATGTTTACATGGTTCTTTCATCTGCAAAGATTTCGATAATATACGATTATAATAAACGATAAGATGTGTGGGTATATTGTATATACATTCTAAACATTTAATCGAATCGAAAATACTGCTGTACCTAATCGAAGTCAGCGTTCGTTCTTTTCTTCGATTTTGTTTGTGTTTTATCGATATAGTAATAATAATCGAATAGCTTGTAGCTGGCTAATAATATTAAAACAAACTGTTATGATATAATATCGAAACGATGTACGAGTACTATCTACACTGAAATAACAACATCATCTCTACATATTCATTCATAGCCATCGAATAACTGCGATTCCGTTCATTATATCCGGCTAAATGACACCTAAATCAAACAGTTATTAACGTACGACTTAATGTTCAGCTAAAATCATTTCAAGCCAGAAATTTTCACGGTGTGAAATAAGAGTATCCTTAACTTTAGAGGATATGCATATTTTTTACATGTAGTTAGACCGATGGTTACCATTTGTGGGAAATCTACTACCTACTTTATTTATTTATTTATAAATCATCAACAGCACTTGCAGATAATATATACGAGTATATACACATAAATACTAATAATGTATGACAAAGTCCTGGTTGGGACATGTTTTGAGAATGCCTAATGATGGTTGGCCAAAAAGAGCACTGTTCTTCCGTCTGCAGGGGTTCCGTCGGCCCGGGCGTCCCTCTTTCACAATACACCGTTTCTATGATAACGATATCAGAGCGCAAGGAATGTCGTGGAAAGAGGTGACGCAATTGGCACAGAGACGCTCTGAATGGAGGAGGCTAGTTTCTGCCCTGTGCTCCCGAGAGGAGCGTTGAGGGCGATGATGATGATGATGATGACAAAGTATCAATATATTTATTTATTAATTTTTAATGAACACTGATTACAAACAATTTCATACAAAAATACAATCAATATACATAACTAGAGGTAACACTAATCTCCCACTAGACATGGCTTGTAAACCGGGGCTAACTATGTATTTTGTGGGAAAAGGCAATAGTTTGTAAGTCGAGACGTTAAAAGTCGTAAAATATATTATAAATAATAAAAAATTTGAATGTTGCGGTCTTTTGGCAAAATTTAACGGTTGTGTAAAGATACCTCAATTCAATATTTTATGCATAAAAAAATCGAGCGTGAAGGAATATAGCATATTATTATTTTTAGTACTAAGCATCATGCATACTTATTATGTTGAGACGGTTTTAATCGCATGAGAATTTCAACAACATTTTTTGTATTTATAAAATACAAATTTAACGTTACAAATAAACAAATATGATACATCTTCTTCTTCTTCCTCGAGTAATAGATCATCGATCTGTTGTTTCGGAAGTGATTCCTTCTTGTGACACCGTGGACTAGCTTTCCTTCCATCTTTTTATATGTAAATATGATACGATGTGTAGAAATAGCCAAACTATAAAAGCGAAAATATATCGACATTCCCCAAAATAAGAAATAAGTATTATATTAATAATCACACAAGTTTTAAATCCGCAGTCACACTTTCGAAACAATTAACAAACAATAATTACAATACTATGTGGGTTTATTCAATTGTTAAATTTGCATACAGTAGGTCCATACGAATGAGCAATGATATTATAATATTAATCTGCATACACAAAGAATTCTACCGTCAAAGGAATTGCTCTAAATAACTGCTTTAATAAATAAATTATTTGATTAATTGATATACAACTCTGAAACAATATGTCCACCCACAAAACTTTCACGGTTTTACTTGCTCAGCTCGTTTGTCTAAATATATATTTTGATAAATGTAATTATTAATAACTAGATTCAATTTTATGAATAGATACAACCAAGCGTTGAATCAACAAATATACTGTCGTCACAATTAATGGTTTCAATTTATCATTCAAGTACATATATACTGGTATTCCGAAGTTAGATTATCTTACGTTGTAAAATTATATTATTAATAGCTTTGTCTCATCACCAAATACCCATTCATTTTTATGGTGAATTCTGACATTTCTACGGTTATTAGAATAGTGACAAACTGCCATAAAACAATATATAATTTCTTTAACAACTTTTTAATCTAAAGAGTATAATTTCAACATTTCGATTACTGGAATTACTTTAAAGAACAAAGGTATTTTGGGTTTAATGTTTAATCTAAGCAGGTCACTATGTAGCGAGCCGAAAGATCTAAAAGCAACCAAGTATCTAAAATTGAAACCAAAAATGAAAAAAGAGGAATAGATTGTCCCAAAAATGGGCAAATGATATTATGCCTGCCGCAAGCAGAAATTGGATGATAGCAACCCAGGAAAATGAAACGTAAAAAAAACAAGGAAAAGGCTTAAATCCAGCAGTAAAGAGAAGTTTGAAAAACAAGAAGAATCTATGTAATGTTAATAAATCAGTGAATATGTAAGACACTTACAATGTGAATTAAGAAACATAAAAACTAGAGAGATAATTATTTTTACATCGTTACTTTTATTTCGACTAAACTAAATAAAGCATTCGTACACAGTGAGTACATTAGAATAATGAGAAACTAATGGCTTTAAGATTTAACTAATGACATTAAAACAATTAGTGCATAAAGTTTGTACTGTTATTAGTATTAACAACCGAAAAGTCATAGACATAAGAGAAAAGTAATGATTTAGTGGAGAGGCCTAGAGTCTAGCATATTATGTTTTACTAGGCTTAAACCCTCAATAAATATTCCTCAAATTTAATATTGAAAACAATCACGTTGAGTGCATTTGACATCTTCATAACTGCGTTGAATGCGCCACACATCCTGGATGTCTATCATTTTATTGGCACAAATGTGACAGCTTGCATGTTTGTTACGTCGATGGATGTAGTCAATCCGCTGATTTCCTCACTTGTGGGAAATGCCGTGAATGGAGGAAAAAACAACGAAATTTAAACGATACACGGACCCGTGATCTCTCCGATCATCTCATGTGACACTTGACGATTTGATATTGCAAAAACTCACTAAAGATTAATATTATAATAATTGTTCTATCATGAAATACGCTCAATAGATTGAGTGTATAAATAGAAGACTCGAATATTTGCCTAATACTTGCCCATTAAAACGACTATAAAGAATAAACAAACGTACATGTAAACGGGCTCGAATAATTTGCTCGAATAAAATGGATTATAATTTTAGTCAGTAAACAATATAATAAATATAGACCAGTAAAAAAACAAACAAAACAACAATAATAATACCTTCTACATACAAGTTTGCATGTGTGTGAGAGAGAATAATACTCGGTGGATAGTTTGTCCATTATCACAGTTTGTAAACAATATGAAGAGAAGCAATATATTCCTACAGCAATATAGTAACAATACTGTGACTTTGTAACCTATTGTTAAAACCATACAAACTACGTTGTGGTATGTAAGATAATTTTCAGACATTGTGATATGTATCGCCGATAAATGTACCTTTGATTAATAAAGTAATAAAAAAGGTAGAAATAATTCGCCTAAACTCATCGCGTTAAATATCCGGGCTTTCCGGGGATTCCTACTAATATACTACTAAAAAGAAATACATAAGGAAAATAAATGAAATACACACATATTTATATAACTAATCTTCTACCACACTGACTCTCCACATAAATGGGAATAACTACGGACGCTTATACAAAGAATAGGAAAGAAATGAAATAAAACAAGTAGGAAAAAAATCGAAACAAGATTGATCGACAACCGAATTAATGTAAACGATGTATTACAATGGTATCAAAAACAGTCACATTAAAATATATTAACCTACACGAGATACTGCAATCTAACAATGCTGTCTTGGGGAAGGAAAATCGTAATATATAAATGCACGCCTACAAAATGCATTTAATAACTTCATTTATAAATATATTTCCGGTAAATTCCAGATGCATATCGCACCATGTGAATAGCACCTAACTTGTACACATAATGTGAGGAAAGTATAATATTACTTGTGTACACATTCAGTCGGAGAAACCAGTTCACAACAATTCAATCTCAAATCACAAGTTTCCATATTACTGTAGTACGAGTATTATACAGCGGCATATTATATGATATTATAACTACGTACTACGAACTACTAAGTAAATGTTTCTCAGTATTAGGCACGTACAAAATGTTATACATACAACGTAACATCACTATTCCCACTGTACATACATTATAAATGGTGATGGTGTTCTGTCAAAATACCACCAGCGGCATGATTAACAGCGGCACATTGATTGTATTGAAATAATCAAACCACCTGAGAGTGACTCTTATTTCACCTATAAGTTAATGTTCAAGTTTTGTAATGGTTGATTATAATCGAACGTTTGAGAACTGAATTGGTTTATTTTTGAATAACAAATGTAAATATTTTCTTTCTTTCAATTTTCTACTCTATGACTTTTCTTTTGTAAAAATAATATACCATTAGATAACATGAATAGACAATTCACACAAAACGAGCCAGTTCCTAACTAAGATATGAATCTTGTATTATGGGCACTAACGCGACAAAATATACAAAAGTCAGTCACAGGAATAGAAATATTGTTTTCTAAAAAAACGTTTTAAGACAGGAAATAAGTAAACGGTATACCTCTAAGTAATTGTATTAAAACCCACCTACCACAGTCTATTTTTTATGATTCAATATCGAATAAATTTAATACTAATATTATGTACCTACCTTAATAAAACTACGGTAAACAATGGGAAATCGATATAACGGCACAGCGGCGGATACCCGAGGGTGTCATTATTTAAAGAGCTTTGCTTTATATCAAACAAACAACAATGTATATATCTCTCTAAAATTGTATGTATTATGCATAATAACAATATATGTATATGGATAGCGGTAGGTAATAATAATACATACAATATTAAAGACTAAATATATCTATTCTGTTTCACCGCAATAGGAATTCATATATTGGATGTGTTGTGAGGAGTATTTGATTTTCAACAATAGATTGTGTATAGGTATTATGCATTGGATATCTGTTCCAATAATATAACTATGCCGTCTGTACCTACCTACTCTCGGTGAATTGCTTGCAACGGGCGAATAAATATATCGGCAGTCATTGTTATTATTGTTGAATAGTTCACACCTAGACACTTCTCAATTTATAGTCAATTATTCGATTATATTCAATTTATTCCAAGTCCCAGGATATTTATACATTTACTGACTCAGTTTATAATATACCTGTCTCATAAATGAGATTCTAACGCTTGTGTAAACATTTGGTAAAAACATTGCAACGTAGACGCATAAATTGAAACCTATCTATATTCTCACATCATATCCTTTATGGAATACTCATAGAGGACGAAACGCAACGCTAACCAGACCTTGCACACTTCTTTCATTTCATACAAATTACAAACATTTCTCACGATACACGTTGATTTTTTTTACTCGAAACGCGACAGTCTTTGGGACGTTGATGCACACCTTCCAACTACAATTAATTCCGATTAGATGAAAACATTTAATCAAAATAATGCATATCAGGTTCTTTCCAATTCGCTTTTGGCTATTAAATACGGAGAAAACTGCATTTTTAAAAAAGGAAATTAATTCAGTCTGCAGACGTCGGTTGCAATATGAGATGTTCGTTTTTGATTAAACCTACCTTCTTGTTTCATTTTTATTCAGTATAATCCAAAATCATAATACTGTACATGCTTACAGAAAAGAGATCTTTCAAAAATGTAATACAAGATACAATCATACTACAACTCAAAGGAATAAAAATGCAGTTGTTCGTGTTGCGATATGAAATATTTAATATTATGTTGTTGCATTGAAAAGTAATAAAACTGTACTGGATATATTATTCATCTCTACAAACCATTCGCTATTCCGACAGTTTGTTATTATTATTATTTCGTATTGATTTCCATTTTATATTTGCGCAATATGTTATTTCGTAAAATGATTATTAGATACGGTGAATCAATTTTCACGTCAAATAAACAATATGTTATTTATTAGGTATTATTATTATTATTCGGACAAAAGAAATAAATGAGGTTAAGGTGAATAATTGAATATTAAATAATGCTGTTTGCTTTTATTTTGTGAATATAAATATAGCATTATATTATTATTTAGACTTAAGACGAATCTTAAATAAATACATACTAGACTAGAACATTAGTTGAATTGATGTTGAAATAAACAGTTTTTATTAAAGTATTCACAATTTTATGTAATCGTGTCTTTGGGTAAATAAATATGTGTGTCTATTATCTGAAATAATTCTGCTATTAAGAATTTTTCACTTCGTACGACGTGTTCAATTTAATCGTTCAAAAATAATTTCATTAATATGTTGAGAAAATTATGGCATTAATGATATCTGAAAACTTTTGTATATGGTAGAAGAGCAAAGTGCATTCTAAAATTGTTCTACAATATTGTCAAGACTAGTAGCCTTTTACACTACGAGTAATTTGTGTGTACAATAAATCTGCATCAGATAATAATAAACTTCCATAAACATAGAAGAAAACAATGCTTTTAAAGTAAAAAGACAATTTAACTAACCACTGAATCGCCCCAAGCGAAATACGGTATGTGTTTGAAGTTCAAGTAGATCTTTTCGATTGCACATATATCTATTTGCTTCCTACATTACCCAGACATCATGAATTACTATGTATATTATTGTAATATGTGGGTAAACACCCAATATGCCATTGCTTTTGTTGTATGTAATATCGCATACTGAAACGTGGTTTGTTAGTTAGAGGAGGTATACAGTTGTTGGATAAATGTATGAACTCGTAGTAATAATAATAGTACTTATGACAGCAGTGTGGTCAACAAACGAAGCGCCGTCAATACTATTATAGAAATGGAATGCAACTAAGTAGGTACAGCATATGAACCTATGTACGAACGTATTACAGTATTACCTACCAGTCATTTCCATGATACACTATACTGCATATAACAGAACTATCGATACAAAACATACCTCATATTATTTAGATACTTGTGAATTTAAATATTATACTAACTAACTGTCAATATAATCGAATGCATATGTTCCGCATTGCTATAATAGATAAAATTACGGTAATAAAATTAACGAAGGAAGTATGCATCAGTAAATCTAGAAATGTTTATCGTATGATGATGGAGTTATAAAGTGATAGACCATATTTCGCTTGTCATTATAAGATACTAAATCCGCATTATTACGTAAAAGGAATACACCCTATAAGAAATTTAATCTTGGAATGATACTGAATACAATGACACTACATATAAACAAAAAACCTTTATTAAAGTGAATTTGTGAAGCATTTGATAAAAAAGAACGCTTTTTTACGCTCATTGCAAATGGATTCGAATGATGTTTTGAGAATTTGTCTTGCTAATCTGTGTAAGCAAACAATAAGTTACTAAAAGTAATACACCTATTCGATTCGAGAATAATATATAAATAATAAATACATTAATAAAAAATGTATGCTAATATTAAAATTTATTGAATGAAACAGTAAATGTAACTCTGAAAAGATAACATTGTAATGCCAGAGGGAAAATAAAATCAACTACCTATCTTCAATAAAATATGGTAAATTAAATGTCAAGTTATACTATACTATACTATACTATACTATACTATACTATACCATCACGGCATATCCCACAAGTGGGGTAGCCAGCAGATCAGCTGTACGTAAGAAACATGCAAACTGTCCTCTTCGTGCCAATATAAAATCAAGACATTCAGGATGGGTGGCAAACCTCATCGCTGAATTTAAGATATAAATGTCTTATTTTTTTCGAACACCTGCCTTTTACAGGGCACTCGAAAACTTACGCAGAAGAGTGGGAGACCAATTCTTTACCGGGTGCTCCACGGGATAAATGTCAAGTTATGTATTGATAAAATATCGAGACGGATTCAACAATCTTGGGTCTGACAAAATAAACTTTTTTCGATGATACCTACACCGGCATGTGAATATTTGAATACGATGTAACTTAGTATCGAAAGCATCATCAATATGCTATTAATAATTTGAAACGAAAATATTTAAAATGTTTTTAGATAACTTAAAGTTTTCTATAACAAGTCGTGGGTGAATTTTGTTGAAATTATTCTTAAATACGATATTAAACAAATTTATTTTTTATTCTCTTTATTAGTTTAATGCTGTACAGAATATTTAGAATATCAGGCAAACATAACTATGCACGGCAGATATCTGCACTTGCAGTTTAGTAATGAAGGTGAATAAATAACTTTTTAAAGGATGGAAGATGAAGGATTTAAAAGAGAGCATTTTTTGTAAATACTTATTCAATGTTTGTGTTGTAAATATTTCAAATTATGTTGAGTAAGTTTATTTAAAACTCTCTGTAATGGTAAAAAAAACTCGGATAGCTCATCCAGAATTAGCAACTCAAAAACGCAAACAGAACATATTATGAATTCGTACAATAAATAAACATTTTTATAATATTTAGATGCTTTGCTATAAATAAAAGTGTTTACGTCCATGTGAGTATTTGAGAAACATAAATTAGCAAATATTGTAAAAACAAACATAAAAAATAATATAAATCTAAACGCGATATTGAATCGATATCTTTGATAAATACTCTAAATAAAATACATAATATAACGAATACTATTAAAAGAAAAAAGCCGGCAGCTGCAAAAGTAAGTTACGGATATAAAGAATTTTGTTTATGAGTTATTTATTATTTGTTTACTTGAAGATAATCTTCATCACATAATATTTGTAACACATGGCTTTCTTCTATCAACATTTCCTTTATTTCCTATTTTGATCAGAAATATTATTTCATTGGAAGTGTAACTCTTATCACATATTTATTCAAGAGAATTTACACCTATATACAGTATTACGTTTTTTTTATTTATTTATTGGTAAAAAGTACAACACAGACAACAACTATAAATATGGTTTACAACAATAAAAATAAGTCGTTCATAACTCAGCTGTCATCAATTATTTAAGTATCGCACATTCCGCTCATTCATCTGTTCCACTGGCATATTGCACAAGCAGCCATCGCTAATACACAAAAATATATTTTGAAACATATTATACACCGAAGTACATACAAATAAAAACTATTAAGAAAAGAAGAAAAAACATACAAAAACTTGTATTGTTTGAAAAAGAAAACTGTTAATAAGAGATAGAAAAAAGTAAACATACAGAATCCAGTAATGCTCGAAAAAGATGGAATATTGAAAAAAATAGTAATGAAATAGAAAAGTTTAAATTATTATTTTGTTTCTTTAAGTCCACGGCAAAGAATTTTTCGCCGTTTTCTCAAGTGACCTGAACAGGCAGGTACCCACCAATTCATAAAATATTAATTGGCGATGTAAATTATTAAATGCATATTATTGTATTATTCATTGTTAAAGCTGTTGTATCTACTAAAATAAATAAATAAATCACTTATAATGCAAATAAAGATTTTCAATTCAGCGACAAGGTAAGCTACCAAGCAAGCAAAATACAATTCATCAATTCTAGGATATTACATCCACTTGTACTGCGCGTTACGAGTACTAACACCTCGGATTAAATTTTTTATTGACAATGGATGAAAATCTTTCTTTATAAACGCAGCTTAATATCAATTTATAGTTATTTAAACGTATTGTTATTAAAATGGAACAGTCTCATCACATTTCAGAATGTCTAATATACCTAAATAAATGATCAGTTTTCAAATAAGACATAAGAATATTCTTCGCAAACTCATCTATTTGTTTATGAGTCATCAAAGAAGTTACAGAATAAACAAGAAATTTCTAATATTTAATCAAGTAAGTATGTACATACTTCATACTACATATAAACTAGTAGATGACTTCGTGAACAAATAGAATAGAATTAAGTATACATTAATAGACTTTTTATTCCATTATATGTATTAGTCACTCTCTATTGAAAGTTGATATAGTACTAAATTAACGGGATTATAAAATAGTAGAATATATTTTATAAATTCATTTTGAAAGAGCTGTACTTGTAACAGTTATGGGAATAGATATTGTTGTCACCCCTACAGATTATTAATGCTATGCGAGATCACGCTCAGAGGACAATGAAATCACTGGGTGGATAATAAGAAGTCAAAGTCTCCACACAAAATAACCCCCACCACCCTCTACTACATACTGTAGGTATTTATATCGAGGATGAGGGTAAGTAGAGAAGATTGCTACGCGACGAAGAAATCTTCCAATACTACGACAATAGAATTTATTTGATAAAAAATACTTTTGATATTACTATTATTCCTTTCTTCTCTACATTATTTCTAAGAGAATATTTTTATTATTATTACTCCAATAAAAGAGATTTATCAGATAAATTTAATAATAGTCTTATCTTTCTTATTGATAAGAAAATACTATTGAAACGCTTTACTCAATTAGATTTGAAGTAGATAAATGAGAATTTGAATCATGATTGATATTAATTTATTACGATTTGAATAGAACTGACATGGGACAAATTACTAAATTTTGAAATGTCTTCATTGTAGGAAAAAGTTCTTACACAAATATTATTTACGCTTTTCAAAGAAAATTTTCCGGTAGAGCGTTTTGCCGCTTCATTAGAAACTTAAGTTTAGTTTTAAGAAAATTAAAATATAAAGAATTAATACTTTCAATCAGGTATGTTCCATTTAAAAACACGTGTAAAACTGAATGGAGAATATTTATAATTAAATAATTATTTCGTGAATATTGTTAAGATTGTTAGAAGTTATGGGAGAGGGTACATGGTCGTTGAGTTACCCCAAATGAAGCTTCCATATAAAAGTGGCAAATATGTACGTGCTGAATGATTTGGTATGAAGTGGTATGAAGTCCTGGGAGCGACATTGCACAGCAGCGGAATCTCTAGAGAAATAGCCAGGCGCAATGGGTCGCCGATCTAACAAGGAAAGGTGTATGTATTTTGTGAGTTTCTTAGCATATAATATTATTCAACATTATGAGAACTAAAGTTTATTATAAACAGCTCAGAACATAATATTTTACCAATATATCAATATTCTCTAGTTTAATAATTCTCATAATTCTACGGATAAACTGCGATACTGTATTCTAATAAATCCATAAATGGGAATTATTACCGGTATAATATGTCAGAAATATATTATACCAACAATATGGTAACTAGCAGCAGGTAAGTAGTGAAGCATAATCTCTTTCATGTACGGGGTACAATAATAACAAAGAGAAGAACAATACTTCCAATAAAAGCTAAAAAGGAATACATAAAACATAATCCATCATGGAATAGCTATCAGAATCAATATAAATTACATTATTAATGTTTTATGAAAATTTCTGATATATAGCGATTATTAAATGTACCTACTAATGAAGATAGACAGTATTAATTCGTCAAAAAAATATTTTGTTTACTGATATTATAATGAATAAATACGCACTATTAATAAATTTAAAAAAAAATGTTTGACCGAGTTCAAATATTAAATAATATTCACGTGTAATCTGTCTTACAAAACAATAAAAACACGCGGTGATTTAGGTACTGTTGTTTTTACAAAATTTCACTGAAAAGCTCGATTTCGGTAAACTAACCTTTGAAATTAATTCAATTAAATATTTATGAATATGTTATGAATGGAGAATATTTTTAATTAAATCAGACACTTAAATCATGCCTTTTTAATTGGCATTTATAACCTAAGAAATTATTTTATTATTACAATAAAATCTATCGAGGCTAACACTAACATTATAAATAGATAATGTTGGTATATAACTAATAATATATTAATTTCGCCTCAGAGCAAGTTAGTTCAAATGAATATTAAATTTGAACAGAATACTAAGAGTTTGTTTGCCATCTGCAGTCGGCTGGGTTCAGTGTAATAATACATTTATTGAACATGTAAGTAGACTGTATGTATTACATAGACTTATTACTATCGACAACGGATCCGTCCGTGAGCGATGAGTGTTTCGGTTACCACCGACAAACTGCCCATTTCCGCCCATATGAATATCTTCCGTTCAAGAACCAGTAAATAATGTGGCAACATGAATATTAATAATAAATTTTGCGAGTTACATTATAGGGGGAGATTGTAGAATATAAAACATTATATCTAGACCACATAGAAAATGATCATTTTGTACTCACACGCTTCGCGATAGATACTACTGAACTATCGATAATTAAGTATTAGGTAGCACACTATAATTAGATACCTATTACGAAATGTTTGTATTACATTATTATAGATCTAGCAGAAACTAACCAATAAGTACTGTAAGACAATCAGGCTGGTCACACAGCTAAATCTGCAGACCCTACAAAACAGTTTTAGATTACAAGGCTTTGATTTGATGACAAGAGCTTAGAGCGATCAAAAGACGTATTAATACCTATATCTTTAAGAATATGGGAAGTGGTGCTCGGTCCTTCTGCTTACCCCGCAAGGAAACCGGCATGATGCTTATGATTATATAAAATATGATGACACAAAATTAGGTAATTAAGGGCTAGAAACAGATAGATGCGATATTTTTAGGATTGGGAGACATGGAAATGTACCTAAAGAGTAGGACAATATCCAATAGTGGATTAAAAAATTGTAGATACCTAATCATAATC
Organism: Athripsodes cinereus; assembly: GCA_947579605.1. Classification (NCBI taxonomy): domain Eukaryota; kingdom Metazoa; phylum Arthropoda; class Insecta; order Trichoptera; family Leptoceridae; genus Athripsodes; species Athripsodes cinereus. The sequence goes on along the minus strand of OX388318.1, from coordinate 13,923,385 downwards.
TTTTTCTACCGATACAAATCCAATGATTAATCAAAAACAATTCTTATGGTTGTTAATTCTAGAAGTAATTAGTTGTCAAGAAAAAACAGATGTTAATGTTGAATATTCATTGGAAGAAAAATATATAATATAATTAAATACTAAGGAAATTCAAACTGTGAAGTCATGAAGATTTGATGGTGCAAAGTTTAATATTATTTTTTTTATTAGCCACCAGCAAATTAATATAAATAAACCGTTTGTGAAACAGGAAGCTATAAAAATATCGGCGACATAATTCCAATGTCTCAGATGTTAATTAATTACATTTGTTAATGTATTTTAAGTTGTCTGTTAAAAAATGTCTTCTTTAAAATTCAAATTAAATTAAAAACTCGTTTTATTATTTACACGAAACATAAAAATGTGTTTCTGTTAATTATTTGTGACTAAAATGTGCACTTTATTACATTCCTCGTGTACAATTTAGATATTATTCTTCTTTAAAGAATGTTTATTTTCTACCTTATATACTTGGAAAACGTGTTGTGGAAATATATTGAACGTATTCATCATCATCGTCACCACGCCGAGTACCACTTACTCCTATCCATGCGGACATTTTTCGCTTCAGTCACTATCGTACAATTCCTCACACATGCTCTCCTATTCAGTGTACTCAACACATATCCGTCTTGGAGGATCTGGTTTATAATTATGGTCTTGTCATTTAATCCTCGGACGGCCACGTTTCTTAGTACCTACCATTTCTCTCAGCGATATTATGATGAATATATTACCTGTAACAAAAAGAAAAATAATATTAGACAATATTAAATAAAAATAATATTTGAGGTCGTCGGTAGCCTGGAAGTAGAGGTCTCGGCCTCCAGAACAAGGGGTCCGTGGTTCGATGCCAGGTGCCGGCAAACTCCGGTTTCACGGCACAAGCTTTTAGCTTAGTGTGAAAGGTGTATATGGTTGTATTTGGGTTTATAATAAAACCCAAATATAACTTAAAAAAAAAAAAATAATAATGAACAAGGTACTATACTATACTATACTATACTATACCATCACGGCATATCCCACAAGTGGGGTAGCCAGCAGATCAGCTGCATGTAAGAAGCATGAACAAGGTATTTTTTTTATTATTTTGTAATTCGTGTCGATTAAAAACGACACTTAAAAGTAACGATATTGTTTGGTGCCTATATCTTGTAATGGATATGTGTGTCATTCATGAGTATTTAGTGTACTTAATAGTCGTAATAATTACACGAGATGACGTGATGACGAGTACATAATATTTATAATACAAGTTGCTGTTGTTTTTAATGTTGTTAGATGTAATAATTTTGTATGACATAATAAGTCAAGAGTCAAAAGAGATCTAATAAACCGCTACAGAGTAAATAGAAGTACGTAGTAAGTATATGATATTTGATATTCGCTATTATATATTTGAAGTTAGAATAAGTTGCCACGTCATGTTAATTCTGTCACTAATTGGTGCTGTTTATTATTATAATGAGGCCATTGCCGGGACATTATCAGCAAGGCAAATGAGATTATGATAATACTGACTGTCTAATTCTAATAACAGTGGCACTAGGGGAGTTCGTATAAACATACTAAACGAGTAAGAGACAAAGCTAAAAAGAATGACGTCTAAAAGTTAAATTGGTTTAATTAAATGAAAGAGCGTCGACACGCTAAATAAATTGTCCTCTTCGAAAACGAAACGAGTACAACAAGAAGTTGTTAGTACGATGGATTGTTTTACTCTCTACTCCCTTTATAGTCATCCTTGTTTACCGCAATGAATTCCAATATGTTCATCTCCATCAGACTTAAAAGAGTCATAAATTCATCTTCACGAGGTGTGAACGAGAGACATTTACGAGAAATGAAGTGGGAGGGAAGAGCGTAATAGAATGATATTACAAGTTTGAAAGCTTCCAACTCGCTTTAGAAATAAGGATTATTCTTCTTTGGTTTCTGAAACAAACGACCTCCCAATAGCGGTAGAGTGTATGTTCCCCGATAATACCTCTATTTCTTTAATATTACAATATTACCATAACGTCAAGTATCTATATCTTATTTCCCTGTATTGCTCACAAATGTTCCGGGGACAAGGATAAAATAAAGGTAATTACATGAAATGTCATATTCTTATGATAATATGATATCTTCTTATCTTTAATCAAATGCATACCTTCCAGAAACAAGTGTTCGTCTTTAGTCTTCTAGTCAGATCATAGAAAAGTCGTATGATAGTAAATATACGATATATTGATTGCAATGTCTTGGCCGTAAAATGTTTTGAATGTGTATGACATAAAAATGTTTTGATGATATTGAATATTGTACACAGTACGGTAGGTATAGAGCGTTGGTTGTCATCACGTACATGGAAAATAATTTATTATAATTATACAGTGTGATGTCGCAAAATGTGAACAGACAACGATGCAGTGTCAAACATAATACATTTTACATAGTCAATGAACAGACATAATACGAGACAAATTCACGGAGAAAATGTTTTGAGTCTGCCAACGAAGACAAACATAGAAGTTTGAGAATGAACGAAATGATTTTTCACGATGTAATAATTTTAAAAGCAAACTGCGGAACAAAGATAACAACTCTTGGATGCATTTTTAAAATTAATTTCCTGAAACGTTTTCATAAACGTGTTTTAAATATTATTACGTATTATCGTAGAATTAATTATGGTGGCTAAAACGAAATATAACTTGAAAAATATTCTCGGTCTACAAATTAAATGAAAATCTGAAAAAAATGCTGTATCTTTTTTATATTGTATACATAAGAAGTTGAATTACCTTTGGCATTTTAAAATACACAGCGAAAACTCAATGATGAATAGATCTGATATAAATTGTTGACTGAATGTTAATTAAATTTGTAAGTAATTCTTTTGCCCGCAGGAAAATGTTCATTAGCAGTAAATTATGTAAAAGAATGTTAACGATATTGATTTGATAGATGGTACGGAGTTTCCATTATCTGAAGGTATACAAACAGTACAGATTAACATCACATCGGTAGATCAAACAAGGTGTTGGTTACGTGGGAGTAGAGTGCTGATATGCCACTTAACTTTTATCAGTAGAAGGTAGTGCGGTGTGGTGTGGTATGGTGAGGTGCGGTGTGGTGCGATACGGCATAACGTTAGCAGCAATGGTAATTTACATAAGGCGAATGGAGTTACGGTTACATAAATATTTACTTAGTAAGTCAGAACACGGTTCATTATGAGTGTGAGTTAAACATTTAAGATGTTACAATGCGTATAAATTACATACGTTCCACACAAAGTTTGTTAGATACGCAAGCAAGTAGAATACAATATGTAGATATATTAACACATTTTCCCATTTATTTGTTTGTCATGGTACTGTTGTTTGTGTTTTGTTTGGACAGAGTTATGGATCCCAACCACGTCAAGTTCTAAATTTTATATTACTAAGAGAACAGACGTTACAGGCGTGATTTCATATTATTTTTCCAGCTACGTAGGATGTGTATGTGTGGTATGGAGTTCTGGCAGTAGTATGTATTGGAGAACGTGTACCACCGCGCTTTAAGTGGTTTATAAGGTGATTTATGATCTCGACGTTACGTAAAGTACACGGGACAGAGCCATGGATTAGGGCTGTATAAAAGCGAAGGAGGTGGAAATCGACGCCGTAGATATGTAGTGCACACCACACGTAGGTATAAACTCATATTGTAGTATGTCGGGACGGAAGAGTGAGGGAGAAAAATAAACCAAGCGGGAAAATAATTTTCTCCAAACCTCTTGCCTGGCAATACTAGGATCGATTATATATATATTTCCACGGGAACTCCAACGAGCGATAAATTGTAAAATATACAGCAACGAAAGCGAACGTTGACATTAATTGGAGATATCGGAATATAAAAAGGACTAAATAAAACATTTTCCATTCCTCTTTTATGGCTTTTATGTGGGTGTGTGTTTACTACTCCTATAGAAGATCGTTCACCCATATTTTGATATTACAAAATATAAGCTTAAGAACTTAAGCATCATGAAAATTCATGAGGGGTAGATAGATGAAATAAAGTGATTATAAACTGAATAATCTAGATGTGAAAGAAATTCAGAAATGATGTTTCCTTTCGAAGATTAATTGCATCGCTTCATGAATTTCAAAGATAAAAACATTTCAGCCAAATAAACAATTATTATTTTAATGTATTACACACTCTCTTGCACAAAAGCAAAAAGAAAACATCAAAGACAAAACATAAAAAAGAATGAAATGCAGTGATGAAAAGAAGAACAAAATAATTTAAAATACCAATTCAAGCTGTTAACTGCTAATAAATTTTGTTGGGAATTTAACAAATAAATAATAATGTTAGTATTAATATTATTACTACAGATTCTGTTATAAATAATAACAATATCTGATATAGACTTGTAATACAAACATTGGTAATTCAAAACCACGACTGTATGTGCTAGGTACTAATAGAAGTAAAGCTATGAGGAAATAGTAGTTGGTATGTGCGGTTAGAATGTGAAAACAAATTGAATTATACATAAATACATCTGCATTCTAAAATTCATTGGAACTGAAATATAATGTACTTAGTGAAGTACGTATATAGAGAGGAAAGATACAGCTATAAATGTATGTGGATAGTGTTCCACACGTTGGATATTATAGAAGTGGATACGTACGTAGATTCTAAAAGGAAATAACACTTGTAAAACGCTTTTCCTCATAATAATCTCTCCCTTGCTGCTGTACTGAATGTTATATCTACATACACACATAGTCACGGTTATACTGAGTAAAACAGTAGTACCAAACTATCTTTCATTTAGGTATATAATAGGTATTTCAGTTGCTTTAAACCTGGTGTTCCACATAAAGTACCTACTTAGAACCCATTGTCATCTATGGAATTCATTGTGCCCAATACAGGTGCAGTGTGCCCAGTGAGGTAACAACAGTAACACATTGTAAATTACCAAATAATGTACTATTATCAAATATATATAAGAAATGTTTACATGAATAAAGAAATTTGAATATCTCTATACAACCACGATATGGAGTAGCCAGTTAAGTTATTAGAGAAATTTAAGATGGGTGATCATCTAGGGATATAGTCCTTAATGAAGTCTGCAAATTTTGAACTCTAAAATATTGTGTAGGCTAAACGGGTCACCCGTAAAATTTGTTCAGATTTTGCATACAAAGCATTAGTTTCTTTTTTACTTGTCTGGAAAATGTGTTGATAGCGAATATACGAATAAACATAATACTAACAAACAGTTTCGAGTATTTATATGGAGATAATGAGGATGGTAGGTATGTATATATTATTATGCACAGAAAACGACAGACACAGTCAGAGTAACTAATAAATTTCATGAAGCGAGCATATCCATTCAGGAGTTGGTTTTACATACAAATATAGTAGGTACATCATGAATATATTATGAATGTACCAGTGTACAACATACACATAATACTATGTAAATTACTTTAATATGAATTCTCATATATGTAAGTACATACTGGGGATCGAATAAAGAAATGCAATTTATATTTCACAAAGCTCTCTGCTAAATTCTTGAGCAATGCGATGATTAAATTACGAGTGCATATCCGAAAATATTTTGTTCATAATTCTTATAAACAAAGACACGAATTTTTATTCTATGGACTGATTTAAGCAATGGGCTTAAAATAGATATATAAACCTCTTTATTTGGATCAAAAAATGATTTGTTTAACTGTTTATAATTGCATGTAGAGTTAAGAACGATTTAAATGCGAAGATCTAGATAAGCATGATAACTTGATTTTAAGCTTTACTACTCAAGAGAAAAATAATAAATATTTATTTAGACATTTTAGTTATTTTTCTTTCACGTTATTTTATATTGTGTACGTTTACAAAATACAATGTAATCTACAAAATTCTGTTTAATTGGATCGAAATTGATACTTCTTAAATTAGTTCATTCAATATTACTTATTTAAATCGAAAATTGGTATTGTGTTCTGGGAGTTAATCAAAATCACATTAAAAAGAAGGTTTAACCGAAAAAGTAATTTAAGTTTAATTAAATTTAGAAACATTTGAAAATAATGAGCAAATTCTTCAATCATGTAATTCATCGCAGTCTTTAATTCAAGTGTTCCCGAGATTATATTTATAAGTTTATGTGTTATAATATAATGGAGCGAGCTTACATCACGTAACAGCCTTAGCAAAAGGTTGTAATAAGTTGTGTTCTAAATTAACGAGATACGTGGTGTGCAAATCTTGCCTTCCCATAGCACAAAGGAGGCCGGCACGATTTCTTTCAAAGCGCTATTATAGGTTAAGAGGGAATAATAATAATATTAACAACTTATGCATAACTCACGTGTGCAGTAGTAGCACATGCACACACGTAATAAATACATGCAGAGATTAGAATATAATATTAGTAGAATTTATCAAATCCAGAAATTGTATATTATGTTCTAAGAGAATAATTTCTAGACGGCATTGGGTGTGTACACTTTGAATGTTTGACTATATGTTGCTTATAATTAATGCTATGTGGTTTATTAGCATCAAGTGTATCTATCTGTAATAGATTAGATATAAAGTTTACTATACTTTCACAAGATTGCTTCCCGCTTAAATATTATACTTTTTTTTTCTATTTGTACACCACTAGGGGCATCTACTACAAATGGCAGACCAAAATAAATATAATTTTTAAAACTGTTATAAAGATACATGTTGTTAAATTCGTGTCAAAATATATTAAAATACTCCGTATGAATGGCTTGTTTCATTGCTGTATTAGCAAACAAAAGGTATTGATACAATGATGAACACATTCAAATTGTGATGATAAAAACAAAGAGACGTTATGTACTATTTTATTTAATCTTCTGTTTCATAGATTATGTACTTTACAGTACGATAATGATTTTATGCTTTGATTATTATCATTTAATACTTTTTATGTAGAAAAATTATTATTTTTCAAATTTCCTTTAAAAACGAAACATGAAAAACTACACAATTATCTCAAGCGGTTATTAAAAACATGAAAGGCGATAGTTTGATGTCAGATTCTTCATTCAGTATCACATCCGCAAACTTATGAAGTAGGTATTATTATCTGCATTATGTGTACGAACAACTTTAGTATGACGTGCTTTAAAATGAGTTCTACGTTGGAACTTTATACTGTGCCAACATTGGAACTACTAACGTTTTCAGGAAGTTTTCAATATGGAAGAAGAGAAACTATAATGTGAATGTGTGTGTGTATAAAATTATACAATACAAATACAATAAAGTATGTATGTATCTGTAAATATGGAGTTTTAGTTGCTGATATCATATTGTGCACTTAGGTTGCATACAAAAGACAATAAAATGACAATATTCGAAACTATTCTGTGTACAATGATATGCCATATAATAATGTAATTTCAAACATATATAGTCCTATGTGGAGGTTTTACAAGTAATATTATTGAAAAAAAAACCTACAAAAGTCTAAGAATGCATTTTATTTTTCATTAATATACCAGTACCATTTTATTTTTCATAAATATACCTACTACCATTTTGGTTTTATATTCCGAGTAGACGACTAAAAAATACACAGTATATTTTTACGATAGTTCAGAATGTTTGGCATTCTACATTTATAAAATTTACTTATTTTTAAATTAAGTTATTTTCGGGTTGCGTTGCCAAAAATATTACAAGAATCAAGATAGTAGATACTGTAAGTACTGTAAGTATTTACAGATAAAAGTGCAGAACGTAAACTGTGTTTTTCATGAATTATGTTTAAAATTACATTACAAATTGCGTTATGATAACAAAAATTGTAACGATAATAATAATAGTAAAAAGGCAAGTGTGTTTAGTCAGAAAGAGCAAATATTATTATTCAGTGGATGATTTCCTTGAATGAAAAGTGAAACAAACAAAACATGAATAGAGAAGTGTTGAATACGGCGGAGGAAACGTGTAGGAATACTTTGTTTATAAAAAGCAAACAGAATCTCAACTCGTAAGGAGCTTCTGTAAAACAATAAATAAACAAATATGATATTGTAGTGAGAAGTGTAGCATGTAAGTAAGTATACACATTTACTGCTTAACAACAAAATGGGAATAAAATGAATAAGAAAAAGAGAGAAAATAAAAGAAAGCGAAGGAATTTTATTTCTGCCGGGAGCGTTTGAGATTGCGAGATCTGAGATGTACCAAACATCTTATTATACACGAAGATACTGAGAACATATTGCTATCTCATTCTGTATCAGCATTTTAGACTCAGAACGTCCACACGGCCATAGTTACAAGATTAATGCCATACATAATACTGTATAATATATAATATGAATACAGTGCGGACGACACGACTATCTTGTGATATAATATTTTATAGAATTTTATTCACAACTACAAACAGCTTTCGGTAGATAAGTAAGAATTATTATAGAGACAAAAGCCAACGAAGAGTTCACTCGCTCTAAATAAAACTTACGAAAACAATGGCGATTGTTCAATGTTTAGTCCATTGAAGTTTTAAAGTCGATGTTTTTAACTCGGCAACTCGTTATTATAAAAATACCAACTATTAAATATTATGAATATTTGAAAACATTACAATAACAATAGTTACATAATATATATTATCACTATTCATACAAATGTCAGCATTATGTTATTATTAAATGAATCTGCTCTCAGAACATAGCTAGACAGAAATCATCCATACCATCATACCATTTCTCATAATTGAGGTAACCAGAGGAACAACATGTCGTCCTCTCCGTGTCAGTAAAGGTCGAGACATTCAGGATACGCGACATACTTCATTGCTGAACTGAAGATGTTAAATTTGTCTAATCTGTAATGTTTTATTTCGAGTTTTATTCGCAAAACGAGAATTATTTCGAGTGTCTTGGAATACCAAGACACTCGAAATAAGTGCAAGACCTATATGCATAATACAATGTGATTTAGTTTTCATTGATCCAAATAAAGCACTAACTAATTTAATCTAATCCTATAAAAAAAAACTACATATTATATGCTGCAAGATAACGTCTTAATAAATATCCAACAAAAAATGGCTTAGTAAGTACTTGTAATGGTATTAACTTTGAACCACTATTAGTGAATTCATTTAATCTGTGTATCAGATAAAAACAACTAATAAAACAAGTATAAAGTTCAAAAACCAATAACCGTTTCCTCTGTTCGTTCGTGTTCCGTAGAGATTTATCATCAAAAGGGAGCTTTCATTGTAAATGGCAGAAAGAAAGGAGGGTAAAAAAAACTGAAAATATTAGTATAAGTAGTAACAGTACTGGAAGTTACAAGAGAAACAAATAGTATTAGGCAAGTATGAGAAGTAGAGGGTGTGTGAAAGGTGGAGGAGAGTGGTTGGGTTAGATGAAGGTTTGTATAATAATAATAATAGTAAGATATGTAGGTATGTATTGTGTGGTTAGGCCATTCTGATACTCACTTCACCACGTTTGGGATTAGGTGGTATGGAGAGATACGAATGACTATATTATTGTATAGAACTTTGAGAAAGAGAAAATAATATTATTATTATTTATATGTATACCTAATATTATACCTAGTCTATTATGACAAAGTATCTTTATTCAATCAACCGTGATGACGGATAATAAATTCTTAATAGCACAAAAGAAATCTATTGAGGGGCTCCTATACTAACTAATGTTATAATGGAACAATAAACGGAAAATGTCTTACCGGTGGTATTATAATATACTATGTAATAATAATAATAATGTTCAATCGATTAATTTAAATCAAATCACTTTATCAAACGGTCGTCGTACAAATTAATAATATATGCGTATTCAAATAATTTTCTCACGAAGATATTTCATTTGTAGTAAGTTATAGTTTTCAAGTTGCTGAATGGTATAATTAGTAATCCCAAGATACTGGGAGAGTTTAATTTTTATATACCAGCATCGTATAGTCGCTCACGTCAGAATATGCTGTTCTATCCACCTACAAGCCGGACAAATATTCTCGCAGAGTCACCAGTGGCTAAGGCGGTTAGATTGTTTAATAGCATTTCCCAGAATGTGGACATATTCCACATAACATACGGAGAATTTGTAGGGAAAGTGGAAACACTTTTGTAAATTTTTGTTTTCTCTGGGATCGCATTGGCCGAAGGCTGTAATGGTCCCAGTAGAGTATGGTCTTGTTTTAATAATAATAATATCAATTGCTTTTAAAAATTACACTAACTCAAATTTGTTGCACCGAATAGGATAAAACAATTATAACTTTTCTCGTCATAATTTTAAACTGACGAATATTTGACCAAAAAAAACACTGTTCTTTTATCGATGTCCATTGTACAATTTTCCTATGACAGAGACATCGGGATACGTGATGGTCTAAAGACGTCCTTGGTGAAAGAGGCTGGTTTATGCCTTGTGCACCCGGGAGGAGCGTTAAAAATTACCTAAAAGTGGTTGGATTTGATTAGAATTAAACAGATAACAAATTCATTATAATTTCTCTTATTAATCAAATTCAAACCATCACAATAGTCAATACTTAATGATGTATCACTAATCTTAAAATCTTTATGAGACATAAAATTATAAATATAAATAATGTTTTCCACAATAAAAAATCGGCAATATAATATCAAAATTCTTGAAAAGTAGTAGGTAGATAATAAATATATACTCAAATATTATTATTTTCAGTGTAAAACCTCCCGTCTCCGATCTGAATCGATATTTATACTGACACAGCCATAAGATAACAATGTAATGTTCCCAATATAATATGGAATTGAAACAGACAATATGAAAAGATTGTATCAAAGCCATTTTCACGTATAATAATAATACATAATAAAGCAAGCAGTAAGTTAAACGAAGCGCGTATGGGAATGTATGTATGTATGTAAGTTATATGTACCTACTGTACCAACTACCTACATTAGGTGAATAATATATGTCTACATGCGAGAATAAAGTTAGTATCTGTGAAACGAAATCCCAATATATCATTGGGATAAGTCTTGACAAGCTCTTACCCCCCAGAATGATTCCAGTACCTACCTACTATCTATGTACTCTACTTACCCACTACAGTACTTACTTTATACTGAATACATATACATAATAATACCTATATCTACTCTCGGTAGGTACTTAACGCTACTGGGTGTCGGCAACAACAAATAATGCATACCTACCCATTCGCGATATAAAAGCGCAAGTTTACTCACTAAGGGGAAATCTCCGATTCTTCTTTAAGTAGGATCATTATTATTATAAAACTCATAGTATCTTATTCCTTCTTTGCTTTCTCTCCCTTTTTATTCTCTTTACCTCCAAAAGCTTTAGAGCTCCGGATATTATAAACATCCAAGATGTTACGGGGATTAAATTGGATGCGAGAAGTTTATTATTATCTTATAATTCCGCTAACACAAGGGAAATATTATGTATTAAATATTCTCAGATTTGTAATGTTACTTCTTAAAAGCAATACAATATATTTTTAACAGGTAAATAATATGAAATAGCATATTGATAAAATAGGCATATGTTGCGGGAGGCCAAGCCTCGATATGGGTTGTAGCGCCATCGGAGAGAGAGAGAGAGAGAGAGAGAGAGAGAGAAATATAATATGAAATACAAATTTTGATTGGTAACTATGAAATAATTTGACAAATAAAACATATCATTCTAGAGATAAAATTATCAACCAAGCATTATCGTGTATCGTAATAGCTGATACTGACATTGCATTGTATTGCTTATTGAGTAATTATTCATATTTCCATCCCCTCACAAATCTCCCACAAGTAAAGTAGTTACAGAAGCAGTTATGGTAGAAAATAAACATGGATTATTATATTTTCAACGATAATGAAAAGGATAACGGATTAAGCACTTCTACAAAATACAGTTTTCCAAATTTAATCATTTTCTATGTGAGTACGTATGTATACTTTGAAAGTATGTATGTAAGAAATGTAAGGTGCGATAGGCACATTCAAGGAAGGAAAGTGGCCGGTGCAAGAGCACATAGACACATTGCCATTGTAGACGTAGCAGAAATGTCGGTGCACAATGCAATTTCGGTGTACCGAAACTTGCAGGATATGCTGTGATGGTATAGTAGTAGTAGTTTTTAAGAAACGAAAGCAGAGAAAATGATAATTCTATATACATGTTACTAACTTAACATTACATTATACAATACACGGATATCCTTCTACAAACAAACAAGTATTGTAAATGTGTATTGCTTTTGTTTTATTAAACCTTCATATTCATATATAAGGTACATACATACAATCACAAATAATATAATTTATGTTACGTGCTAACACGTAGATAAAGTTTTAGTAAGTATAATGACATTCATACATAAGCTTTGCCACGGAATAAATATCACGGAGTCACAATTCCAAACACGAAATTTACAAGACAAACAAAATCGAAAATTATTTTATTGAAGTTCAATTAAATAAGAAAACAGTTGTTTGATTTTTTTCAATAGGAAAAAATAAACCGCAATGATAAAACAATAAATAAATAATTATAGTGGCAGTATTTACAATCGATTAAATTTATATTTAAAACAACAAAAGGCGGATGTCGATATTGAACATGGTTCAATTTAGATACTATGAAAATGCGGTTACACATATTGTTTCCTTATACTTTTCACTAAGTAAATCAATAATAAAAATCAATTATTTATTTTGCCTTAATTTTTTTTTCAATATTAATTACTTACATTACAACATATTATTGTTAATCAATCTATCTATACCTACCATCACGGTATTTCTTACAAGCCAGTAGTGGACTCACTGTATGTAATGAGCACCCAGATTTTCTTCCACATGTCATTAAAAAGAAAGACATATAGGATGAAGAATTGAAGATGTTGCACTTCAAAAAATACTCAAAAACTAGAGATCTATTCAGAGAATATTTTGCGCATAATATTCCTTTGCGATTTACGAGATCAAAGTTGGTGACGAATGTTTGGAGCAAGTAAATGAGTATGTATATTTGGGAAGTATGTTTGCGAGGGATGGAAGATGCGATAGGGACATTCAAAGAAGGTAAGTGGCCGGTGCTAGAGTAAACGGTGCACTTTGACCCATTGTCAGCAATGGCAATGGGTCGAACATGGCTAAAATGCTGGTGGACAATACCATTCTGGTACCGTCACTTACGTATGCAAGCGAGACATGGACGTGGTTAAAGAAGGACGAAAGTGGAATAAATGCAGTGGAGATGCGATCGTTGAGAAGAATGGTTGGTAAAACGCTGCGTGATAGAGTGAAGAATGAGGATATTAGAAGAATGAGCGGATACAAGAAGAGTGTTGTGGACAGAATGCGCGTGAATAAACTACAGTGGTTTGGACATGTTGAACGAATGAACGAGGTAAGAATGATAAAGAGATATACTGAAAGAAAGGGTGTGAGGAAACGCGGGCGTCCGAGAACCACGTGGCTTGATCACGTGGATCAAATTCTCAAGGGCGGCCGCGTGTTGAGTAAGAGGAACCAACGTGCGTGTATGATAAACTGTATGAATGTGGAGGAAGCGAAGGAAATGTGTAAAGATAGATCTGTTTGGTGTTCCATTCTCTCTGCCTACCCCACTTGGGACACGGCGTGAGGGTATAGTATAGTAATATTCCTTCATATTAAATGTTTTAAATAAAATAATTTAAACTTGTTATAATTTATTCCATAATCTAAAATAATGATGTTAATTAATATGTATAACATATTGTTCAATTTTATTTTATGTTTTGTTCGAAATTACAAGCAACCAGTTTAGTAAGTTGGGAAACATCGCTTGTTATCGTTATTTGAATTATTTATAGTACTATAAATATGATATAATAAACAAGATATTGTGTTATTTGTTCGGTCTATCCAAATGGCGGAATATTACATCTTGAGAGTATCACACAGTTAATAATAATAATAATATTAAGTTTAAACTCATGAATGCAGTAACAAGTAACAAATAATATTATACTAATAAGAAGAGGCAAAACGTTTCCGTAGAAACATCTTCATAAACGATCAATAAATCATAACGAGAAACATAACTTACTATACTTACTCGGGTTATTCATAATACATTCACTGCATACATAATGTTAGTAGACTGGATGAATATCTCAGTTTTACATCAAATACAGATACAAACTGTATACATAATCTTGTTTATACTATCGCCCGAAGATACTTACAGAAAAAATGCATATTTAGAAGTGACGTTCTATCCATGTCTAGTATAGGAATAGAGTCACCATCTATTAGATCAAAACTTTAGTTTGCAAAACAACTGTTCTATGATCCACCTATACCATATTATATCATACCGAAAAAAAAAGATGTTCATCAATATAAAATATGTCCACAATGTCGTTTTTTAATTTCAAAAACGGCAGTCGTTGTTGTATGGTCCAAATGCTCCAAAACAATTATAGATACACGGGATTTTTTTTAAATGATCTAGGGTTTGTTTGTTCACATTGTAAAAAGACATTCTTAGCCTATTTGATTTTAAGAAAACACTGTTTACTTTTCACTATTGATTTTATTACTCGAGCACTTTCGTCAAGTCAGCTTGACATTTTCAAGAGAACGACAAAAGCGATCGCGTAACAAAATCAATAGTGAAAAGTAAACAGTGTTTTGTTAGTTTCAAATATGTTAGGAATAATTTTAGTGAAACACAAAGTCGGACGACTCTAATCCTTAAGTTAAAATTACACATAGCCATTAGTGGTATACAACTAATGGCGCGACATTAGTTACCTATGTAAGTTGCCCGTGTAATTTGCCAGTGTCGCGATGCATGCATTAGTGGCGCGCCATTGAATAAAGGGAGTCCACTAGTGGTGCACCATTAATGGCAATGTGTAAATTGTAACGCAACTACTTTCGCGAAAGTGCGTGAACGGTATGGACGTCTTGTTTTGTTAGTAGGTACTGAAGCGCTCTTTTTGTTGTTCGTTTATTGTTCAAGAATTTTTTTATTATTTTTTTAACAATATCCTTTTACTTTATGTTATTAGAAAAATGTACAAACATTATTTTCAAATGTGTGCTTTTTTGTTTCATTATCATATTGTGTATAAAAATTAAAAAAAATTATATTTATTTGTTCCTTCCTTGAATGCGTATTTAAATTTATAATTTAATATTTTGTTAGAATTTTCACATATCTATTGATTATTCACCTAGATCTTTAGATGAAATGCTTTTTATTTATTTCATTTATTCAACAAGGTTCTCAAGAGCTTAGATGATACTCTTTTACAATACACCATTCCTACTGATAACGAAATCAAAACAGTAAAATATTTGGATCTTAAATTGGCTTTTAAATTATCGTTTTTTACTTCTCATTGTTTGTATGAATTATTTAATGTAAATACTACTACTATACCATCATGGCATATCCCACAAGTGGGGTTACCAGCAGACCAGCTGCAAATAATGAACATGCAAGTTGTCCTCTCCGTGCAAATATAAAATCAATACATTCAGGATGGGCGGCAAATCTCATCGCTGAATTTAAGATTAAACATGTCTTAATTTTTCGAACACTTACCTTTTACAGAACACTCGAAAACTTACAGAGAAGAGTGGAAGACCAACTCTTTACCGGGTGTTCCACGGAAAAAAAATTAATGTAAATATACAGTCAATAATAATATATACTTTCATTCATCCATACTCTCATGTAATGTGAATGAACTACGTATAGTAAACATAAAAGTCTTCTTCTCCGTACCAATAAAAGTAAACACATTCAAATGGGAGGCATATCTCATCGCTGAATTGAAGATGTAAAATGTCGCATGATGTTTTACGAGTACCTACCTGCCTACTACAGGACACTCGAAAACTTACTGAAGGGAAAAAAGAAGAAAAAGAAAAACGAAAAAATCTTCGCTGTGAAAAAAATATATTTTTTTTTAAAAAGATATATCTGGGTTTTGTTATAAACCCAAATACAACCTTATACACATTTCACAGTAAGCTAAAAGCTTGTGTCGTGAATGAGGAGTTTCCCGGCACCTGGGATCGAACTACGGACCCCGTGTTCACGAGGCCTCGAGTCTACCTCCAGGCTACCGACGAACTCTTAAATATTAATGAATGATAGTACTACTCGTGGATAATATTATATGATCAATATTTATTTATTTATTGACCAAATAAACGGCTAATGCCTTGACAAAAAATACACAATTCATATCCAATTTAAATAAAATAAAATAAGCTAATAAAAAAACAGCTTAATAAAATAAGACTACCTATACATTTTGCAAATCTTTAAAAAAATTGTATATACTCAACAATATAAGTGACGGCGGCCAAATAAATAAATTAATATAGCCAAAACAAAATTAAAAATACTCCGTATTTTTCATATAACTTATACCTATTACTTTATTTTTATTGTCATTTTTGTGTTTTGTAATTTCAAAACAAATGATACCTTCTTTAGACATTCCAAAAATACAAAAAAAAATATTTTCATCGTTTGTTGTTTTATTGCAAACGACTCCCTAAAAAAAATATTATTTTCGACAATTATTATTTTACAGTCTCATTTAACGGTTTGATGGTATGAATAGTTTAACAACGGTGTCCTTAAGAATTTCAAGTACCCCCATTCTTAGATTTGAATTATAATGCTTTTTGTTCCTTTTCGTCAAAAATTGTTTGTTGTTTTCATTGTTTACATTGATAATTTATGATCTTTACCCACATAAAATAGTATTGTATCACAACTCAATAATAATGACTTCAACCACGTGCCAAAACAAAGACTTTTTATTACATCCCAGAAGTGGGGTAGCCAGCAAACCAGCTGCATATAAAAAAAAACATGCGAGCTGTCTTCTCCGTGACAATATAAAATCAAGACATTCAGGATGGGTGGCAAATATCATCGCTAAATTTAAGATGTAAAATGTCTTAATTTTTTCGAACACCTGCCTTTTACATGACACTCGAAAACTTACGGAGAAGATCAAGTTGGTATTTTCACTGCGCAATCAATGCACCGATAACACATCATAATGAGCATTCTGTAATTAATACAATACAACACAACTCTCAATACTAGACTTTTTATATACATTCATTATAGAACTAATGAAGTGTAAATTTGGAGATAACACTATTTTTGTAATAAACTTTCTCCGATACATTGATTATTGTTTTGCGTATAGTTCTCGTTGGTTCTATCAATATTTTTTTTTTGTAAATCTGCAGGCAAATGATAACATCTAACACTGATATACCTACTGAATTGTTATAAACAAAACAGTATATAGGTGCCTATATTATAAATAGGGTGATATTATTAAAGTTTTGGTGATATCATTTTGTCAAATTTGTTTACGTTATTAGTTCGTGAGTGAACACATTATTCTTCGTATTTGCCAGAATATTGTCATTCTGACGTGCAAAGTGTCACTAAATAAGATATAATGGTTAAAATAGCAGTTGTTCCGCATTTGTGAATACGGGTGTACCTACATCTATTAGTACTATAATTATAATATACACTGAATGGTAGAGTTAGCATTGCTACAAAGTATATTAAGATCAAGATAGAAGCAGTGAGAGATGTGCAGATGTTTAGTTTGAAATAGTTCTGTACAGTAATAACAATAATAATAATAATCAAGTTGAAGTCGTGATTAGAGAACTGTATGGGAAGTGACAGTGCAGATTATGATGTCACTCTAAAAAGTTTTGAATACATTTAGCATAGAGAAATATCTACACATCAGTATATTTGTATTAGAAGACTAAAATTAATCATTGCAAAATATGGTAACTTTGCATATATGCATGCATAATAATGTGTCAATTTTTTTTTTAAAAGTACATATTTTTAGATTTTATACAAGAATTTGAAATATTTCACTATACCTATACTCGGTTTTGTTACCGAGAACCGTCGTCATTTTCATTAAAAATAATAATAGCATTAAAAAATAACGACTCTGCTGATGATAAATGCATTTTAAGACGTTATATTTCTATTCGTTGTAAACAAATAGCAGTATTCGTAACGATAATAAACGTTATAATTTCATTTTCACACAATTCCTATAGGTATTAATGCATGTAGGTACTATGTTAGGGAGGGCCTGGGGATAGGAATAATATTAATAATGTGAGGCCATCACAACAGCTAATAATAATAACGTAACATAACAACATGTGCCTTCTAATATAATAATAACCTGCTATTAATCATTTATATTAGAACTGCGATTATACTCTTGACAAATTTATGATGTATGTTAATATTACTCAGCGCTATATGGTTATAATAATAACAATACTATACTAGCTCTAAACTCAGGAAATAACAATCAAATTGTTCAAAAACAAAGCATTGACACATATAGCAAAACCAACCATTCTGAAAAATTACAAAAAGGGTTGAAAGTTATTGAAATAAAAATTTGGAATAATTTTTACGTGTCAGTTTTTATCACTTAAAATAGCAGTGTTTTTATGTGTTTATAAAACTTTTGGATATTATTTGTAACGATTTGAAACAATCTTGACAAAACATTGACATTGATATGATCATATTTTTAGATAATTATGGTTTTATCTTGTCTTAATATACAAAATATATTAATAACTTTAACTATTTCTAACCAGGCTCAATAGATTAAACTTCTTATGGAGGGAATTAGTTTCCTTATTACTTGGTCGGTAGAAGGTGGATCATAAAAGTCTATATGAAGACACATTCATATAAACGCATACATATAAACGAATTAAAATATTTATACGTCAATTATCAGGTTTGCTATCATAATGCCCCAAACACATGTACGCGAGTATAAAGAAATATCACATAACGCATTATATTAAAGAGGTACCCATTAATGTAGATATCAAATATAAATAGGAGGAAATTAGTCAGAACATTACTGAAATAATATGAACATGATATAGAACAGTTTATTAGCGTTTTAAAAATTTTTAATATCTTGATTCAGAAGAGATAAAAATTCTAGTGCTTTCGTTTTACCTTTAATTTAATGTTGTATTTCAATAAAGGACACAAATTAAAACATGCTACTGCCAAATAAAGAGACGCTATCCTTTCTTAGCATTATATTTTAATTATTTTTATTTATTCATATTTTATTTATTCGCACAACAGATGTTCAATATACATAATCAGTAAAAATCAACAAAATTCACTCAAATAATCAAACATCCAGACATTCCAGACCATGCACACAATATTAAACACAATGTTTAATTATAAAATAAAATTCGCAAAAAAAAAAAAAAAACATTTTTGATGGGAACTAACACCTGGTTAGAATTTAAATATAAGCATACTTGACCACAGGTAACTACGTAGATACTTAAAAAGATGATTTTAAGTACAATAAAGTTGAAAAGGAAATAATTATTTTAATTATAGTTGATATTGATGTGTTATTTTAAGACTTGGCGTATGTAATAAATTGTTTCTTAGATCGTATTAAATAAAAAAAAGTTTTAAATATTTTTGTGTCAGGCCAAAAATAATACTGTGGATAGGAACATGTGATAAATGAGAATGTCTAATTGTTCTTTAATTGTTTTGAAGTGATAACAAACGTAGATTGATTTATCGACCGTGGAATTAAGCCAAATATTTAGATATTATGGCCCATTAAAAAGAATTAAGATATCAAAGTAAGATAAAACAGAATGCGATAAGTGAAGAATGAAGAATCCCGGTGAATTTATTAATAATACGTCATAATAATAGGATTTACAGAAATAATAATGATAATATTGTAAAGTGGAAAACAATGAAAGGTGAATAAGACATAAGAGTTAGTTATATACACTTAAGTTCTGAATGTATTAATGAACGGCCGAGCCGGTACGAGGCGAGACAAGTTACATTATTTATTTTAACACAACTCTGGCGAGTATATAAAACACCATAATCGCAGAAAGTATAAATTATTCCAGGCTACATAGTAGGTATACACCCGTGGTCGAGTGAGCGTATAAATCTAATATATAAAAGGAAGACGTGTGTGTTACAACACTTATAACTCAAGAATGGCTGTACCGATTTGAATGATCTCTGATTTGTTGGATTCTTCTCCGCCCGGATTAAACTATAGGCTATTAAAACATCTTACAAATTCACGGGAAGAAACAATATGAAGAAAATTATTTACGCCATACATTTTTAATTTCAAAAATAAAAACAATATGGAGAGTCCATACGCTATTAGCGCCCCCACGTCGCCTGTTGCATTGTGCTAAAATAATCCGTAGGTTCTGCTATATTAAGAACCAAATTACTATAACTAATATGAACGAAATGTGTACTAATATTTGTTTACTATAATTCGGTAGTTACATGGCAATAGGTTGTATCTCACTAAAACATAATTTTACAGGAGAGCAAAAACAAAGTTTGCAAAACAGATATTTCAGCCAAATTTCGAGCATTATATATCAAAATGAAGGTAATTATTATTTCTACAAGATAGATGTAACATTCTCTTAATAATTTCTTCTACAAGATGTATGTAACATTCACTAAATAATTTCTTGCAGTTTAAAAATATTTGAGTTTTTTTGCCATGTTGAAGAAAACAATCTTTCTACATGTCAATAAGTGACGTCTTTTCTCTCTTTATTCTGACTATAAAGAGACATATCCTTTTGCCACATCAAATATTACACTATTTTGAGCATTTTATGGAACAAACTTGAAAACGCAAAAAATGCGAGATACAACCTATTGCCATGTAACAACCGAATTATTCGACTAATATTTATGTATCGATAGATATTCTGTCACATAAATGTGGACGTGCACAGATTATATTATTGAAATTGTATTTTATTTTTGCAGATGGAAAATTATTATTGAACCAAAAATTGTGCTATTAAAGATGAAAATAAGAATGTGTTCATGTAGGTAGTTCTGATGCAAGATTGTGTAGTGAAATTTGCAGACAGAGAAGAAAAATTACGAAGAAAATTATTTACGCCGTACATTTTTAATTTCAATAAAAAATGCAATATGGAGAATTATACAAAATCAACAATGAATGATAATTTTTCTATACATTCTCAAATTAGAATCGTTATCCATACAATTTAACATCTGTAGTTCTGATATTTCAATTTTTAAAAAATCATGGAAAGAATTTTTATAAATTTTAAATGAATAGGTAAAATCTACCTGAAAAAAAAATTAGTACCTACATACATAATTATATTACGTACTGTAGATAATTTATAAACAAATCTGAGTTAAGTATAATTGTTCAACATAAATTGTTCATGTCGGCCGGTGTGGCGCGGAGCTCTTTCCTTTGAGTCACGAGGTCCCGGGTTCGATTCCCGGACAGGGCAAAGGGAAGAATGACCTTTTTCAAATTGTCCTGGGTCTGGGTGTTATATATGTATTTGTATATAGTGCATTGTATATGTGTGTATCGTCGCGTTAGTACCTACCCATAATCAAGATTCATCTAAGTTTGGGACTAGCTCGATGTGTGTGAATTGTCTATGTTAAAAAAATGAATGTAACTTTCGCAGTTTAGCGGCCCCACCCGTTGTCGAGTACTTTTTTTCCATAGAAAAGGTAATATTTTTGAAACTTGAGGAAATTGTTGCCATATGTAGAATTATTTTAATTTGCCGGCAAAAAAATCCACTTCGAAAATTAATTTCCTAAAATTCCGTACATATTACTCGACAACGGGTGGGGCCGCTCAAGTTTCATACTTGCGAATTTTTTTTCCTATAAAAGAATTTTTCAAAAATTTGGTGACAAAAAAATAATTCACCATATGGCAACAATTTCCTCAAGTTTCGAAAATATTACTTTTACATGGAAAAAAGTACTCGACAACGGGTGGGGCCGCTAAACTGCGAAAGTTCCAAATGAATTATATTTTTTTACACTATACCTTCGATGACACACTTTGACAATTACGGGAGTTTGTGAAGAGATTAATAATATTAATCATTCATAAAGTCAGTGGGAGAGGGCAGAAGATAGGGCAGGTGTCGAACATGTGTTGAAAGGCTAGGTTTGGAGTGGCCAGAGGTCCTGGAAGCAGCGGTGGACAGTTATCTCTGGAGGAGATACTTAGGGGCAATGGGCCCCCGACCGAACTAGGACAAGGGGAAGAAGATGTATGTATGAAATCGTTCATTGATTCTTAGGCGGTACGAAGTTCGCCGGGCCAGCTAGTAAATTATAAATAAATGGGAGGAAAAGAGAGGAAATAAAAGAAATAGTATAGAGTTGCGCATCTGAAAGAGCGAAAAGGGAAATAACATCAGCAACCACATGGAAGACTCCGAAGCGTTAGTTCTATTATAATAGATCTTCCAGTAGAGATGAAAAAGGGGAAACAATAAAGAAGAATCTTATTCTTAAGAATAAGAGGTAGATATTTGCAGCAGAGAAAAGAGTTAACTGTGTTTGTGTAATCACCACATAAATATTTCAGTCAGTTCGTATATTTTGTTAATATTAAGGTACTTTTAAGATCCCGTAATTATGTAAGGCAGTGGCAAAATAATAGACTATACATAGGCTCATCTTTCATTTTTAGGCTAAAAACAATATGAATATTTTGTAGGTATATTGGCAGAGATGTCAATGTTTATACACCACCATTTCAGATATGTGTGGGACGTATTGTCAAAGATATTTGCATCACGACGTTACCAATTATTTAGTTAGTTAACAATTTTCTCCGCATTATTATATTTTTTTGGAAAATAACTACTTACGTTAACTGCAAGAGTTTATTTACAGATATGATTTTAATTTCCTGAACAAAGTCGAATAAAACTACAGCAGTACTTAAATATTACATATACGGCCTTCATTAGTAGAACACAAATGCCGAAGCGTACGTAGCAGTGCTGTACACAATAATAATATAATGGATGAAGAATAATAATGGATGGGGTAAAGAAGAAAGACTTGGCTCCTTATTATTATTATTAGTACATCCACATAAAGTATAAAGTGACTACTAATACTTGACTGCCTGCCTACCAAGTAAAGAGTTGGTAATAATGTCGAATTAACAACCATCCACTCACTCGTATCAATATTACACAATATTATTTCAGTGTGTGATAAGTAAAAAAATATGACGGTATTAATATGATGAATATCGCATTAAAAACACTCGTTTAAAATCGAAATGAGGCAAAGTAATGTAATAAATACAAAGATTAAACACGATACGTGCACGTATCAATGAGAATGTAGAGAGATATAATTTATACAAGCGTATGTATTTGAAATAGGTCTCTCTCCCTCTCTCCTGTTAGACCTAATGTACACCATAATTAGTTAGAATATACGCTTAATTATATTACTTTGATAGTAGATTCTAATATAAATAATAATAATTTAATATGTGGGCGTGTTGATGAGTGTATAAATCAAGTCATTCCTCTAATTTATTAATTAAATAATTGACAATAATAACACATTTTGTTTAGGAAACTACATACAAACAATAATAATATGTCTATATTAAATCGAAAATAACATTGAATTATTATAGTTACTCTATTTATTATAGTGATACGAAATAAAGTAATAATTAATTGTTAGATTCGTATGAAATTACGTACTATACCATTCATTAATAGATATCTTATTGAACAATTAAAAATATATTATTTGTATTAAATAAATTGTTATTTTTTATCTCTTTGGTGATGCCATTATACTACCTACTACAGAAGTAAGTATTAATAATAATATTGTATTTATTATAAGTAGAATTATACTTGTAAGCAGAAGCTGTTGCGGTCATTCATCAGCAATTATTATACACGAAGTGTTTTCGTTTCGTTTGAAGAGTACCTAGTTATTGTTGAATAAGATGTCCGCTAAACGTTTGAATAAATGAACGAGAAAATTCAAAGTACAACTCATTATCAACAATAAAATTTAGTCCGTCCGCCTTTGTGAGAAATAATACTCTCAGTACATAATTATTCAGCTTAGATAGTTAATTCTGTTCAATTATTATTATTTATCGTCAATTGAACGAACGTTGCGGCAATGTATTTAAATAGAAGTTCGTGTAACAGGATAGCAGAGAAATAAGCAGATTGCCGTCAAACTATTAGATATCAATATTACCTATCTATATTACTCTGTACAAGTATGTAGGTAGGTACTCTAAGTCTCGATTCAAGTCCAATGCAGAGAGCGCTTAGCTGCTTAAACAACAACGTGCCTACTGCGGCTGAGAAATGGTATATCGTTATGATATTATTATTATACTAGCATTGCGTTATTGAATATACCGCATTTAATACTTATCTATCTATCTAGATAACATTATTATATTACATAGCTGCTTTTGCAGTTTTATCTATATACAAGCTATTCATTGCTATACTTGTTCGTGTTTTATTAAACTCTTTATTATGTGAACTGAAAGGATTTATGTGAGCATTGATAAGTCACAGATACTCGTTTATTCAAAAGTGTAAAGTATCGAAGCAATGAAAATCAGATCTAATTAACTCGAATAGTTTTATTTAATGTTGTCTAATGATAATATTATTACCTATGGAATGTTCGATTTATACAACGTATTATCTATGTATTTTATCAGCAACGTTTATTTAAAATGTACTATCAAAATTAAATGTATTGAAATAGACGTAACGAAAATATAATAATTATTCGAAATTGAAATTGAATTTATCGATTCGTGATGGTCTAAAATGAAATAATCATCTGGTAAACTGGTGACGCTCATCTTATCTGATGAAGGGAATCGAATTCGGATTGCGTACAATGATCTTGTTGCCGATGTACCTCTCTGTTCATGGTTGATATTGTGTGTATTTATCTTATTGTATGGCTGTATTCAAGTTACCATCTAGTACATAGTAGTAGTTGTATGGATGTTGTAGGGAGCTTTATGTTATTATGTTGTATCCAGTATTATTTATATATCTATGTACCTACGTTTCCACATAGATGAATATCTCTCACCACGAGACGAGCCGTGTAGCACAAATGGTTCCCAATTAGCCGCCTGCCAGTCACGGAGTGAAATTCTCAGTGGGTAAGTACAAATTAACAGATCTGCGCATGTTGTTTCTCTCTGTCTATCTCACGCCAGTGATAATAATATTAATAATATAACTACCTATAAGCCCAAATGAAATAATATTATACAAACACACCTACTGCAAGCTACCTGATTCATTCCTTCATGATAATAGTTAATATTTCATTATGGTTTTTGTGTGATATACTGTACTCCTCAAATCTTATGGAATTCTGGTAAAGGTTCGGTCTGATAAAATGTCTCGACAATAAATTACACAGTTGCTTGGTTGGTACACGACATAAATTACGTATAGGGAAGGATACGAGACAAATTGCGATACATCACTCTTATTACTATTACAAGTGCTAGTGTAAGACATGGATTGTGGCTCTCGGCCAAGATGTTTTACTGATGCGATAAGGAAGGCATCCAACGCTTCATATAATAATACTCTACGGAATAAGTCTGTATATTTGTCAACGGCATTTTGTAGAATCCGTCCGATTACAAACGGCGTCGTCATTATTTTACAAAATACTGAAAGCATATTCAAACGTGTAGTATAAATTTATAAGTCCCCTTTGTAATCACCTCATAGCTTTACAAATCGTTACATTAGTATCAGCAACAGAATATTTTTAAATAATAATAATCAAAATTGCATTAATAAATATCAAAGTATAAACTGATACAAAGAAATAACATTACAAATGACAAAAGTTATTATAAAACATAGGTAACTCGCATTACTTTTTTTTGTTATTTCTATCATTATTTTATAACTTTTGTACACCAAGAGATAAATAAAGAAATAAATTAAATAACTCCGTTACCTTTATAAACCCCTGCGTTTTTTTTTACTAGTAATATTTTATTTGCATGAGTATGCTTTCGGTGTTTTGTAAAACGATAACACCGTTTGTAACTTAGTAAACGGACGGATTTTACAAAATACCGACGACACGTTTATACAATATCTCCTCTATTTCTTTAATATTGACGTGATTGATTAGTCCAAGAGAAAAGTTGCGCTTAATTAAATGGTGAATTAGAGAGGTCGTTTCTTCGTAATAAATACCCAAGTGTTCGTTGAATTATAATACGTACAATAACACAAACATATTATAATAATAGTAGGTAAGTTTCACGCCATTAACTTTTATACCATTTCATAGTAATGATAATAATACCTATAATCAAATTAAAATGATATGTTTTAGAAAAACTTACTAAAGATCGTGAATATTATTATGCCTTGTATATTTTAGTTTATGTATTGGTTGTCAAGATATTTTTTTTACGCGGCGGCAGAATTGCCATCCACACTTCTCAGCATTATACAACCAGATGAGTCTCCATATGATCAGTCATGGTCACACAAAAACTTAACAGTCTAATGCCGGGAAAAATTCACCTATCCTGATATACAGGATATCAAAGGATTAGGCTCAGAACGCGGGTTCAAAATACCAGCATTGTGCCTGAAATATCTGTGTTCAAAAACTTTTTTACAATATTACAAGTGTTTATTATAATAGATTTTTGAATTTTAATGTTCAAATTAACCGGTAAATCAAATTTTTGTAAATTATTTATTAAAGATTTCGGAGTTACCCCTGTAGCTGACATGACTAAAGGTATTATATAAACGGACCTAGAATGCCAAATATCTTTTTACGTAGGTATATTTTATTACGTATATTGTTACAATAAGAAAAATAATAATTGTAACGTTTCCTAGAACATTAATGACCGTGAGAAATAAACGATGAAACAGAATACATTGAATGAAAATATGATAGCATTATTAGGCGTTACATACGTACACAAAATATCAATCGTTAGATTCCTACACCCACAATTTGCAATAAAATCAAATGCGAGTGGGTTTTAATGCTATCGTCATATTATTTATATTATCATCTACTCTACACCAAAATTGGCAAATATGACAAAAAATTTCTCGAGATATATTACGATATGAACTACATAACATTATTTTTTATTCATTTATTCTTTATGCACAGTATCATTATAACTACAACAGAAATTACAAGCATTATAGAATATAAATTGTTGAGATGATAGGTCTTGCCGAGATTACCACTGAGTAGTTTCTTCCGTAAATTTTATAGTGATTATGTAAATAAAACGGGAAATAGGTAGTTTTAGTTTTTTTTTTTTATAAAAATAATATATTTAAAGTGATTTAAATTACTTTTTTGTTCAACAGCGAAAAGATTTAAATTATCATAAGTTTTATGAATGACGTATTTACTCTAAAACTTGATATTTATTTAGAACAAGCGTTTTTTTTACATAAGACATCGCAATGATAATATTTCATCAGAATTATGCTTCTAACTTTTCATAGATCATCTAAGATTGAAAATAAAAATGTAAATAAGAAAAAATTATAGAAGTAGGAATTGCAGTCTACAGAGGACTACAGCATGACCGATTAAAATGTCCACTGACGAGGGCCTAAAGATCAGATTCTAAGAAATAATAAGGCGATGTCTGTAGCAACATACTTAAGTAAAGAGATTTAGATCAGATAATTCATGCAAGAATTTATTTTATAATATTAGCGACTGATAAATAATTAATTATATAACATGTTAAATGATAAGTACAAGCTCTAGATGCTCTGTAACAACTGCTAACAAGTTAAACTAAACACTTGAATCAAGTGACAGACTCTTTCAGCGTTGTGTGCCTTTACTGCTTGCATGATGATGTTGGAATATTATGTATAAAGTTTTAATAATGTACACATCAACATATGGGAGTAATTAACATCTACTATATATTATTATTATACACTCTCCCCCAAAGCGCAAGATGTTGTTATTTGTGGGGGTAAACTCTTTACAAGTAGTAAGTAATAGATCTTTAGTACCTACCCTCTAACACTCCCTAACATTTCACTCCAGTTCGTTATTGTGTACTGGCAGAGTTTCTATTCTACTACTACCTACTTTACAGTCGCGATACCAGACAGTGGAATATCTATTATTTATGTATGTACGTATAATATATACCTACAATTTAATCTATCGTGCAAACGTATACTATTAATTTAAGAAGGTAAGGTCTGTTTTGTGGTTTAATACAGTGTCGTATGAATAACACATATAAATTTTACTGAAATCCTAAATGATTTGAAATATCGTCACTCTTCTGACTAACAGTCGTATCTGCTAAAATGTAAATTGTTCAGGAGAGCGTTTTGAGTGTTTTGCCGTGCGTATTTTCGTCACTACTAATTATATGATACAGTGTGAATATATTGCATTATTTTATTTGTATTCTTATAAATCTCAGAATCATTTTTGTGATTGAATTTTGAGGAATTTGTGAATACGACTATACATTTTATTTAGAGTAATTCATAAATACGACAACAAATCAGAAAGCTGTTTTAGGATAACGGTAACAGTTACAGGTGTGATCTTCAGTGAGAGCATGCAGGCCGCATATAAATACACATTGGTGATCATAACTCGATTTCGCCAAAAATGTCAGATACGACAGTTAGTCAGCAGAGGGACAATATATTACACTAAAACAGATATTTTTAGTTTAAAGGTACCATATTTAAAAGATAAACTCAGAAAACAAATTTGAAAAGGTAGATGAATATTGAATTTTATCCATTTATCTCTCGAATAGCGTATTTTCTATAGAATATGTATGAAATAAATATTATTGTATGTACGTTCATTTCATCGTCAAACTTTCTTGAAGGCTGACGGCTGAAAACGTACTGGAAAATCTGGGACAATTCTGTATTAATGTAATGTATTATGTACATAAAATACGAGTATAATTTCATTATAAATTAATTGTAGAGTTGAAAACATATAAATAATAGGGTCAAACGAGACGACAAGTTTATAATAAATTCAAAGAGAGAATACGAAATATTATATCCTTTGTCCATAGATTATAATTATTTATTACACCCAAAAGACATAATATGAATATTATTTTATTCATAATGTGATAGTAAAAAGTAATAATTTTCATAAAATAAAAAAAAGAAATTAATAATAATGATTTAAAACGTTTTAATGTAATATTCAAACTGTGCTGATATGAAAACTAATTAGAATTTTATCCGTGACCCGTGGTCAAGATGGTTTATCAAAGTTCAATAATACGCAGTTTAATAACTAAACATTTAGTTCTTCATGCACTGGAAATATTTCAGAAAACAGACATGTAGGAATGAAAATGAGAAAGATAATAAAAAAGCTGAAGTTACCAAATTTTCCCAAAGGAAACGGATACCTACAGGAAATAAAAGGAAATTTGAGCAAATGTTAAAAGATTGTTTGCATAAAGAATGAATGTATTACATGTTATGAAATGTTAATAAAACAGAAAATATCTATACGTGGATTATCCTTAAATACTTTTATAAATAAAAACATGATTGATATTAGTTACACTTACGAAAGTTCGTAAATATCGTTTCTCAATTGAAAATAGTTATAGGTAACAACTATGTGTTGTTGAACAAATACGTTAAAATAGTTTTCCAACATATTGATTCAAATATAAAGTTCATAAATTCAATAATTTTGATATTGTTGGAAGAAAATAATTAAACATGCTATTGAGGGAAGTTATTATACTAATAGTCTTATTTGTATTGGTACGAAGAGGGCAGATTTTATGCGGACTGTGATGCTGTAGAGAAAAGTGCTATAAAAGAATCATATTCATATTGGACAACAAGTGACAATATTGTAATCCGATTACTATAACAAATACCTGTAAAATAATACAAGTATATTACTAAGTCTTGCGATAAAGTTATTTCCGAGTATTTTTCCCCAACAACGAGCTAATTGGATTGGCCACAACATCAGGCACCCAGGACTGCTCATCGCAATCGCAGAGAGCAGGACCGAAGGCACAAATGGCAGAGGTCGACCGAGAGACGCCTATATGGACCAACTGAAGAGGGACATGAGCTGTGGCTCATATATGGAGTTGAAGAGACTGGCTGAGAATAGGGAGGAGTGGAGAAATAAGTCAAAACTCGTTGCAGACCAATCCAATGGATTGTAACTCATTATATATATATTTTTCCCCAATATGCATTACTTTTATAAATTAAAATAATAATAATAATAGACAACTTATAATGCGCCGTTTTGTGGAATAAATCCACTTCAAGGGCGCATGAAATTAAATACCTTAATGACTTCCAAATGGATATTTGTTTAGCGGATGGATTAAGAGTATGAATGTTTGAAGATAGCAATTATACATCTGCATAAATTAATACCAATTAGTGTAAAGTACAGAATACAAAGTCACAATATCAAGTTGATAAGTATGTACAAACATCGTAGCCATAAACAATTTGCATTATGTGAATGGTATTACATATTATAATAATGTACGTTGTATAGAAAAAACAAATAACACTCTTAGCGAGAAGTAAACATTATTAAGCGCTATCAAAACAATCTCATGTAAGACATTCAATTAGTGTTGATTCTCGTAGCAATTAACTAACTTCCAGTAGTCCACTCTTGTGAAATTAAATTTTCCACTGACTGAACGCGAAAACCATTACAGAATATAACAACACCAGACGTTTTACCGGCGCTAATGTCGCAATCATGAAATGGTTGGTTATTAAACTCAATCCACCTCCGCGAAAAGAATCGCGTGACGTTATATTACCATTAATATTATATTCTATCAAAACAAACAACTTTTCACGATGAACAAATTTCATGTCTAAACATCAGCTCATCCCATTCATTAACTTTGATTTATTCTCAAGATATTGCAATCATATTTCATTTATTTATAATTCTTGTCAAGCGGCAATTAAAAATCGAGTACATCCCGTAGAGGCGATGCGATGCCGTCAATTAGGGGTGTTACAGACAGAATGATAAATTATAATTAATAAGACACCTTTAATTATTAACTACAGCGCTGCGATACAGCAGTGATTCACCTCAATCGTCAAGTGGTGAATATGCATAGGTATGTTTTGAACTTTGTATTCAAAGAAATTAATATAATATTCTAAATGTACGTGACCATAAGGAACATAGGGAAAGTGGTAACGATATTCTTTTGTTAAAAAATCGATAACCGCTCGGGAAATTATCGTTTTGTATGCATGAATCGGTGGGGAAAAATAGTTTGACAAAAGATAGCACGAACGGAAAGGATCTGTAGAATGCATTAAATATGTAGGTAGGAAACGATATTCTTATATTCCGTTGACGTTTTCGCATCAGTTATTCTCGAATTTATAAGAGAGATTGTATGTATGTACCAGGGAGACTGAATCAAAAGAGGGTGAGTCATGTTCAGCCTCGCCTCCCCAGGCTCTCATTGCATCCGCGACTCGATAAAAAGGGAATAAATAAATGAAGTCGAGAAACTGGCAGACAAAGTTTGTGCACTTTAGAATGTATATAAGCACTCTCTGAAATGGGGAACAGTGTTTGAAAATGAGGAAAGGAAACCAAGAGCGAAGCATACATACAAACTATTGCTATACAAATCAGCAAAATACAATTTTTTAAGGAAAAATGTATCCTCGTGTGACTCCTAATACTTTTTGTCACACCTACTTAATGAATTAGACACATTGTTACAAGAATTCGTGTTATAATGAGTTTATCAAAATAATGCTACCGACCTCTTATTTTATAAATATTGAAAGATAGAATTAAAACATTGATTTTTTGGGCGCAAATAATAAAGAAAGGAAAAATATATCTAAACGACACGCCATTTCAATGTTGTAAAACTTTTTATTTTAAATAATTCGGTTCGTTCTAAATAAAAGATTTCCTGTATAAATTAATTGCTTATGGGTACCAGGAGGACAGAAGGTAGATGGGGTGAGCGAAGTAACAACGGTAAGCGGGAGAAAGACTCGCAAACAACGACGAGGGTTACTACCTACTACAGTACTGGGTAGTGGGTACCGGTATAAAGTTCACGCTCGCTTCCACCACAATGGAGAAGGTTGATTGATTTTTAAATAACGCCTTCAGGCGCGCTTGACATGGAGCAGAGTAATCAAACGCGGCACAATATATCTACCTATATTATTTATAATAACTTTATCACCGATTCATGAGATTTTATTATTCATCCATACATATCAATAAGGATGTTATAATCAATTATATCCATATTTAAATCGATTATATTATAAAGCAACTACACCGTAAGAAATAAATTATAATTGAACGTTGAATTAATAATATTCTGAACTCTTTTAATTCATCTATATTACATAAGTATTTTATCTATTTATTTATTCTTTCCGGTACATTGATTAAAAGCAATTGAACATATAAATACACATTATGACAATACAATCAATATACAGAAGGAGAGTTAATCGTAGAGGCGGGATTTCTCGCTACTAGTCCAGTTTTATTCAAATTTCCTTATAAAATTTAAAGGAACTTTTCTTTGAGATCGCATTGAGCAAAAGCTGTAATCATTTCAACGTAATTTAATGTGATACATTTTCAATAATAATATTGTTACAACCTTAACATCTTTTTTCAATTTCCTCATATTACCAATAGATCTACACTACAATATTTTTTTGTGAATAAATAAAATCGCCCACACATTTCTTTGAAGCCGAAATAATGTTGAATGAAAAGTTCAAGAAAACTTGGTGAAGTTTATTATTCTTTTAAATTTAATTTAAAGGACGTGAGAACAACAATTTATTTTAATCTTGACAGACAAATTACTTATACACTTTCATAAGTCATCAGAAGAATTTATTTTTATTAAAGAGCCATTTATATTGTAACGTTTTGACCCAAGGCAAATATAATAATATTATAATACATTTCATTATTAACAAACAGAGTCAATGTCCAACAATAATCATTACGTGTACACAATAAACTAATCTCCTAATTAAATTTGTATACATATGAAATAAATTCAACCTACCTATTATTATGAAAATGTATAATAATAAATCTTGTACCGAAAACCACAAGGGTTAAAGATGTTAGTAAGTATTGCAAGTAGGTGGAAAATGTAACAGTAGTGGTAGGTAATATGTAGTAGTAATAAGCAGTTAAAGGGTGTGCGTGTGTAAAAGGGTTGTGGAAAATAATCAAATAATTATTTGTGTCCCTTTACATGTTTATGTGTACTTTAAAAACATTGTTTTTAGTCGAGATAAAAAAATTATACACTCTATGAGAAACCTAATCTTTAGGGAAGGTTTTAGCTTAATAATATTATGCCTACATGTTTTATAATGTATATAATATTTATTTTATTTTACAAAAATTCACGGCATAAGCCTATTAGGTACATGTCTAAATACAAAATTATACATAAAATTTACAAGTATAACAGTATATTGAAAAAAAGTATAAATTGTATCAAAAAGTTTGTATTCCACAAATTATAAATTTAAATATCGACAGATTTATCATTGATGTTATCAAATTTGTATGAAAATGAAATATATTGTTCTGCATGTTGAATCACAACATAACCTTTTATTTTCATTGTTTTAGGTATATGTCAAGGTGGATTTATAGTATTGTCATTTTCTTGATGATTAATGTACAAAATAAGAAGGTGTATACATAAAAATAAAATTGCTTATAATAAAAGTAGACATATCTATCCAAAAAAAAATCATTAATATTTTACATGTTTTCAAAAATATTTCAATAATTTTAAATTTGGTGTAGCCAGTATTTAAATAATTTGCTCATTTTTTCCATTCAAATTCATTCAATCTGCAATTGTTACATTGTCAATTTAATGTTTATTTCTTGAGCAAAGCCGGAGTGATAAAATTATATTAGTACCTACTAGGTACTTTTACTGATAATAATAATAATAATAGATGAGGGTTGTTTTGTCGTTCAGGGGTTGACAAGAAATCAAGTATCGCAATATCAGGAGCACATAACTTACAAAAGATATTAATAATTATTAATATTCTATGGACATGAAATTATTATATTCAATACACTTAACTTTACCCCACACACACACGTTCACTTGAGAATTTTATTAGTTTGTATGACTACGTAAACTTTGAATTAGTTGGAAGAACTCGCAACTTTGCGATAAACTCGCCCTCTGTATTAATAATATGATTGTATTTTTTTATGAAACCAGTGTGTGAACAGTAGATATAGAATAAATAAATTTATTATCATTATTCTCTTGCAACTGTGTTTTTCCACATTTCTCCCTGTATTACGATACAATGACTAAATATTCTATTCTATTCATAAGGTTTCGGAGTAGCCTGTAAAAGGAAGGTGTTGGTAAAACAATAGCAATAAGACATTAAAAATCTTCAAACTCAGTGTTGAAATTTAGTCATTTCCTACCCATCCTAAATGTTTGATGTTTTTTAGAACGCTATTTCTACATTTATAATATTATTTTGTTTACTTGCTACCCCGCCAGTAGGAGATGGGGTGACAGTATAGATATAGGTATGTATTACCTGTAGGTACATATTACTATTGTGTACTATCAAATAGGTACCCAATATTTATTCAAAGAAAAAATAGTAAAGCTCTTTCTAAGTAACGAAAAAATGTATTCAACATTTTATATTATTTATTGTGCAGAGACTCGTAATATGATCAAGTCGAGAAAATATGTTATACATTTCTTTTTATCTGCTCTCAGATGTCCCAGCCTGAATATTTTATAAATGTAATATATTTTATACATATTTACTCAAATTCGAAGAGATCTTTTCATACTCGTAGTATTAGTACCTACTACATCTACTTTATGTATTGCCCAAAGCCATAAGGTTAAGGTTTTCTAAAGAATAAGTTAGCAGTGTTAGCATCTCTAGACCCATTACTTGTTTTTCAGAATCAACCCATGTCAAAAATGATAAATCAATGTTAGTTGGTTTCTATTACCACAGTACGTTCATAAATGTTTCAAATACTTTATACAACATCTACAAAACACGAATTAAAGTTGAAATTATAGTCAATGAAACTTTATCGAATATTTAGCAGTCGAGATGTTTTTTGTTTTTAAACAATCTTGAACAGATAATAAACTATATTGTTGTGATACTGAAATCAGTCTTTGTATATCTACCTGCACCACTGCGGCATATCCTTAAGATGAGAAAACCAATGGGCTGATTCATGTAAACATACAAGTTGTTCTCTCTATGGCAACAAAAAAAAAATAAGTATTCATGGTGGATGTTAAACTGTCGTTGAATTTTAGATGTTAACAAATGTCTTATTCGTTTTCAGAACATCAGAAAACTTGGCGAGTAAAATAATTGGCGAGAAACATATTATTTTCTGGAGACTTCACAGAATGATACAAAAATAGTCAAAAAAAAATAGAACCTTCCACTCAGAATACAAGCAGCTTTTAACAAATTAAATTATCCATTGAAGGAGACCCAGCGACCTCCCGGAAATCACAAATATCTGGGGAGTCCTTAAATTTGTCACAGAAGTAAAAGCATTTTCTTAGACTTTGGTTAGTATGAGTTCATCCACTAACCTAAGAATAAATTGTACTGTTTTATTAAGAGAAATATTTTATCAAATGCGGTGAATATAAAATGAGACAAAAACAACATTTGGTAAACCACAAAGAGTATGAAATGAAATTTAGTAAGTGTATGTCTCTATTACCGTGGCACGTGTAGCGTCATGATAGATTTTAAGAATACAAATACTATGTCATTGAAAACAAGCAGATACTCAACAAAAGTAATAATACAGATATTATTATTAATGACATGACTGAAAATAAATATACTCTGACTAGAATATTCATTCAATCGTATTCGAGGGCAGCTTGAGGTGGAGAGAAGCTTGCTTCATCCAAAGAGTTTTTACGTTAATTTAGTTACATATTGCAAAATAATTCCAAATGCTTTAAAACTGTCAAACAAACAACGTATTGTGAAGGAGAATATCAACAGTAGCTACTCATAACGGGCATTGTTTTGAAAAAAAAAATCGCTGAAAATATCACCAACTAAAAGAATGAAAAAAATAAATAAATAATTAATGAATTTTCCTTTTACAGGACACTCGAAAAGTTACAGAAGATAGTTGGAGTCGTATTGTTTGCTACAAATTCCACGAATCAATCGTGATATAATTTCCAGTAAAAAAATAGTTTTATTAAAAAGATTGCAAAGTTTCTCTCAGATTATACAGATTAATTCTATCCATCCACGGCATGTAACAAATTATTTCTTTTTCCATTCAAGTAGAAGTTTCTATGAAGTACCTACCTATACATTATTATTACTGCTATTCCTAAAGGCAAATTGTATCCGAGCAAACATTTTCAATCGAATTGATTTGATTCGGTAAAAGCTTCCAACTTGCAGCATCGGAGGTTTATTTATTCATTGCTTTACCGACTTTTGAATCTCCGTGCTACTACTGTGTTTGATATAAATACAGAGTACATATCCGTCTATTTACTTATAGGTATGTTTAATCTTTTCATTGGTTTGTTCTATTGTACAGCTGCTAGTTGTAACCAATTGCCAAGTTTCTCGAATTAAGTTTATATTCGAGTAACAAGCAAAATCAGTTTCTTATTATTTGATGCAGAAACTTAATGAAAAATCATTCGTGACTCACATTGCTGCAAAGAAAGATGCTACTTTTAATTTAAATCTGCATAGTATCTATCAAACCACAAAAATATAAAATATTTTAATAATATTCAGAAAGCATACGTGTTACATCTAAATGGGATGTAAAAATTGATGTAAAACATATTTTAATGAGCCGTTTGTGGATGAATGAATGTCTTTGAACGTAGATACCATCACTTGGAATGCATTTGGCAATGCAAAATATAAAAAAAATAGATTTATTAACAAATAACATTTCAGATAACATCAGTAAAATGTCTTGGCTTTTGTATATACCTAATACATTTTATATCACCGTCAATCGCTCATAAACAACCCACCACCTCTTTAATAGTAGATAGTACTCGCTTCTATCCATATTATATATATAGTACAAGTTTATGGTTCTGAATGTTTGCATTATTATATTTGAAATTTATATGAGTAGGTACTCTTCTCTTATATTTTAATGTCTGCATCTATTACGATTACCATCTGTATATTTTATATTGTTCTGTTAACTGCATATTTTATTTAAATTTATTTTTCGAAATCATCATCACGATGAATTATTTTTTTATTTATTTTTTATTTATTTTTTATTTATTTATTCTTTACTGTACATTGATAACAAGCAAATTCACACAAAAATACATTTCAAACAAAGACAATCATACAATCAATATACAGAGGGCGAGTTTATCGCAGAGGCGCGATTTCTTCCAACTAACCCAATTATAGCGGAATAAATAAATAAATGATTTATTCACTGTGTCGGTGTTTAGGTAGTAGAATTCCATATCGAAATAAATAAAACAAGCGTTTTATTCTACTAATGATTTAATTTGTGAGAGAGACGTCTTTCGTCTTATAAGGACATTGTCAATCCTCATAAGACGAAATTGACAATGTCCTCATAAGACGAAAGACGTCTCTCTCACAAATTAAATCATTAGTAGAATAAAACGCTTGTTTTATTTACTTCGAAATAAATGATTTACTATACAAGTTATTAATATGAAAAAAAAATAGTTGATTACAAAATATAGGACTGATTATTTAAAAAATCAATATTGAAAATGTTTTAATTGCTAATTATTTTACAAGTAAGTAAAGTTCAAAACAAAATTAAATACAAACAGGTAGATTAACAACAACATGATAATCTGAAAAACTACAAATCAAATAAAACAACGAATCAATTGACTGTTATAAATAGGGTACTTGTACAGAAGAGAAGAGAGAATGAAAGAGACATTGGAGAGTTGTAGATACTTACTCGTAGTTCTAATGGTATTTAATTAAATAACTAAAACGTTCCAACAGTAATAATAATATGTACTTGAACATTGATTGATTCAATACGGTGAAGACTGAAGTCCAGAAACTTGAGTAAGGGGTGTACTCGAGATGAAGTAAACATAATACAAGGCTTTAAATAGAGAAATGTTTTGGTGAAAACGATATGAATGGGACAAATAAAATGTAATATTGAAAGCTTGAAAAGAGATAAATGAGATCAATTTTTATATAAATTTAAAGCATCGCCTGAACACGTGTATGTTAATAAACAGTAGGATAGAAGGCAGAAATGGCAGAGGCCGACCAAGAGACGCTTATATGGAACAACTGAAGAAGGACATGAACTGTGGCACATACGTGGAACTGAAGAGACTAGCTGAAAATAGGCCGGAATGGAAAAGTAAATCCAAACTCGTAGCAGACTAATCCAGTGGATTGTAACTCACTATATTATACCAGAAAAAGGCATTTAATGTCATGTATCTAATGACATCTGGTATGTTTCTTATGTCTTTTGGATACTGCGAAAGCATTCTTTATAAAAATATATATTTTCAACCCTTAGTACTCTCAAAACATGCGTAAATAGATTTGGAAACATGTCAAACTTAATATCAAAGCTTTTCTAGTTGACGGTGAGCATTTTCTGAACGAATTCAAGTTTACGGATGATCATGAAAAATAAACACGAAGGTAAATAGATGTAATAGATTAAGAAGTAGATTACATATTCCCACTGTAATATTTAGATAGAAAAGAATGGGTGATGTAAATCTCTATCAACTACCATTATGTAATTGAGAAACATGAAGAGTAAAGCAATAACATTACTATCTAAAATAAAATCCCCATTAGTTGTAGATAGGAATAATAATGGCCGATATGATCTCGCATTTTGTTCGTTTTATCTTCGTATTGATTCAATTTTATCGTTATTACTCGCCATTACGAAGAAGTAGATAATATGTGATATAATATAAAATAGTAGTACCTACGCGTTTGTTGAACAGATCTTACAACAAACTTATGTACGGCATAAGACGTAATAGTAAGAGGATTGCGATAGAAGTACTTGTACGAAAATAATATTACGATGAAAAGACAGTATGTAAACAAATTTAAGAAGATTCATACTCAATTACGTAGAAAAAATATAATTAAATTTATATCACTAAGACGACATTTGCAATTTATTATACTAGCATATTTTTTAGGTAATTCAGATGTACATTATTTTGTATGTTTTTATATTGGCTAGTTAGCTGTGTAAATTGTCTTTTTAGTTAGAAATCAATGCTCTGTATACAAAATATGGATCTTTTTAAGATTTTAGGTAAGAATGTGCTATACCATCAAGACCAGCTGCCTCTCTGGGCTAACAAAAAAATAAGACATTCAGGATGGGTGGCAAATCTCATCGCTGAATTCAAGATGTAAAATGTCGCAACGTATATATGTACAAATGTGAAGGCGTCTAAAATGTGATATTTTGTCCACCAAATCAAATAATAATAAGAAATTATAAAACATAGGACAACTTGCATGTTTATAACAAGCATCTGGTCTGCAGGCTACCCCATTTGTGGGATGTGCCGTGATGTTATATTAGTATAAAAAATATAAATTCTCCCCACAAAGTACCCACACCCACCCGGTATGTGAATAGGTTGAAAAATTTGCTAAGCTTTTTTTTTAAAAAAAAGATATATCTGGGCTTTGTTATAAACCCAAATACATACAACCTTATACACCTTTCACAGTAAGCTAAAAGCTTGTGTCGTGAAAGGGGAGTTTGCCGGTACCTGGGATCGAACCACGGACCCCCTGTTCACGAGGCCGAGGCTCTACCTCCAGGCTACCGACGAACTCAAACTCAAGTTATCAAAGGTTTTTTGATAGACGGCAATGAATACTCTTTGAACAATTCTTAGTTTAAATATAATAATACCTTATATTATGTACAACGTATTTTGTCGTAACTGTCATAAAAAGAGCACGCGATGATAATATGTACGAGTTCATAAGTATACAGTTTACATACGGAGATATTATAAAGTTGATAATATAGTCGTATACCAGCTGGTATTATCGGGAAAATCAGATACAATAATGGATGATAACATTGTACGTATATTGAACATAATACAGTACATATAATATTTTTGCTGAACATTCGATTCCGACAGTGTTATTAGTATTATTCCTTTGCCTGGAGTTTACATGCTATTGGAAAGAGGATTTATTGATCTCCCTTGATATTGACACCACGAATGAAAAACGTGCGATGAACGCGACCGGAGTTGATACACACAATATGTACATAATATCTCATGACATCATTTATTATTAGATAACAAACGTATATAGTACGTATTGTTATGCACAAAAGGTTTATTTTAGTCCTAAGCGAGATATGGAGAAACGATACCTGCAATATTTTGACAGTTAATAAATACATACACAATTCACTCGAATTCTTTACAAAAAGTTGGAAAACAATTCAAACTTCCATAATGCCAAATCTCTGGTTTTCAGTAAAATAAATGAATAGTTATACATTGAAGAAGAATAAAACTTTTTAGACAAATAATTGTGAAGTTTTAGTCCATTTAATAAGAAAGAACAACATTAATTTGGCTAAAATTGTAAAATCAAAATTAAGGCTGTCACTATCACTGAAGAGGTTTTATTTTGCAGCAGTTACATGATGAATGAAATTTCATTACAAGACGATGTCTTTGGAATCTTTCTTTATATTGTACCTTTTACATAACAAAAGTCAATAAATTAATACTTGATCACTGGTGATTTAATAATAATAGCTTTTAATGGAAATGGAAGGCACATAATTTTAAAATTTGATATTTGATAAGTCTGTAGTTATTGAAGCAATGTGGCTTTAT
This sequence comes from Athripsodes cinereus, assembly GCA_947579605.1. Classification (NCBI taxonomy): domain Eukaryota; kingdom Metazoa; phylum Arthropoda; class Insecta; order Trichoptera; family Leptoceridae; genus Athripsodes; species Athripsodes cinereus. The sequence goes on along the minus strand of OX388318.1, from coordinate 13,882,300 downwards.
CAATTCGTATGCAGAAGAGCGAGTATTGTCGAGAGAAATATGCATACATGATTATAATGTAATCAACCGTATACACCTGAGTGCGCTCTCAATAGCATGTTCATTGACGTATGAAGTGTAAACCAATATGTTAGATATCATGTAAATAGGTTACCTAACCATGTATGACAAGAAGATACTAATAACAAACAATGTAACCTGAATATATAAATAACAAATATCTTACCTTTGGTTCAGTCTTAGCTTTCTTAGGAGGAGGAGGTGATGCAGCAGCAGTAACTATAGGCGGCGCGGGTCTCGTCCGCGTTACTTCGGGCGTGGCGGGGGGCTGCTGCGGAGCCTCGACGGAGGCCGCAGGAGGATTACTCGCGGGGGTCACTGGCGCGGGTGCCGTCGCGGTAGGAGTGACACCATTCACCTCCGGCGTACTATTAGCCGGTACGTGTTTCTTATCGCGACGATGAGCAGCCGATGCTCGTCGAGGAGGTGCGCCAGCTGGAGTCGTAGATCCAGGCGCCACTGGTGCTGGAGACGCCACCGGGGTCGTACCCTCGGTTACCGTCTCCGCATTTCCGTTAAGTTCGTTTGATTTCACAATTTCATGTTTGGCCTCGGAGGTCTTAGTTCCGGGCTTAGTCCGTTTAATTTTCATCTTGAGCCCCTTGTCCAGGGTGGCCGAATGGTCCGCCAGCTTGGCGGCGGCCTTGGCGGGCCCGCCGGCCGCACTGGCCATGGCGCCCGCCGTGCCTTCGTCCGTCTTTTCTATATCGGCATCCAAGTCAATAATCAGATCCCCGATGCCGATGTCCCACTCGTTGTCATCGTACTCGAAGTTGTTGGCCTGCTCGGCCCTGGTGCCGTCTGCCGCCCTGGCTCGGTGCCCCTCCGGCGGGCCGTCTCTCATTGGGGCCGCCATCCGCTGCGCGCTGAGGGGAGCCCCGCCCGGCCCACCGCCTCCGCCACCATCAACATCTTAGCCCTGTAACAACAAAAAAGAAACAATGATTAGATTGAATGTCACTTCGTGATTAATAAAATCACAATGAGTTTTATTAGTTTACAATAATAAAACACAAATTACACACATTTACTAAACGTACCTACTTTATTAAGTAATAATTGATACCACTAATGGGTAAGCGTAATGTAATAATATTCCTACGTCAAGATTGAACTCTCAAAGTGAATCATGGCAATTCGAGTATACTAATAATGAAGGTATACGCCTTCCTATCTCCCTGCCGTATCCACCACACCACAGCCTCACTCCAGTTCAATGTGAGGTGAGGGATGGTGGGAGTAGGTTGGAAATCTCCGGAAAGTACCGACAGCTTCCGAAGTAATTTCGTCCCGGCGCGTAATTATCGGAAAATGTCTTCTCACAGAGGGCACCTAAAACACGTCTCCCCAGACGCTTAATGACTCTTCAGGCTGTTCAGTTTGATCTTAAATAAGGATATTCACTGTGATCTTGAATAGAGGCTACACCCAACAATATAATACACAGTACACATCTAGCAAATCTCTATAGTAGACACATTAATTAACAGAGAACATTATACTCCGCACATTTAGTACCTGAATTTCATTACTCGAAAATAACTAACAAATGAAAACTTTTGAGTACGGACATTAAATTTACGGGTAGTTTATTAAAAGCAGTATTTCACGTTCGGTATTAAAACTGTAATTACTTCACTTAAAAAAATATGTTCCTATAATCTATATCATGAATTTAGTAAACGACAAAATGAAGATGACGAAGAAGATTAATAAAAAGCAAAATTACAATTGCTATTGTTTAAGTATTAATTAACAGTAGAACAGCCAAGAAAGCAAGTATTCATTAAGTGAGTTGTAAGACTATTAGAGCAGTTAGGTAGAAATGAAGCTTCGAAGCAATATAATAATAATAAGAAGAATAATTTATGACAAATGCTCCTTGGAGTATAGAGATTTAGTATGCATACAGATTATTACTATACTATTCCCGTATACATTACCTGATAAAGATTTATATGTGTTGCTCATTAAAGTGTGGATTTAGAGAGATTACACAATCATAGTATTATAATAGATCTTCTAATAGATCTTCTAGTAGGTAAGTATAATGTTTAGGTAAGTATGATTTAGCTACAAGAGTTTATGTTCGCTGGTTGTAAAACGTCCAACCATTAAATGAACCATTGTTTCTCTAAGTTATTTACTACAATCGTTGCTGCTGCTGCTAAGCTAAACGATTTCCTGGTAGAGTTGGTAATACTAATAATAATAATAATAATTGTTGCGAGTGTAAGTAGGAACGTATGCTGCTTTGTTAAGTTCAGAGAAAGATATTAGTATGTATGTAGTAACACAGTATCTGCCTGAGGGAAACGAAATAGAATATTATCAGCTTGCATCCGAGAAGGTAATTATTAGACAGCGGCGAATCATAATTTCCTGGACGTAACCACGGTCGGCTACCTGTCTTAAATACCAACAAGAATATTTCACCACGGACCGCATTTCAATATGCCATTACGGGTGTTTGATACTAATTAACTATCGGTCATGCAGGATAATAAACACCTAGTCATTGTGAATACGCCATACTACTACACGTTGTTTACAATGGGTAATTGCTAAGTCTGTGACTGACTATAACAACAATAGATACGTAATATAATATTGTATTTAACATCAGCATTACCAATGTGATTTTACGGCACTGACACCTATATGCGAGATACATTATCTTTATGAGGACATAAACGACTACTATTATGTGTCTTTGTTTTACATCCACTAACGTTTTAATAAATGTAAAATACAAATTACAAATGTACCAAGAATACAATCAACTAAAAAATATTGTCACGCGATTAAATATAATACGTAGGCACTATTTGAATTAAAATTTAAGTAGATTAAAAGTACATAGGGTAGAAAACTAATCTTCCAAATAATAACACCGCACCAAATAAATAAAATCCATTTGAAACTATAAAACATGAAGGGGAACGAATGAGTTTGTACAAGTATGTTTATGATATTATTATTTCTACAAGTTGATGTGAATTTTCTATTCAAGTAACTTACTTTTAGTACATACATACAAAGTCACCCTACATATTACATAGCCGTCTGTACTTTGTGTAACGAGTGCTACACCAGTACACTTTAATAATAAGTTAAGAATAATAACTAAGGGAACATACAAAAGATGAGTTGTGCAACAATCTAAAGGATTGATTTAATGACTTACGAAATTGTTATGTAACTGGTAATATATTGTATACATCAAATTTAGGGAGGCTTTAGAGGAAAGAAGAAGCATCTTCAATTATATGTACAATGCGACGCCTTGTGTAATATAGGTATTTCCTTTGATGCCAACTTAATAGGAAATTCTGATTTGTAAATGCTTTTTTGACTGCTTAAACTTAAATATTTACTCTAACTAAACAATAACGCATGTTCTTAGTTATTTATTTCTTTATATAATAATGGTGGTAAGGATTTTTGTGGCATTATTTATTATTTTTTACGCTGCATCTTTTTTACTCATAGTTTTAATTTTCCACATATTTAACAAAGACATCTTTAATAATAACCCAATTATTATTTATGACATGTGTAATCTCAACAGAAAAATAATATAAAAGCAACAAAAGCTTGTGAACAGTTATTATAACAAATAATTGTACAGAAGCCAAAGTATGAAATAATCGATTGACAATTGACAGTATAGGTAGTAGTTTATAAAATATATCTTACATTTGATTACGCTTTCTCATGTGTAATTAGAATATTTCCACAATAAGAAATGACTACTGCCTTTACAATTACCTGCCATTTACCTGCGTAATGCACTTATATTATGTTATTATTAATTATAATAACATAAAATTATTACTGATGCAAACACTGATGAAAATTAGTACTCATTATTGATGCAATTGATGCAAGAATAATTGCTTGATTAGTTACAAAATAAACTATGGATACTTTGTTAATATGGTAAAGTTATTAAATAAGTAAATATACAATGATAAATTATCTAGAGAAATAATAAGCAAAGTGTGAGTACATAGCAATTACAGATTTATTCTGTAATCATGTTCTAATGAAATTAATGAAGTAATATTCTAGTAGACGTTGATTGATCTAAATGAGATTGAAAAGAAAATATAAGATGCTTATAATTTATCACTTGAATGATATAAGCAAAAAGTCGAAAGATTGAACACTTTAGGAAATCTAAAATTAGATGTTTGTGTGAAGAAGGTTGAGATATAAGAATACATTTATATACCAAACTACTTCTACTACTATGAAGTAAACGCGATATATAAGATTATTTTTATTTGGTTTATATTATTAGTTTTATATTTGGTTTGTATTTGGGTTTATAAGAAAACCCAGATATATCTTTTTTTTTAAATTAAGATCATTATTTCATGGTACGTATTCTTGCACAAACCTAAACTGTCCAGTTTCTCAAAATATATAGGTATCTTTTATTACTTTCTACACGAGTTCTTAATTAAAGAGAAACAATTTACATATAAAGCATCCTTATGTGAATCTTCAGAAACAAAGTTAATAAAAACCGTTCTTTAAAAATCCGTTTTGTAAAAAAGAACAATTCTGGGCAGAAAAAGACACCTCATATATTCTATCAATTTAAATACACACCTGAATTATACATAGAGACATTAGACATGTTCAGATCAGCGATGACGTATGCCACCCTTCCTGAATATCTTTTACAGGTATACTTGCATATTTATTTCATGTAGTTAGTTCGTTGGCCAGGTACGAAGAGAATAACTTGCATATTTATTTCATGAAATCAGTTCGCTGGCTTCCGTAGTTATAAGAAAGGCCGTGATGGTTTATATGAATAATACTTGCAGCAGTAGAGGCCTGAGTCAACAACACACTTTCGTGTCACGTTCCCGCTCCGTTAGCGTTCGGGTGCAGACGATGTTGCAAGCAAGTGTCAATTTCGTTGCTAAGATACACAATAGTTACGAAAATTAACACTTTGGCGCACCATCGTCTGCACCCGAACGCTAGCGGAGCGGGAACGTGACGCGATAGTGTGTTGTTGACTCAGGCCTCTGATAAGTAGTAAATACCTACAACAAATAACAAGTAACAAAGGCCATACTAAACGTGTTGGTATTTGCAATAATGTAATTCCATATGAACATCTAATTAAAACTGTCAAGTATTGACGAATGTATTAAATAGTAATGTGAGTAGTAGGTAGGTATATTACAAAGGCACAATGAATGAACATCTGTTATGTCGATATAGTAATATTATCAAGTGAAAGTTGTCGTATTTGGTTTATTAAACAAGTAACAGAAGGTACGTATATCATTAATGCAATACAGAAAAATACTTAAAGATAATGAGAATAACATATTATAATACGACATGTGTAATATATAATATAATGAAAGATTATATTGTGTAATACACATACCTGCAGCGTGTAATTATCGTGTAATTAATAATTGAGAGAACCTATAGGTGCCTACCTGAACGTTATTAAGAACAGAAATTGCTGTAATATTACTCCGCGTATTTATTATATTATACTTCAATTTTTAATCAAACTAAAAGTAGTCATCTTTCTGTATTTAAGTTTTTGGTGCATCTCATTAAATTTATTAAATATTTTTATATATATTTCAATACTGTGCATAAACGTTTTTCACCGATGTCTTTGAAAAGTTATCGTCCAAAACCTCGTTTGTGAGAAGTTCATACACTATCACCTGACATCCAAACATATTTATTTTCAAAGTTGAGTACTTCGATATGGAACCAGAAATTATGATATCTGAACGAAGATTTTGTTTTGTGAATATCCAATTTTAGTTTATTTATTATCAATATAAACGGCTTTCGCATATACAAACATGCTAAACAAAAGAAAAACAATAAAAGTATAATTTTTAAGCATAGCTTAAAAAAAAAAAAAAAAAAAAAAAAGTTTTTTAACCCACTAATTTTCTGACTTGTCTATTACCACGAGGCGATGAAATAAAAGATGTTTGTTTCGAAAGTCTGTGATGATATTATATACTTATTTTGGATAATGACGTCTAACACATAACGTAAGTAATTAATGCCATAAATTTATCAACATTAAAAGGATTTTAGCGCGTTTCTGTAGAATGATAAATTTGTAGTTTCATAATTAACGTATATGGCACTGAGGACATCAAACATTTTGAAACTCGGTAACTATAAAACAAAAGTATGTAATACATTCTAAGTAGGTACACATATTAATTTTATAAACTATGTGAAATTTTAATAAATACGTTTTCTTGAGTGTCCTATAAAAGGATGGCATTTGTAAAACATGACGTATTGTAGTGTGTAGGATATTTTTTAACATCTTCAACTTAGGTATATAGGTACTCAAACTGAGTGGTGATGTAGAGCAGTGTTCCGCTAAGCGTGTGCCGCGGCACACTGGTATACCGTGATCCTCAGTTGATGTACCGCGGAAAAAAATCTAGGTTTTGTGAAGATAATACACATAAAAATAGCTGAGAGCTATAAGAGCGAGACGCTTTGTTGCGCGAGGCTCGCCTGTGCTGAGTTAAACAGGCTCACATTTCTCACTAAACATCTTTTCATATTAGGTGTAATGATTTTATTAATAAATAAACATTAAATAAATATTGCTTTTTTTTCGGTGTTGGTACCTCTAAAATTTCTTGATTTGATAGGTGTACCTTGAACACAAAAATTTTGCGGAACACTGATGTAGTGGACGTCCTGTAACCTATATGCTTGAACCATAAGTTCATTAAATACTGTGGGAAATGCTGTGATGGGATGAATAGGTCTTTTTCCTGCTGAGATCGTCTTGGCCAAAAGCTGTTATGGCCTCAGTGCAGGGTGCCATTTTTATGAAATAATAATAATGATATGCGAAGAAAAGAAGTTAAATAAGTAATGTAAAACCCAAAAATTGTTTCTTCATTATTTGCCACCCTTCCAAAAATCGATTCCAAGTTTCTTGTTTAGTTTTAAATTATAAACAGGGGGGGGCTAAAAAGGCCACTTTATATGAATCCTAATAGGATCATATTAGGAATTGTAAAACGATCGTTTCACCAGATATGAATTGTAGATGAATTGCTCAATGTGGCCATTTTAGGCCCCATCATTTTTACAATGATAATCATTGATATACAAATTCTAAGGATGCCCCAACCACAATAATAAATTGAATGCCAAACACACCAAAACAAAAGACTATTAATTATTCGGAGGTATCACATAATATTTGTCAAGCCTTTCTAGAATAGAATAGTTTACTATTTACAATAAATAGGGGAGAACAAAAATTTAATGGATAAATTTTATAAATATGAATGAATAATAACCGGCTGACATGACATGACAACTTCTTAACAAAAGACAAGCAACACCGTTTCGTTGCATAGCAACTCGCATATTTAGTCTTGTGATGTTGAGTCTATTACAAGATGATAATAATAAATACCGATTTTAATTAATTTCTAAAACTCATCAAATTATTTTTCACAAAACAAGTATGTACTTATTTACTTCCTCTTAGAGATTCTGAAATGACATTGCATTCCACAACATAAAGACCATAGAAAAGAAAATTTTGATATTACTTTTAGGTAGGAAAATGAGAAACTTCCACATATTATTATATCTAGTAATAAACGAAACTCAATCACGTCAGTATCAAATTATTTGTTTACAATATACCAACAAAATACGTAATACGTGTTCTACAATTAAGTACAACAACTAACAATATATCTGTATCCACTGATAACTTCAATTTCATGATATCAATACTCTTGCTTACAACATTGTGTCAATGAAGGTAAACACACTTGTCAGTCATGCTTTTACAAACAAGGTACCAAGTACATGTCAGTATAGTGTAAGTAGGCACCACTATCATATCGTAATCAAAGTGATTCGTGTCGTCGAGGTACCTACTTTATCCATTATTTTTATTTCGTAAAAATATACATAGTTCTGTAAATGGACACCTTGGCGCTACTATCAATAGCAGCTGTCAAATAGAAGAGCGGATGATTATCAAATTTGTTTTATTGTTTTTATGCAAATTATATTTTATAACATAAAAAAACAGATATTTATGAAGCGGGACCGGAGGCGGTGAGCTGGCTCTCGACACTAGAGCCAAGACTGTAGAGGACACGACGCAGCCCACATGGGTTAAGATTCATCAACACCGAGCCATACGAAAAGTAAAGTAAGTAAGTATGAATAGAGAATAGAAATACAACATGAATATAAATATTTTAATGTTGATAATTAATAAAACTGTTATAAATTATTATTTCTCACATTTTTACAAGTTTTTTGCGCAACTCGTGCATGTGTTTAAACATAAATAAGTCGGGTTCAAAGAGCATCGCTCTTTCGAGAAGAACATTTTTTAAATAATTTAAAAACAAAACGAGATAAAATCATGACAATTATGCAAAGTTAATTTGATATGCTGTAAATTTGAATAAAGCATGAAGTGATTATGTCGGTGTAATTTATAATGTACTCACAATTTTATGTGTAATGATTTTTGCGAGTCTGAATAGAGCCATGGTACAAAACTGCGATGCAAAATTTATGCATATACCAAATTTGTTTTCGTCATTTTGATGCAAGTGATCAACCACTGTTGAATTTATTAAGAATACCAATTAATTATAATAATAATAAATATTAACGTATATAAAATTATTATTTATATATATACCTACCTATATTCATAAATATATAAACAAAATATATACCGATTATATTCACCCATCCTTGGACGATATTGAAAACCAAAGCAATTGAATGTCTTAAATACATTGATACGTAAAAATAAGCGTAAAGTTCACATATTAATATAATGAGCATTGTTTCAATATGTTCACAGAATTAATACATTAATCGAAACTTTGAATCGAATGTGATTAACGGGTAGGTATATTAGTTGATTGGTTCCTAACATGGGAAATATTTTTGAAGCACGGTGGCAACATCCAAAAACCTGTTCTCTTATCATCCAAACATTCTATGAATTATGTATCAGAACATACATACCACTTAATTAAAGAGATGGAAATAGGTGAGATGAGATGCCGCTGCATTCAAAGTAATGTTTAGAAGTTTGTTTTACTAAAAGCTGTAACGTGAGAAATAGGAAAAATATTACTCCTAATACACTTTTGTATTAAGGTATCGCGTTGATTATAAAACATCTAGTTTATAAGTGTCCTAGTAAAGTATTAATACTATCTGTAATTGTGTAAGAATCATTTTTATCAGAAAATAGGAGTAAAGCGGACTTAGTGTAGGAGAGAGGCAAATAACCTGACATAAAATATAAGATACTTAATGGTAAAGGAATACAATAGATGAATAGATTGATAAACATATCTAGCTCTTGAACAAAAAACCTATGGCAGAGGGAATGGTCAGCAATATAGTGTCTCTCTAAAAGCCAAAGCGAATAGGAAACTAATATCAAATATCACGAAAAGTCTCCTATGTAGGTAATGTGCTCAGAGAAGTTGCTGCAACTGATAAAGTGTAAGGTCATGGGACGAAGACGTGTTGAAAGAGGCGGATCTTCCGGCTACATAATATACACAAGTGGACAGAAAGACAGAGTGTCGAGAAGCTGTTTCGGACCGCCCAAAATAGTGTTACATTCTGAAAAGTGATCAACGTCAAGAGGACCCAATACCACACATGAAGACGAGGAATAGCTTGAGTGGGGAGGTCTGCCGTTTTTTCTTCTCTTTCTTCTCAAAATCCAGACGTATAAAAAAAATATTTTATCGTAAGAAAAAATTATACTAGCAGTTGTTTTGAGTTTTGATTTTTTTTATGACGTTGTTAATTAAATTTAGTTCAGAAGTTTCAGAATACAAAGTGGCTTCCCACTGAGATGTAAAGGTTTCTATTCTATATCTATCAATAATAATATTATATTGAATAACTTCGGCCATAGAACTTTCACATACGTGACTTAACAATAAATCAAACATCATATATAAATTCTCCCAAGAGGTTTCACGAAGCAATAAACTTAAACATCGTCAAACACGCATTGAAATAAGCTAAAGCTTTATCTTAATAAAAGGTACCAGTGTGCTTTAAAAAGCTCCGCTAATGTATTAATTATTACTAGAAATGTATACCTACTGAATCGACGTATAAATTAAAGAGTCCGATTGTAAATATATATGTAATACAAGAAATGGACAAAATACTACAACAGGCTTCTATTTTTGAGAATATATGTTTATTGAAAATTAATACAGTTTATTCTTTAATTAAATTTTTTTTTCACTTTCAGTTTCCGTAGTTTTTTTGAATTGATTAGTTTTTTTTAAAAAAAAAAGATATATCAGGGTTTGTTATAAACCCAAATACAACCTTATACACCTTTCACACTAAGCTAAAAGCTTGTGCCGTGAAAGGGGAGTTTGCCGGCACCTGGGATCGAACCACGGACCCCTTGTTCTGAAGGCCGAGACTCTACCTCCAGGCTACCGACGAACTCGTAGGTTATGTAGGTATATGATTTTTTTGTTAGGGTTTGGGGTTGACTGGAAGACGTTGTTCAGTAACATGTTCGCCTTTTGGTTTAAATTTGTCTGCTGTTTATTTTGTGATACTGTATATCATTTTAAATTTGTATTGAATTTTGGGTACCTAATAAATGTTTTGGTGTGTTAGTAGGTACACTGAACAAAAATTGATTCTCTTTACTCCATGTTCAAATATTATCATACCTATCCATTACATAATACACATATATGGTACAACCATTATCTGGATGTTTCAAGCGTCAAGTATGTATATGTAAAAAAAAAAAAGAAATTTGCAATATTAAAAATAAGACAAGTATGTAAAATAAAGCACCAATAACTCATGTATTAGTAACAGAGCAATTTATAGGTATACAATTCTCGGGAAAGTATAAAAATAATTGATGTTTAGATATGCTATACTGTTCGTGTTGTGTTTTGTCTTGTCAGTTTAAAGATTATATTATTCTAAGCAAAACTGGATTCAAAGCTGGTAAACCTATATAAATAACAAAAGGTTTGTTGAGTTATTAGTGTTGTTATTACATACTCATAAAATATCTTCATAATAAAATAATAATTATTCAAAAGATTTAATTTCAGATACGGTCATTATTTCTTCTTCACGCCTACGCAATGTTGTGCCTTATATCATTAGGTACAATACAATGAGCTGTATCCTTTGTAATGAAATTGGATATCCGACCGGATTCCGGATAATGACTCAATAACCGGTCGGATACCGGATAAATAACAAACATATTTGTAACAAAAAAAAAGAAAACATATTTTTCGTTAAATCATTATCATGCCATTTTCCACGAATGGGGTAGCGTGGGTAGACTAACTGCATTTAATAAACATGTCGTCTCTTCTCCATGCCAACGAAATATAAAACATTCGGAATCAGTGACACACATCATTGCTGAATCAAAGACGTCAAATTATCATTCGCGATATTTTACGAATACTTGCCTATAAAGGACATTCGAAAGCTTTTTTTATTTTTTTTAAATCAGATTTACACGAAATGTAACATATTCGATCAAAATACTTATTAATCATAAAAAAACACCTCCTAGAATAACTAAATCCAAATAAAACAAGTAATGACAATGTTACTAGCCATCCGGCTTCCGGTTAAGGATCTGGTTATTCGGCTGAAGCACTATCCGTTTCATCACTAGACCCTAGCCTTTCATATGACTACATAAATATTAAATTCAAACCTTGTGTGTAATAATAATATTATAAAGATATTCTTCCAGTAATATAATACATAAATTATTATTTATCTATCTACTTACCCGTAAAACAAAGGTCTCCTTTCATAAGAATATTAAATTTAATGAATGAAAATAAATGTTTTGCTTGCTTTGTGAAGTGAAGGTAAAAAAAATAGACGATACAAGTTGTTTTCTTTTTTTAAAAAAAAAAGATCTTTTGCGAAAAGAAAATCTTTCACAATATTCATAACTGGGTTTATATCATCTTTGAATTAACATACTGCAAAGAAGATAATTTTCAAAAAAGTTGATACATCACGAATTGATTACATGTTCCGAAAACCTTTTTATGCTTATGTATGAAATACTCCTTTGGACAAGTTAAGTGTACATATATGAGAAGTTTTAATTTTTAAAGGTTGTAAAGTCAAATTAGGTTTATTAATTCACATGCAAACATAAATGTGTTTTTTGAACATTAAAAACATTTTAAGCAACTAAAGAGATGCATGAGCGCGGGCGTTCGAGAACCACGTGGATCAAATATTCAAGGATGGCCGTTTGTTGAGTAAGAGAAATCGGCGTGCAGTGATGAGAAATTGCATGAATGTGGAAGAAGCCAAAGAAGTATATAAGGATAGATGCATATGGCGTTCCGTTTTCTCTGCCTACCTCACTTGGGATACGACCTTCCGTTTTCCTTGCCTACCCCACTTGGGATACAGCGTGAGGGTAAAGTATAGTATAAAAAAACAACAAATGATTGGCCATTTAATAAAGTTAATTTATTAAAAAAAGGTTTCAAAATACGTCTAAAACTATAGTCTGTAGCATATTCTATACTCTTTTGTTTCTATTATTATAATTAACTCAAACAATGAAATAATTATAATAGTAAAAGATACGGTGATATTAAAACGTCTGTTTGAAAAGATAGATCTCTTTATTTAAATAATAAATTAACTAGATATGGTTTTTTAAAACTCATAAAACTTTTTTTAAACTCATATTAAAATGAATTTTCACAACGTTAACGGACCTACTTTAAATTTAATAGATATGATTTCATTATATTTTTTGGCAAAATAATAATTATTAACAAATGTAGTAAAGAATTGAAAAATTTATTTATCTATAATAAATCGCGAATATCTCGCCGTCAAAAGAAACACCCCTCTTCATTACTTGGTAATTAAAAATTAAAAACTTCAATTCAATGAAATATTGAAGTCAAAATGAACCACAATAGTATTAAAAATTTCTAAATATAAAAAAAATAATGGTAATATTATTTTTCAAACTTATTAACACCATAGTACCTACAGTTTATTGAATTTCTTAATCTTAACACTTTTGCCTTAAAACAAACAAATGGAAAAATGTAAATTCTCTTACATATATAATAAATACCTATTATATTTATAAGCAAAATCGTTTAAATGAAATTTTTAGCATTGTAGTAAGTTGATACGAGAGAAAATGATAAAATAAGAATAAACAAACGTATTATGTACCTGTGATTACTTCATCATGTATTAGGGTCAACATTCCACTCTCTACTTGAGAAATATAATAATATGTACATAAGTACAAAAGTAAACATTGACTTTACGTTTTCATCTTTCACGTTGAACATAAATAATTCTTATTTATTCAGTAAGTAGTTTGTACTTACTCGTGTAAACAATAAAATATATCCACAATACTGTTATAGACGCAAAGAAATGTTTAATAAAGACAAATGACTTTTAATTTTCTTTTCACATGAACATAATATGTTGAAATAATTGACAGAAAAGTTTTGTGGATGGTTAAATAGTGGCAAAAAAAAACGTGACATATTCAAACCATCGTTGTCTTTATATTGCACTATTTTTGTGTGTCAGCAGAATTATAGTAAAACATAAGGAGTTAAAACAGATTGAATCGGTTTCATCCATCCGTTCAGTAGCAAAAGAAGCATCGGCAGACCACAAAAGAGATGGACTGACGACATTACTCCAATCGCGGGAAGGAAATGGATACAGAGGGCACAGGACCGCAACGATTGGAAGAGTTTGGAAGAGGCCTATATCCAGCAGTGGAAAGATGATTGACTAAGAAGAAGAAGTTCTCTCTTGCCTACTCCACATGAGATGTGATATTAAGGAACGAGAGAGGATAAATTGAATAATCCCCTGAAAAAGAAATGACTGCAATACCTTTTAATGTCGAAATAAATAAAACAGGCGTTTTATTCTACTATTGATTTAATTTACGAGAGAGACGTCTTTCGTCTTATGAGGACATTGTCAATCTGATTTTAAAAATACAACAATATTCATATATATAAAAATTATTTTTATATATATGAATATTGTTGTATTTTTAAAATCAGATTGACAATGTCCTCATAAGACGAAAGACGTCTCTATCGTAAATTAAATCAATAGTAGAATAAAACGCTTGTTTTATTTATTTCGATATGGAATTCTACTACCTAAACACCGACACAGTGAATACCTTTTAATGTATCACGGTTTTTAGAAAGAGTGGCTTTAAATTTTAACGGAATAAGATCTAATACATATTTTTTAAAGTGGTCGAAAAAATTCACAGTAGGATACTAAAAGAAATTATTACAATAGGTTGTCAAGAAATCGACTGAGGTTTATTAGCAGCCTATTTTTATTTATTTATTGACAATCTTTACGGATCATACAGTTGAAACAAGAAATTAAACGATACGGTTTAAAACAGTGAGTAAATCAGAGATCTCTTACTTAACATTAAGTGACAAATATTTTGAAATATTTCATTTGACAGAAAACATCATACACCTACTATTCAACAACAAACAAAATTATACTACTCGTACATCGTACTACTACACAATCTCGGGATATCCTACAAGTAGTAGCCACAGCAATCCAGCGGCAAGTAATGAACACGCAAGAAAATTACAATTTTAATCTGTAAAATAGTCTCAAAAAAGCAGTAATTATACAAGATTTGATGAAATTATCCTCCGCGAGAAATCTGTATGTTAGAAAATATCAAATTCACAGTATTCACTTACTTAGTTTATCACTGAATTGTTCTTCAAGTTAAAAATTGATAGAAATTATTTTGTACCCATGTTGTCTTCAATTTTCAAATTAGCATCTTAGTTGTACGTATGTATACCTGCAACAAATGAAATAAATAAATATTAATAAAATGTTGAGTAACGTCAAATAATAACTAAGCTAAACATTGTTAATTATTTGACTCTGTCAGTTCTTAGAATCTCTCGAGTTGTCATGTATAATGTTTAAATTATCCATTACTATTACATTGTGCAAATTGCACGAGTAAACAAAACAATTGTATTGCATTTTTGTTAGTTTAGATTACGAAACATTAATTTCAGATACAATTACGCTGTTTTGATGAAATACTTTATTAACGATGATACAATACAAATTAAATTTACACACTAAACAATAATTATGCCACCAACAAGTGAAATAGAAATATTCAGTAGTTTATTTTATCTTAACAATTTCTAATGATTTATTAATAAGTGACAAGATATATTATATTGTAAATTTATAAACAATATTTATAAGGTACATACTGTGTGTGTATATTATAGGTATGCCAGACACGCACTTAACAAATTAGTTGCGTCGGTCACGCACACTTCATACGGATTGTATGTTGCCCACAAATTGGAGAAGAACGTACCTAAAGCTCCACTACATATTAAGTTACATAGATAAATGTATCATGGATATGAATTCTGACAGCGAATAATATCTAACCACATTTATAAGCCAATTTTATCACAAAGGTAAATAGTTTTGATACAACATAAATATCTGCCCTCAAAGCACGAGTTCTGCTTAATAAATTTTGAGTGGTTGAAGCTTCATGAAATCTGCGGTTAATTCATATAACGAAAACTATACTTAGTTTAACTATGCGTGATATTATATTATATAGGTTTATCTAACTTTGATGTATCTATCTTAAATTTCAGAATGTCTTTCACAAGTGGAATATATTATAGAAGCATGATAAGAAATACATTGGAGACTCATCATATTTTGAACCATTCAAGATTAATCATTCCAATTGATCACACTCACCGATAGTCAACCTATTTGAATAGGTATTAACTAGGTAGGTATGTTGTATATGGTACACATACATGTGTGAACTTCCCTAAGGAGTGCATGACACAAGGTCTCGACGCTTATGAATCGACTCAAGGCTTTAGAGCAAGTAAAATCAAGTTCCCGACATCCAATTGTGTCAAAAAATTCATAACATACATGGAGACTATTGGCCGGCTACTGCAGTATGAGATTGAAGCTGATATTAATCGGATCATACTTAATATTCTAAGCTAAACAACAAGGCAGTAAGCAACCTTTAGTACCTTATGAATGCTATGTAGTGTTCGCTATGCCATAGGTAATAACAACCAATACATAGGGCAATTTTATAATAACGCTTTACAATCAATTAGCAAGCACGGTGTGATATCACGCACATGAAATGTTAGTACGGGTTATATGTAATAAAATACAGGTTCATAATATGATCGAAGCTATGATATGCTATTATATATTACTAATATGTTTTTGCAGTAGTTATTATTTACGTGTCGATGGTAATATTACGCTTCCATATGATTTTATTACATTACGATTATATAGTGGTTCCATAAAACATACTCATCTTATCAGCTTAAGTGTAGGAGAAATAGATATTATTTATTAACATCAACGGAAATATAACTATTATAAAGTATATTATACAACTAATATTAATTGTAATGATGTAGGTTTCTATATGGTTCGTTTAAAAAAAATCTTGGGAGACACAGAATGGAAGATACGAGTAATTTTTTCAAAGCGATTTTATATATTATATTTCTCGATTACTCGAAATGTGGGAAGTAAATAAACCCTCTTGAATTTTGTTATTTGAATTTCATATACGATATTATCTTCCTTCAAATACTTCTAAAGCTCTGCTATTGGAATACAAAAGAGTTAACTGGATATAAAATGCACATTACCTGAACATTTTTTTATATAAAAAAATAATTAGGGCAACAGTAGTGTAAAATTACTTTTTATTGAATAAAATAAAAAAATAATTCTTAGAACATAAAAAGGAAAAAAAGAAAGAATTGACTGTTCTGTCATCAGCTCTAATAAAAAAACGATGGGCAAGTTTCTGAATTTACATCTGCATCATTACATATTACCCCATCAATATGTCTTGCCTCTTGCACACTGATGCCCTCTCTATATATCTCAAGATTTTAAAATCCGCCAAAACAAATTTTATTATCTTATAAATTAATGCCTTAATATTACGTGACATCTTCTAAAAATATCGAACTTGGCACAAATCGTCCCACAAGGGACGGGTTGCTGTAATCTTATAAATAATAATAATAATTACATATTACCTAAATATAGGTGTAATAATAATAGTGATCTATGTATGAACACAGTCAATAGTTAGTACAAACACTCGCACAGCCGGATGTTTTAATAATTTATTGTTATTAGAAATACCACAGGTAAACTCATACAACAATAATGATTATACACACACACATACACAACGATCATAATAATTATAGGTACACCATATTAATATTATGACTGAATGTCCGTTGAAGTGTAAATAACATTTCCTATTCGCACTATGAATGATAATATGAATGATACATAACACAACTGGCAATGCTTACTTTAAAGAAAGATAAACAGCTCTGATAAATCGACACATAAATATTTTAGTTCGCTCGTATATATATTTACATGTCCTTTATAAACATTGTAATCAGACAAAACCGAGCAAAAATAATACGATCTATTTTCTTCTTCTCATCCCACTCCCGTCCACTCCTGGATGAAGGCCTCCTCCATTCCCTTCCACACCATTTGACCCTGCGCCGTCAGCATCCAGTTATCCTGCGTGCTGAGTGTTCACCATCATCATCCCTTCATCACATTGGGGGTCTTTCTAAGCTCCTGGTTACTGCGCGTGGTCTCCAAGATATCAGAGGATTTGCCCATTTGTCATCTTCTAGATATGTGTCCCACCCATCTCCACTTAAGAGTTGTGATACATTGTGCAATATCGGTAATTTTAGTTTTACGTCTTATTATTTCGTTCCGGACTCAGTCTCTTAGGCTGATGCTCTACACTACATATAGGAGGTTTTATTCTCCAGTCAGGTTTTAGGCAAAAAAATATTATAGATATTCAAACAAATTACAATTTTAATCGGACCGTTGTCATCAGATTTGTATGGGAATTGAAAATATTGTTCTGAATTTTGTGTCAAAACACAATGTTTGATATTCACTGTGTTGAATAAGATAAAAAAGACAAAGATAAAAAAAAATGTTGCCATTCGAAAAGAACTAGACTATCATGTAATATTTCATTACAAAATTATTTCATTGAAACATAATAATATATTTTATGCATACTACGGGGTTTTAAATAAATTTCCCACATTTTAGGCAATTTCTCAAGGTAGAACTTACGTTATCTGCAAATGTTAATTTGTCAATATGAAGCTTATTTCTTGAGCGAAACCTGGTAAAAACAACTTAAGTAAATAAATTATATATAACAAATAACTAGTACAGTAGTAGCCGTAGTAGTAAACATTTATAATGACTTTGCGTGTTTCTTTTATATTATTACGAAGCAAGACAAGCGTGTGTCTATGTGTACTACATACATAATATTGTAACCAGATACATTATCTATACAAAGCGGCTAGATCAGGTGGAAATTATCAGTCTATTTGATACAGCTATTGCAATTGGAAACTATGTTTGAGTTAATGCTAAGTCCGACACGGAATAGATTATGATTCAGCAGAATTATTATTGAACAAGCAACGATCAACGTTTTGATATTTTAATACAAGTATCTAACTATCTATCAATATTATAATAATTATTAATGTTGTTATTGATACTCATTTGGGTTGATGCTTAGTCAAAAATAATAAATAGATTAACTAGACTATATTATGCAAGATACAAAGACTGAAATATGCATACGAATGTGTAGATACTCTAGATACATATTATAATATGTAAATGTTGAAAATATGCAAAATGTACAACTGTGAAAATATGCCATATTAAGAACGCATTTTATCTATAAATTGTGTTTCAAAAGTTTTGATTTTGGAAGACGAGAGAAATTTGAGATGCATATCTTTACACAGAAATATATATGAACAAAACACAAATAACTAATTCCAAACTTAGATGGAGAATCTTTTGTTATGAATACCTACTATGGCGCATATACTTTTATCCAGTGATAAAGGTATCCATTGGGTCCGAAATTTTTTATAGATCAAAAAATAGGAAATAAAATGTGAAAAAAACATAGTTTATATTTGAAAACTTATAAAATATTCATACGCAAAAATTGCACTAAACACGCAAAACACAATAAGAGACTGGATCGGGATGAGACATGTGGGGTGTTGCAACTGTTCCGTGTCGCTCAAGGCAGAGAAGCCTTCGCCAGTGATTGCCAACGACCTGATACGACACAAGAAGAAATTTTGTACGAGATGATAATAACAATATGCATTTGCAGATATGCGCATAATTAGTTCTATAAAAGTAAGCAATCTAAATCTAAATAATAAGACAGTATTATATCTAGTTAATGATGTGTGGATAAATAAATAATAATGTGATACAATAATAATTTAGAAATTGATCATTATAATACTTGATTATGGTTAAATGTTAATTCACCTATTGAATTTATAACAACATATGGTCGACATTTCGTCTCAATATTATTAATATGTAGATTTATTTGATTGACAGTTGAATATTGCATTGAAGTCCGTTATTAAAGTTTAAAATAATCTTTCAATCAAAGAAAATAACTGTTGGAATATCAAATAAGAATAATCACAATATGATAATCACATCTATCGAATACCTATTTATATTGCAAATAATATTATATAATCGAGTATCAATTGTTGTAGGATATTGGCGGCATGTTGAGAATGGCTTATGATAATTGGCAAAAAGAAAAACACTGTTCTTCCGTCCACAAGTATTCCGATAGCCTAGATGGCCCTCTTCCACGATTCACTGTTCCTGTATAAGCTTCTCTCGGCTAGAGGGACATCGAAGGAGTGTAGTCAAAAGATTCCGCACGTGGGGGTTTTGGCCGGCCAGTCCTTCAGACTGCCCATCATGGCACCTCTTGTGTGGACAAATTTGTTAGAGTAGAAATTTAATCGGATAAATGTAAGTCCCCAGACTGCTAGGGATCTGATGACGGATGCTAGGGATCTGATGTTCGAGGAAATGAGTGAAGGGACTCCCAGACCTATTTGGTTTGGTGAGGTTCTGTTGTGTCCTCAGAATTTTAGAGCCTTCAGAAAGTTTGTAGATACCTGGGTATCTAGGTGGGACCTCCTGCGTTTGCCGGGTTTACCTCCGGCAGACGCGGGTGAATCTGCAGGTTGATTTGATTTGGAGTGCGGTTTTTCGTGTGGCGAACTCGTTTTTCGTTCTTGTGCGTCCTGTCTCCATAGGTGGAGAGTAGCATTGGTTGGGATGTCCCCTTCGGGAGGGAGAATAGTTTTCACATTACTCTGGTACCGGTGACCCCTGCGCTCTCTATCTTGGATCCTTAAAAGTTTCTGGACATCATATTTCTGCTTTTTGTAACAAATTTTGATTATTGGGTATACTTATTGTTATTTTTGTGTGTGCATTTCGGATCCTTGTATTATTTTAATAAAAATATAAATATTGGTGTTTCTCTACCTTAAGGGGATATTGAAAGTTTTAGTTTAAAAGATTCCCACGAGGCGGATTTGGCCGGCCGGCCATTCAGGCTGCCCATATGGCTCGCCCGTGAGGACAAATTTTTTGTTTGCAAGTGCGGATAAATAGGAGTCTTTGACTCCTGAGATATCCGGGTGTGTGGAGGGTCCTTTCAATACTTAGACTTCTGAGCTATCCGGGTGGACGGTGGGTCTCCTTCAATGTTCCTGTGAAAACGGCATAAGAGAGTTGCAATTTCCTGGGTAGAGCTAACTCAATTGACAAAGACAATACGAACGGAGGAGAGCGCTTTTTTCTCCTAAGCATACAGGATGAGCATTGATTAAAAAGAAAAATGATCGTACAAAATACTGCTTTATACACTAGTGTTAACTTTTACACAAATCACTCGTTACGGGTGGATTGCCGGTAATAATAATAATAAAAAAAATAGTGTTAACTTTGTATGAGTCAAGGTTTTAAAGTTGATAATGCACGAAACTACATAACTGCACTTTATTTAAAAAAACAACGTGTTCTAAACGATTAACATATCAACCAACATTGTCTCTATTCTGTACAAAAACTTAACAACTAAAGACTACAATCTCGAGGACATAAATCCATCAAAATCAGTCATTATTGTGTGCGTTATTATCAGTTTACCTATACGACATAAAATATTACATATTGTATACGGACGATACCTGGATGAGAATAGTTCTAAGAAAGCTCATAATAAAGAGACTCGAGGTAATAACAATATGAAATGAATATGGGAGGAATGCTGATGCAGTCAAGTATATCTATATACCAAATAACAATAAAATATTTAACAGTACGATTGTTGGATGGTTTAGAAAGTTGAACCGAAACCAAAAAGTCGTAAATTATTATTACAAACAATGCAACAAGATAATAATAATATGTAAGAGTTTAAAGATTAAAGAGTCCAACCATAATTCGAGTTGAATAATAGCATAACAATGATGTCATTACACAATAAATGGGTAAATTTTAATATTTGTTTTTGTTTTATCCAGAATAAATCATCAGCACCTGATGATGCGAACTCGGAGTCCGCGAAACCGGACTTATTCATTTTATTGTATAATTTAAGCTTTAGTTGATGTTAATTTAACTGATTGTAAAGGTTACAGCATTGTAAAATTAAAACTAGATTAAAACTATCGAGTTTGTTTTCCAGAAGCTTTTTGGAGCAAATTTTATCGACAATAGTAAATAATATTATTACAAAGTAGGCTGTCTTTAACCTAATTTTGTGGATGTTGGACCTAGGAAATCTCAGATCTATGTATTGTGGTAAATATTTTAGTTACGTCAGTAGAAAAATCTGAGATATATGTATTTTAATTAGTATTTTATTAAAAACATAAACAAAAATTGATGAAAAAATGTTGATAAAAAAGTGAAGATTACGAAGCAAATATCTAAAAATATCTCGTATCAAACTTTTTTAGAACATTGAGTATAAATTTTGTAGCGAATCTGTGCTAGAACAAAATCATGAACTGAATTTGAAACGATGCCAGGTATTATAGAGAGTGGATATCTGATTGGAGAAGCAGGTGTTTTACCTTCAAAAGTGCTTTGATCAGCACGAGACGAACGGTATATCTGTTTGGGACTTGCGAGAAGTCTTCAACATTCAATGTTATAGAATAATACATTCTAGAATAGCAATCCCTGTGTATATATTTGAGTCAGTTTGTAAATATGAATGTATATTTATATACCTTCTATAGGCACATTAACCAGGCAAGTAATTGGAAAACCAATGCCTTCTACAAAAACTTTTTTCTCTAAAAACACATATTTTAAGCGTGTTCCTTCATAATAAAATTATGAATACAGATATAAAAAAAAAAAATATTGATTACTTTACGTTCCCGTAATCTTTCATAAAATAAAAAAATATTTTACAGGGACTCCAAGCGAGTAAATAATATGTGAAAAGGAAATAAATTGCATTGTGTTATAAAAATATACATACATTTTTGTCAACAAACTTGTAGAACCCAACAGGGCAAACACTTCCAAATTCGCAGAGAGGAGCTTTTGCGTTACGGGGCCAACTGCCTGGAACCGATAATCAGCGGATTTAAGACAGAACCAACCCACTGTAACGTTCAAGAGTAAGCTGAAAACACTGCTTTTCAAGAAAAGCCATGGCGCCCTTGAGATGGTCACAGATCATTAAACGGCGCCAAATATAAATTGTCTTTATTAGTATTATTATTCTTAATTTGTTAAGAAAGCTTAAGCCCAAGTACATTTCAATTAGTTGTCAATTCCAAGATCAAAGCGAATAATGCTAGTACAAAATGCCAAGTAATACGGGAATAATAGAGCAGCTTACGTCCATCCCGGTAAACAATCAAATATTGTTCGGAATTGTGAGCAAACGTACCTGTACTATTTACTTCTAAAGGCAAACTTAAATAATATCTATTATATGTAGGAACATTTTAAAATACGTATTTTAGTTAAAATTGGGGTATTACATATGCATTCGTATATACGATGTACGTATGTTATACGAGGAACAAATACGTTGAACAAATACACATATCCGTACTGCTGTTCTGTTAAATAATAATCAAGATCATTGACCTGCCTTGTCCTTGCAGGTACGTTTTAGAATTTTAGATAAAAGGTGTTAAGTAATTCAATATTAAATATTTCAAAGTATTATATGGTTTCTTTAAAATTTTGCATTATATTAATTTTGGCGGATACAAAGCCATATGTTTCTTCAACACTAGATCTCAGAATACATCCATAAATTCATTTATTTATTTTATTCTTGTTTCACATCATCATTCACATAACAAAATCGACAAATCAGTTTACATAAGAAAAAATGTGATGTTAGCAGTGACGAGATTAGGTATCTAACCACGTTCTTACATCTTCAATCATACATTTATACTATCATACTTTTCCCACTATTGGGGAGCGAGGGAACTATTTGTATGTAACTTAGATACTTAGGTACTTGTCGGCCATTCCATCCTAAAAAAAAGTTGAGGCATTCAGTACGAGTGGCAGAACTCGCTGAATTATTGAAGGCAATGTTTTCCAATATTGCCTTTTTACAGCACACATGAAAACCAAAAACGATAATAAAAAGAATCAGAGATACTTACTTGTTCTTCACAAAAAAAAGAAGGAAACAAAACATATTCCGGTAAACTCCTTTTTCACGGCACAAGCTTTTAGCTTAGTGTGAAAGGTGTATAAGGTTGTATTTGGGTTTATAACAAAACCCAGATATATCTTTAAAAAAAAAAATCTACATATTCAATGTTTTATGTCTTACGTCTTCACCATCACAGAATTTCCTGTATGTAGGGTTGCCAGTGAAACTAACATTCAGATCGCTGTCTCAGTGTCATTACTAAATAGATATTATGATGAAAAGCTTATCAAATAATAATTTGAATGTATAATTCTGCATTTGATAAAAAATAAAATAGAAAAATCTAAATAATGGAAATACTTACGACCATTACATATTATATAGGTACATATCTGCTGTACAGACGAATAAACGAGATGTATGCGTTTTTTTTATTCAGCCTTCACGTTCACGCGCCAATCACTTCAATAAATCTCAGTGTGGAATAAAATCATATAATAATAATAATCTCACCAACATATCAAATGTAGTACATACTGTGAAATGTGAGTAGGTACTCAATGTATCGTGAACATTATTGTGTAGGTATAACACGAGGCAGTGCTTGCTTGTATGTATTATGTTATACTGTATCATGAGACATCTAGTGTTAAGTACCTACCAGCCAAGATACACTAAGCACTGGTATAGTTATATCTAACTGTTTCATCTTAACACTAATAGAAGGTAATGTTCTCATTACTCAAGATAAGCTAAACAGTATTAGCAATAAACTTAATAATTACTAACTACACTAAACATACTCAGATATAGATGTACCTATATTGTGATTATTTAGAGGAATTGTATTGTATGTAATAATATGGAAGTGAAGCGGTCATTAGCGCTCTCAGGTGACTCGTTCGGCAATAATCTTAAGAGGAAATAATGTTACAAACATACATATTTACTAACATCTTAAATACAATACGTTTAATATATCTAATTAAATTATTCTTGTAGCATTTATTTCTGTAGCAGTGAAGAAATGGTAAACAATCCATTAATGAAATACATTAGTAAAGCTATTATTTTTAAATGTGAATACTTTGCAAATATTATTGTATTCATTTTTCTTTCCTCTGTAGGTTTCAATGTATACACATTATAAGTTTCCATAATAAAGAAAAAAATAAAAAAAAAAACACGAAAAGCTCAAAGAATATTTCGTTGTAACATTTTTATGAAAGTTTAAATCATCGGGGCTTTGATTGCGAACTTTTGCAGTGGAGATGGCACTTGGAGAAGATAAAACATTCATAAGAGTATACGTACTGAACAGATAACGTAACAAATTATCGTATACTAAGATATCTTATTCGATGATTTTTTCACTGATTTATAACAAATAATATTAGATTGTAATTTAATAAGAATCGAGAATATTTATGTTTCTGTGAAAAACCCATACAAACCCGTACAATGATATAAAACTCTATTTACTAAGTCACAAAAGTAAGGGGAAATATTCCTATTGATATTTACATACCTCTAGTGCTTAGTCTTTAAATTGCGTAATTAACATTAATATTGCGTAAATCAGTAATTTATTAAAAACCTATGTATATAATAAATGTAGTATGAAGGTACGTCATTTGTTTTCAGTATTCTTGATACATAAAATACATTATTACAAACATTACGGTCATTTAAATTGAAATCATGAAATGGAAATTGTAAATAATTATAATTTACAACAATTTTGTTGATAATAGCAAATAGTAGAAAATACGCATTTAAACAAATAAACAGTAAGTAAGATAAAACGCTCGAATATCTAACTAATGCGTAGCAATATTGTACAGTTATGTGTATAATACAAATTACTGTGATTTATGTATTTGTTCATTTTCTTGTTGTAAGTTATACTACTGATACTCAATTATAAAATAATGTTAACAAGAATAGACTAACTGATTTCAAAAAGTTAAATACATATTAAAATAATTTATATTAATATTATACCGGTTCATAGTATAGAACGTTATTCTACTGCGATAAACAGTAGCTATTTTACTAAGAATAGCTGAAGGACTTATATGAATTCTAGTATTAATTATTATCTCTCCACTTATCCCGTGGAGCACCCGGTAAAGAATTGGTCTCCCACTCTTCTGCGTAAGTTTTCGAGTGTCCTGTAAAAGGCAGGTGTTCGAAAAAATTAAGACATTTTACATCTTAAATTCAGCGATGAGGTTTGCCACCCATCCTGAATGTCTTGATTTTATATTGGCACGAAGAGGACAGTTTGCATGTTTCTTACATGCAGCTGATCTGCTGGCTACCCCACTTGTGGGATATGCCGTGATGGTATAGTAGTATTAATTATTATTAAAATTTTACGGAGCTGTGGAAAAGAACGGAAGAATGGTGGATGATCCTAGAAGATGCTGGTCATAGAAGAGTAGATGTATATGTGTACTTAAAGACTTGGCATAGAGTGGTCGCAGATATTTTATTTTATTTTTATTTTTACAATATTAGAGAATCAGACATGTTAACAATTAATACACTTAACATGTGGACCAGCAAAGATTCCACACTTACCAGAAATGTCTTAGTCTCCTACATGTATTTAGATTCGGGAAAAAGCATTGCATAGCTAACAAATTAACAATTAATTCACTTGTAGAAGAAACGGCGATATTAAACTTAGTTAGAGAAATAGATCCTTTCTGCCTACCCCGCCATGGAAGCGGCGTGATGGTATGAATGTATGTATGTATGTATAGAGAAATAGAATGTACTAAAACGAGCAAGTGTGAAATACATAGATAAAACTAAATACGTATTCAAAAATCACATCACTTAAATGAATAGTATACGATCATATTCGTCCGTGGTGATGTTTTCAAGAAAATTTACATTTTGTTGAAAATTTCGATGAATAATTAACACAAAATTAGTCAATTATGAATCGCAGACAAAAGAATAAATTAATTAGTGAGCATTTTATGAATACAGAAAACTATTTTTACAAATCTATTTCGCGCATAGAAATGTTAGATAATTAATTAATACTTCTCAGAATTTTAAAATAAAAACAACAAAATTCATAATATTTTACAAACAGTCGTAAATAACACATATTATCACATGTTTTAACAGCACATATAACAAATAAATTACAATGGAAATTATAAGAAAAGACGGGTGATTTTTTAATATGAAATTCTTGCGTGTTAACTCTCAATTAATCAAAGTAATTCAGGCATATAAAAGTGATTATTATTACTCCAAAGCACACTCTGAACTAAATAATATTTTATTATATTATTATTATTATTATTATTAAATAAAACAAATGATTTTTGTCATTAAAATTCATTGAGGAATAAGCTTGTAATGTTTGAAGTAATGATCATACTTAAATTATATATAATACGCCGGCACCGCCGCCCCGCTATGTTTTTGTTTTTTAAGCTCTAGAACAAAGCGCTCGTTTTTGTTAAGTACTTTAAGTGTGAGAAAATGGATAATGAACAATACTTAACAATTGAGAGCGAACAGAAAAAGAAACGAATGTTTTATTACAATATATTCTTCAGTAAATTAATTCTCAGAGTTTTTTTATTTATATCTATCAATCGTAGCCTAAATTTTAAGTAGTTTTAACATGTCAGTAACAAATTTCTTTCATCGGTCAATTTAATTGAGAGCATTAAAAAATCTATCAATTTTATTATCACAGTATTTCAAATAGTAAATTTGTGCCTGACTTTCAATCGATAGACCTGGGTTCGATTCCAACTGCTGCCCAGTTAACTCACCTTCACGACACAAACATATTGCTTACTGTGAGGGTGTTTGGGGTAGCCAGTAAACCAAATGCATGTAATGAACATACAAGTCCTCTCTAAACTCTCAAACTTAGAATGGGTAGCATAATAACCTCATCGTTGAATTGATGATATTAAATGTTTTATTCGGAATGTTATAAGAATAGTTGCCTTTTATAAGATTCGAAAATTAATAAAAAAGTGGTTCAACTTACCATACAATTATATTTTGGGGACTTCATCAAACATGAAAGTCTTTAATCGAATAATTGTTTCTCGACTGATTTTTTTCATGATTTGAATTCGCTTATACAATACCCAATTATTACATTATTATATCACCAATTATTATATTTTTATAAATTCACTGAACTATTCAGACATACCATATTTAATTGATACATTATTCACATCAATCGAGGGTGCAAATTCAATTGTTATTTATGAATTCATTTCCAATTTTCAAATTTTTTTATGAAATATTCATTATAAATAATTTCAATAATAAATCATACACTGACGTAATCAATGACTGAATGATTCATGCAAAATGACTATTGATTTTTTAAATTTGCATATTGATAACATGTTATTTGGTACAAATTTATTAACGTCTGTAGATTCGATTGATGATGCGATCAAAAAGGTAACATTAGTATTTCATACAACGGTCCATAGATATTTTGTTAAGTTACAAAATAAACACACAAAATCATATTATAGAATATATAGAAGCAAAATTATTTCTGGTGTTTGATAGTTTGATATCTGACAATCAATAATCGAGTTCGAAACCCGTTGCCGATTTTTATTTCCTTCAGAATAGTGTGTACAAACTATTGTTTAGTGTGAGGGAGTTCGGGTTTATATTAATCATGAATCCAGATTCACATTTTAATCATAAGAAAATTTATATCTTTTACACATATAAAAAAAAATTGAATGATAGATAAGAACGTTGTGGTCAATAAACGATCAAGCATCTACAATATCAACTGAACAAAAATGATGTAGAGTTTTGTTATCGAAAAAAATCTTGATAATGGCATGACCAAGCGTAACGAAACGATGATTTCAAACAAAACACAGCAGTTTTATAGGTGTATACAAAAATCCTTCGATATAAAAGAGGAGCTATCTAGCTAGCTATTAGGATGCTTGCAATTATGTATTATAGGTACATATAAAGTTATAAAATAATGGCGTGAAGGTATGTAAGTATAATGTATATGAGAATAATGTATGTAGTACGTATGTAGTATCTGCCATTATAAATGATGTACGTCAAGAGTTATTACATGGAAATAATACAATTACACTGCCATAAACTCCCCTATACTTTATAGTTATGTATCAAAGACATAAAGTAATAACTCCCATAAGACAAGATGTACCCACTAGGTACAGGATTGTAAGAAGATTATACAGGCAATAATACATAAGTACGTAATATGAATAATAACATTGGTAGGTTTGTATGTATTATAAGGAGTATGATAACCAGTCGTCTATTTACGACATGTAAAAACTACATACAACATGGATATGATCAAACATTTCTCTCTCGACCAATATTATTTATGATGGAATATTGGAAGGACTTGAGCAAAAACAGAAAAATATGACTATGGCTGCACAGTATTTGAATCTGTGATGTTTAGTTGGATATTTGCTTAAGTAAAATTTAAATACAGTATTATATACCTACGAGTGGTCCATCATTAAATGAAAATAAATTAGACTTTATAATTTATTTTTTAAGAATTGCTCGATTATTTAACCTCTTATGTTACGTAGTTTATTTTACTAAAGCAAAATTACATTTTGAGAGTGACATGTATAAGTTTTCATTAAAATAGTAGTTCTTCTTAATATGTAGGTTTTGTTAATTAATTTAAAGTTATTAGTATCTTTTTGAGCAAATAAATTAAAATTTGTAACACAGATAATTTTTGTAATAAGTATTAACTTTTACTCCCCTTAAGCAATCGCTAAAATACTTATCCTGTTTTGCTCGGCAGTGAATTTTCCATGAATATTTTGCCAACCGATGAAAACACAATGCATGTTTTGCCATCAGATGAGGAGGAAAACTCAATGAAAACACATTAGATAATTTCATTACTATACTAGATCAATAGGGAAAAAGAATTCAAGTACCTACACAGAAAATTCACAGCAAAATAATGAACCTTGATGAAAACAATTATGCGGGAACGGTGAAAAAATACAATTTCAAAACATAAAACGTAAAATGAAGAGTAGGTATTTTATATCATAAAAACATTGACATTGTAAAAACACTTTTGAACGATATTAATCTAGATAATAGAACTCATAATAATAATACGTGAACATAATTGTACAAATCGGAAAAATGAAAATGCAAAAAAGGGGATTCATCCCGTAGGTACATTATTACATATAACAATAAAAATATATTATTATCATCATGTTGGAATGTCAGTAAAGGTAAGTAGTAAAGAATCATACCTACTATAGAGGGTATATTATTATATGGTGGTGTATATGTTTTCCATGTATGCGGATACGATATACACCAGAGTATTATGTATTTAGCCTTTGTGTTGTATCAGACACGCGATTATTATATCCGAGCTTTTGTTGTCGCTGTGAAAGATAATCGTTGAATATTATTTCATACTAGATATAATATTGTGAAAATATAATAATAGTTAATCGATAAAGCAGAATTCATTATTATATTGTTACTATTTAAATAAAACAACACGCGAAACGACATTGTTAAATAACGGGTAGGCTGTAAACGGTTGAATTGTGCATTTCATTATTATTTTTTTGTACTTGTATTTTATTTTATCAAAGAGAGTTCGTAATTGAACAAATAAATTATTTTTAAAGATATCCCCTTGTGTCACTGTGACCATAGTAGATCTATTGTAACATCCTTCTGTGTCATAATGTCACTCTTAAGACCTACGGGCGTCATGTAACTCACTATTTGACTCGGTGTGAGAAGCCTCATTTTCTCAGAGTCCAGCAATAGGTTCATTATGGTCGAGAGTGAAAACAATGGATTTTTTGTCTTATAAACTTATATAAAGTAGTAGAAAGATAAAGACTCGATAAGTAAGTGAGTAAACCAGAAAACGAGCTCAAAAATAATAGCATTTGGCTTCGCGTTCCAATTTTATTACCAATATATAAACAGTTTAGTTACTCAAACACGAATTCTATTATTCTTATAAACCAATACGCATTATTAATATATCCATACCTATGCCGGAGCAAAAACACACTATGTCACGAGACGTTATTTTTCAGTATGACCGTTCAAAGAATTTTCAACACAATTACAAGTTTGGTTCTCACATATTTGTGAAAAGATAAAACTCGAGCTGTCATAAATGATTGTGGATAATTACTTCTAATCATCCGATCGAATAAATGGAAGAACACAGCCTTCTGCAGCATCCGGGTGGACGGTGGGTCTCCTTCAATGTCTATGCTAGGTTGACTGGAAGATGTTGCTCTGTAACAAGTCTGCCACTTGAAAGAACACTGATTTTTTAAGCAACACGCAAAGCAAGCAAACCAACCACTACATAATTATGTTCACAAGTCGACAGAGTATAGTTTCGCTCCTACACACGGATATATAAAATGTACTTTACATAACTATTTAATATCACCAATAAAATATAAATTGAAAATAGAACGCCATTAACAAAAGATACGCAGATACTAAATGCCGATAGTTCAAACTTAAACCAATAATAACAACAAATCAATAAAACAAAGAAATAAAAATGTGTAGTATTTCTAAACGGTACTTAATACTCGGAACAAAGCGTTTTATTATTCTGTATTCAAATTTTCAATAAAAAATATTCATAGATTAAATTTGGTGCTGCCAGTGTTTATAAATAACAATAATATTAAATGATTAAAAACATAAAGCAGCATGCGTGCCGTTTAACAATATTTTACAGTGTAGTGTAATGTAGTGTGGTTGTGGTGAATGCATTTAATGAACAAACTATAAATTGTATTATTACGAACCTTTATACCGATATTCAAAGCAATCAAAATCACCACATAAAAAAATACATAAAAATAGTTAATAGTTTAAAATATTACAATTATTTCAACATGAAACTATTCAGAAAATGAACAAAGAACTGCCAGAGTTCCTGGAAAAAGATTCGTCTCCTATTAGTTATGTTTCCGACAAGCATTAGTAAAACCAAACATACATTTTTTGTCTCAATCTATATCAATTTTTTCCACAAATAATAATATGGACAATTTGTATTTAGCGCCGTTTGATGATCCGTGATATCTCAAGGGCGCAAATGGGGTAAACAGGGGTAACAACATACAGCTCGTCTTAAATAATATAAATTGGCATAGCATTTTTTGAACGTTAAACTAATATTAGATTTATAACTAGATACATTTTCACTTTTAACTAAGGTATTATTTTCTTTAGTGATACCTACCTACATTGAATTCTGTGAAGATAACTGTGATCACTATTCAAAAATCATGGAACCAGAACAGCACATAGACAACATAATACGTATGTGCCTACATAGTAGGTACTCCTAAAATAGACTGTAATGTAACAAGATAATTACTACTGACTGCGAGGTACAGAATTATATACAACAAAATAATATAATATCGTTTAATATTATTTTTACGCCTTTTTCACGGTGCATTAAAATAATGATATTAATCTATGCTAAAAATTTATGCATAACTTTAAATAAAATAAATAAAATAAAATAAAATAAACTTTATTGTGACAATAGACAAGTACATTGTACAAAAGGCGGGTTTATTGCCAAATGGCAATTTCTGCCAACCAACCTGATGTTTGAAAAAAAAAAAAAAAAAAGAAAAATAATAAAGTATGCCAGAACCATAGAAAAAATAAAAAATAATAAATAAATATACCCATACAAAAATAAAAATAAAAATAAATAAATAAAAAATATATATATAATACTTGCATAAAGTGGAATGGGGAAAGGGGGACAAGGAAGGGGATGGAATTATGATGGGTTATTGAGAGCAAGATAGTGATGTTTCAGTCTACTTTTGAAAATGGAAATTGAAGGAGCAAGTCTGATCAGTAAAGGCAAATCATTCCATAACCGAGCTGCATGTATAGTGAAGGAAGATGTGACAAAAGATGTTCGATGAGTGGGAATAGTTAACGTACCAAGTGCACCAGAACGAAGAGGCAAGCCATGAGATGCCAAAGGCGTAAAACAAGATTTTAGGTAGCTCGGAGTAGAGGGATTGCGGAGAACATTAAAGAGCAGGCAGAGAATATGCAGATTGCGACGCTGTGACATTTTCAACCATTTGAGCTCGTTTCTATATTGAGAGATATGATCAAATTTTCGAAGTCCAAAAATGAAACGAATGCAGATGTTTTGCAAACGCTCCAGTTTCATCAATTGTTCGTTGTTGATGTCCAGATAGGCCACATCCGCATACTCCAGCAAAGGTAGAAGTAAGGTTAGTGATAGGAGTATTTTAGTCTCTCGGGGAAGAAAATTTTGGTGTCGCCTAAGAGAGTGGAGACTAAAGAAAAATTTGCGACTTACCTCTCCAACCTGAGACTGCCAGGATAAATGTTGATTGAAAAACATACCAAGATTCTTAACCTTTTTAGAGAGAGAAATTTCAGAGTTATTGAGGTAGAGTTTGGGTAAAGTGTCAATTGGAATTTTAGGTAAGAGGCGAGAACTGCCTATTAGGATTGCTTGAGATTTTGAAGGATTCAGTAACAAACCATTTTGCTGTGCCCAATGAGAAATGCGGTCCAATTCACCATTTATGTGAGAGAGTGCAAGCTGTGCTTGATCCAACTCGAAATGTGAGTAAATTTGTAAATCATCTGCATACAGATGGTAGCCTACATTTATATGTTCGACTATTGAGTTGATGTAAAGCGAAAATAAGAGTGGTGAAAGGATCCCGCCCTGAGGAACTCCTGCCGTCAATGGTAACCAATCAGAAGTTTGATTATCTGTTTTAATGCATTGCGTCCTATCTCTCAGATAAGAGCTAAACCAACGAAGTGTGTTGTCAGAGAGATTGTAATACCTTAGTTTTTCGAGAAGTATATCAAAGTCGACTGAGTTGAAGGCGCTACTGAAATCGAGGAGTATGAGAAGGGTGAGTTTTCTTTCTTCCATAGCGCCCCGTATATCATCAGTCACCTTGACAAGAGCAGTGGTAGTACTGTGTCCACTACGGAAACCTGATTGAAAGGGAGAAAGTATATTATGTGAAGTAAGATGATGGACAAGTTGCTCATGAACAACCTTCTCTATGACTTTGGAAAACATGGGAAGAATTGAGATAGGACGATAATCCCCTTCAGTTAGAGGAGAAGATTTTTTGGGAAGAGGTATGACGTGAGCTTTCTTCCAGATGGAAGGAAAAGAACCAGAATCTAATGAGAAGTTTATAATATGAGTTAGTATCGGTAAAATGGGATCGATGATTAGTTTAATGAATTTAATGCTCACGCCATCAGCTCCAATCGACTTGGATTGGATTGAATTGATGTGCTTACGAATTAAATCATTTGAAACGCGAGAGAAATGAAATACAGGTTTACCAAAATCAGGCAGGTTTTGAATATATGATAGTGTGGAGTTTTTGACTGACTGATTAAAATCACAGGGTGGGGTGGCAAAATGTTTGTTCAAAATGTTGGGGTCAAGGCTAATTTTTTTATCTTTAGAATCGTCCTGATTCACACCCATTGCACCGAGGCCTCGCCATATATCGGATGAAGTTTTATTTACAAAAATATGTTTATAGTGTGCACGTTTAGCGTTTCTACACATTTGGTTACAGCGGTTACGGAGAACACGATAAGTTTCCCAATTTGAGGGTGTTCCGGTTTTGATAAACCTTACTTTGGCCCTGTCACGTCTCCTCATCAGGCACCTGATCTCGTCCGAAAGCCATGGTGTTGGGGAACGTTTGATACGTACATATTTAAGTGGTGCATGTCTGTCACACAACAGTTGAAGATAATTGTTCATTATCTCAACCTTTTCATCAACAGAATTTTTCGAGTATAAGTTGGTCCAATCTAAATTATTGAAATCAGATATCAAACTGTTGATGTCCAGGCCTCGATAGCTCCTCAATTGCACTACTTTAGGCTTAGGCTTCGGACATTTGACCCGATACCTGACAAAGATAAGATCGTGGTTAGAAAAAGCGGATGCAGGAAACTGTCCATGGAAAGAGATTTTTTGGGTCTCAGATGTCAAAATTAAATCTATTAAAGATGATGAGTCTTTAGTGCGATGTGTGGGTAAAAGCGGGAGGATATTTAAGTTAAGTGAGTAAGTCAGATTTTTGAGATGGGAGGTACGGTAGTCATCCAGGAGTAAGGAGGTATTTAGATCTCCCATGATAATAACATCATTGTAAAGAGGTAACAGATTTTCAAGAACTGTTTCAAACTTATTAAAATAATTGATACAGGGTGGGCAGTATATTACCCCGAGTAGAATAGTGGTTTCATGAATGTGGATATTTATAAAAATATACTCGGGTTCGGCTGCGTAATTGGATGGAGATTGTTCAATAATCGTGTAAGAAATGTCATTACGCAGGTATATACACACGCCACCGGCTCCCTTTCCTGTTCTGTCATTGCGAATTAGTTGATATCCTGGGAGAGAAAATTGGGATGAGGGTAAAGATGGTTTCAACCAAGACTCACTCACCAGCAGGGCATGAAAATTGACATCTGAGAAGTTTAAAAGTAGGTCATCATAATGCGCAGGAATGCTTTGC
Source organism: Athripsodes cinereus (assembly GCA_947579605.1). Classification (NCBI taxonomy): domain Eukaryota; kingdom Metazoa; phylum Arthropoda; class Insecta; order Trichoptera; family Leptoceridae; genus Athripsodes; species Athripsodes cinereus. The sequence continues at coordinate 13,846,834 of OX388318.1, read as the reverse complement.
GCATTAATGTGAGAGATATGTAGATCTTTGGATTTTGCTGGGAACACTGAATTAAGATTTTCTTGCAGAGATTGACAGTTTCCAGAAGAATCAGATGTATCAGACTCGCAGGAAGATAGAGCTGAGTAGAAAGAATCATCACTATGACTGAAATTATAGGGGGAAGGGGGGTTATCGGGAATGGATTCATATGAGTTATCGGAAAAATACATGTTAATTAATACTATATAACACAATGAATTTTAAATGTACTAAAGCCTAAACAATAATTAGGTATATTATAATATATTATAAAAAAAAAACCAAAAAAAATAAGTAACTAAATAAATAACAATACTAATAAAATAAATGAAAAAATTGAAAATAATAGAATATGTACATAAAAAGAACTTCCAATCGTTGCAATGGCTTACTCTAACCTTCGCAAATGAACATTTCGAAAGCTGAATAGGTATTAATAATACATACCAATGACGATTGAGAGAAAAGAAAAACCGCATGCACCCATTCACATCTCAGAACAAAGCTGTTCCTGAGGAGTAAAACTGCGTTCAAGGAATAAATGTGAAAAGATATAAAAATAAAAAATAAGCAAAAAACCAAATTAATTTGGATTTAAGACATCATACCCATACCCATAAAAATGTAAATAGCATAAGAGTGAGTTATCTGTAATATTACCATACATAAAACAGGTAAACAAAAGTAAAAAATACACAATGATAACACCGCAAAAATAAAATTGATATTGAATAATAAAAATAAACATATATATATATATACATATATATACATACACATTCCCCACCCATCGCGCAATATAAACATTAATATGCGACAGCCATAAAATAAAGAAAAAACAAAAAAAAAAGTGAGAGATTTGCTGTGTGACATTTACGCGGTGCGTGTAGGTAGTTTAAATAAAATGCGGGTGTAATTGACAGTTTAAATCAAAACATTGCGATATAACACTAAGTGTCTTGTAAAATAACAGAAACCCAAATATAATGTAGATGTTCCAATTTGAAAGTAAAGTCTAATTAGTGGAATCATAGTACATTCGGGTACACAAATAAACAAGCAGTTAATGGAATAATACAGCAAAATTATGTCGTTTTGATGTGAACGTGATAAACACAGCATACAATGCACACAGTAATAGGCATGTAAAAAGGTACATATAGTTAAACGTGTAATGTGTGAAATAAAATTCATGAAATAAACAAAACAATAAACTTGAGACAAATTAAATAGTTATTTAGCTTTTCGTTGCCTAAGTCTCTTCTTATTCAGGAGTGCATCTGTGTCTGTGCATGACTGTGCAATCTGAGTTGTGCTGGAGGTTAAGGACCGCTTGAACCTGTGCAGGTCATCATTTGTTATTAAGGTAATTACGTTATTATTATGGTTCACCAGTATTCTCCCACCAGACACCCAAGAATTCAATTTAACGAGTTTCCCAGCCTCTTTGAAGATATGAAGCCTAGTCTTCGTTAGGAATTCCGTTATCATTATTTTGGTGCCCTTCAACTTCTTTCTGCTGGTCAGAATTTCCAAGCGGGTGCTGCGTGAGTCCAAACGCACAACAACAGGTCTTACATTTGCTTCGAACTTTCGACCCAGACGAAAAACATTAAATATCTGTCGCTTTGTGAGAGGTACCTCGAGTTTTGAGGATATTAGCTCCACCACTCGGGCACGCAAGTCCTCACTTTCTCTCTCTTCCAGACCATGAATTAAGATATCCGAAGCTCTATTAGATATTTCTAACTCGTCAATTCTTCTCTCCAACTTTAAATTGTCATCCTTTAATTGCTGCAGTTTGACGTTTGTGCTGTCACAGAAAGCTGTAAAATCACTTAGTAATTTATCACTTTCTACCTTCATAGTTAACTTCCTATGGAATTCCGCCATCTGCGCTTTGAAACTTTCTTCAATCATTCTTATTCTCTCCTCGGTCATTTTGGATAATTAGTGAAAACTTTAATTATAAACATAAAATTATTCAAAAACCGAGCACAACAATAAATTGATGTAATAACCATTTTGTATAATTTACGATGTTATGTATTCGTATGTTACTTTTTTGTGCAACTTTTCTACAATTGTTTATTGTGCCAATCACGGCATATCCTTTAAGAGTATGTATCTACAGCGATGTTTATTGTGCCAATCACGGCATATCCTTTAAGAGTATGTATCTACAGCGATGTTTATTGTGCCAATCACGGCATATCCTTTAAGAGTATGTATCTACAGCGATGTTTATTGTGCCAATCACGGCATATCCTTTAAGAGTATGTATCTACAGCGATGAGGTGTGCCAAAAATTCTGAATGTCTTATTTTATAAGAGGACAATGTTCTTAATAATTAAATTATACCTTCCTGGGAATTCAAAAAGATCGGGCAAAACTAAAAGTTGTGGAAAGGTTCTGACCTCGCTAAAATCAAATTTTATCGGAAAATCTTTATTGATTTCAGCGCCATGACATTTTTGTGTGACTATCCAACATAAAGATGAGGAAGATGGCATATTTGGGACACGTACTTCGAAATGAGAAATATAGTTTGCTCCAACTCATTTTGAAAGGAAAAATTGAGGGTAGTCGTGGTGTGGGAAGGCGGCAGATGTCCTGGCTGAGAAACATCCGAGAGTGGACCGGAGTTCGGAGGGTGGAGGAGTTGTTCCGGCTGGCACAGGACAGAGAGGCCTACGCCAGGGTGATAGCCGACGTCGGGGGGACCTGACATGGCACTTTGAGAAGAAGAATCCATGAATAAGTAAACCTTGGCATACTGATCTTAATTATTGTCAGGTTGTTAATTTTATCCATGTTTTTAAATAAATATACAAATAGATTAATTTAGATTAATTCAAGACATTATTATTGATGACGAATTCGGAAGATTATTTTGGTATAGGTAGATCATTTATTAAAATATTTAATCTTCTTTGTAAACGCATTGTTTAAAAGATAACTGTCAATAAATGTTCTCATTACTACAATAATTGCATTAAACAGCGCGCTATTGATAATAAATTATGACACGATAAACCACTTAATTAAACGTCAACCAAAATAAATTCATATCAGATTACTACATCAAGATAGATTAGAACGAATTACTTAGGTATATATTTTGTATTTCACAGTATAAATTATAACAAAAACCTTCAACCATCGAGTTCTCGGAAAAGTTGGGATTAAATATCATTATATTCTGAAACGTGTACAACGTTGAGAAAACGAGAATTAATTTCTTAGAAAAATGTATTCGAACGCACAGAATTATTTAAGGTTCTCCAAACAAATTGGTACAATGACAAGAATCAATAATTTAATTTACTCTATATTCACTATTTACTGATGATCCTTTTCGCGAGAGTCACATTTTCCTAAGTTAATTCCAAATTAAATAAAATTCTTCACGGTTAACACAATTTCCGAGGAACAATGTTATCAGGAAATCATGCATTCAGGAGGGGAATCGAGAGCTTTTGTGCAGCGCGTACAGACTACAAATTTGATAGAAATTTTCACGACTCCGAAAATTTGGTTTGCCCTTCGACGCTATGTTACCCTGATAATACAAGCCAGTCTCCCCGGGGAATATGAAGATAAGGAAAGAGAAGGGAGAGAGTAGAAGATAATTGTGCGTAGTTATTAATTATTTAGGTTGAAAGGTCGAGAGAACTTCTAAAATTTTAAATGGACGCTTGGCAATTTGCTGATGTTCTCATTTTGAGACATTTGAATATCAAAATTAAAACTTTAATTTGAAATTATTACTTAAAAGTTGTTCTTTCATTAAAGTAGGTAGCTATGAAATTAAACATTTAAAACTACGCTGTATGAGACTAAAATATGGTAAAATTAATCGGTGAATTACGTAAATTGAATATGTAGACTTAAAAACCTTCGATTGAATATAAAATAATATAAACACGTCATAAATATGCTGAACAAACATTATGTAATTTATTATAAGTAACTGTTTTTCTGGTACTGTAGGAATACGATTCCAACAAAATAATATTTCATGTAAAACCATATATGAGGCGTAAAACGAATAATAATAATAATAATACTTAAGTAGGTACCTATACAATGTTTTAAGCTCAATTTAGGATATCAACCAAAATACGTATATGAATAATCTTAATTAAGAAAATATCAAACAACGTAACATATCAAATTGTGCTCTGTAATAAAATGAAGGTAAAGGTTTGTAAAAAATATACAGGTTATATATTATAATACTATTATTAAAGTGCCTACGCAAAGAGCAAAATGTATTTAAAACATTATTATTGAAAAAGTTTCGTTTGTTGAAAGTAATACATACTACTCATAGTTAACATATGAAAGTTGTACAGACCTTTATCACATAGGAATATGTGTGTATATGTTGATTTATTCAAACAAAAGTTAATTGAAAACATAGAGAGCACGTGAGTTGAGTACACCGACGTGGTAGTAGTAGGTTTAATATCGTATTATGAGCGTCCATTTTGAGTGGAAATATGCGATAAAAACACTTTTATTAAATTTCCAACAGAGAATTTACATAAAAGTTTAGGATAAAGCAAATCAAAATTATAATAATAATGCTATAATAAAATACACACGATTCTGTATGAACTCGTATAAAATCTTTTATAGCACTGCTTTAAAAGCTTTATGTGTTTGAATATTTATGTTAACGAATTGCACTCTATTTCCACTGCACCTGTTATTTACTTACTTTATACGCTGCGTAAGACTGTGTTTATAATAATGTATATATAAATCAATCTTAGTATCTGTACTATCGCGGTATTTCCCACAGTTGGGATAACCACTAGACTAACTTCATTAGACAAACATGTAGGACGTCCTTTCAATAACAACAAAAAATAATTCAAGATGGGCAGATTTTATTTTATTTTTATTTTTTTTTTATTTTTTAATATCAATTCACGGCCTGGGCCTTTTACATACAAATATTAACATAATTATCATAATGTACACAAACAGTATTACAATATATGGACACACACAACACATTAAATGGACAATAAAATAAGAACCACAAATGAATAAAAATTTAAACATAGGTACATTGGGAAAACGAACGGATTTTTTTTTAGATTTTATATGTCAACTTGAAAATTACTTTAACATAGTCAGCATGAAACATTCTTAACAAAACAAGTGAGATGTCAAAAAAATACAAGTAATTATAATAGATGTCAAAAATTAAAAGTAAAAAGTCAAAGGTATGTAATATTATTAGACCGCACCTGAGGAATGTCAGTCAATATAGAAAAGTCAAGAACGAGATATAAAATAATTTAAAATGGTCGATATGTTGAAATGTTTAAAGGTAACCTCATTAGTGAATTGAAGTTATTAAATCTAATATATCGAGTCGGAGAACCATCCTTTCTCGAGGACTCTAATTAACAATTCTTCATACATTTATATTCAAGAAAATTTTATTACAAACATATTATACATGAATAATGATGTTTTTTTTCATTATTTAGCTAGATATAAAATTGAAAACTGGGGGCAGAAGTCTGGGGGCTTGCATTTGCATCCGATATAAATTATTATTATCTTCCAAACCAATATAATGATCTACCTTCAAAATAGCCATGATATTGTTGCATTTAAGAAATGCTTAACTATGTCATTGTTTATAAAATTCGCCATTGATATTTTGTTCTATAATTTTGTCTCATAATAATCACAAGTATAAAGCGTTTTCTTAAAACGCATATTTTATACGCTTTACAATTGAAAGGTAAAAATAATACTTTTCAGAAGAAATTCTCATACCTATATTTATAACAATACTATTCACAATATGAAACACGTGCCGCCTACATGAGCTATAAAACCTCTTTACAGCATGTTGTTGATATAATACAAAGAAAAAATCTTTTACGTATCAAAAATATATTCCTATCAGTTTACCCACACATAAAGATTACTTAATTATCACGTCAGAGAAACAAAATCCAAAATTAAGTACCCAAACATGTGAAATTTTATAATTAAAAACACTTAATTTGATTTCAACCTCGATCATAAACAAAATATAATACCTACTAACATAAAATATTTTATAATTACGAAATGTTGTTCAAAATATGTATAAATTAATTTGTTGTTTTCCATAATAATAAACTACAAAATGTAATGACAAATTACATATTGAAATTACATTTGAATAATGAAACTTTGCCCACGTTAAACCTAAAAAAATTACACATTTTACACACACTATCATCACGGCATATCTCACAAGTGGGGTAGCCAGCAGACCAGCTGCATGTAGTGAACCTTTAAAACAGTATGTTAATAGAAAATAGTTATTCACTCCATAAAATGTTAGTTTTTTGTTTGCTTCATGGAATCGCTAGCTAAGGATAGGATTACCACATTTAGAGATATTATTGAGATACTGCTGGAAGGGCAAACAATACTTCAATAATATCAGCAATTCTAAATGTATTATTATTTTTCAATCACAGAGAGGATGATCTGCGTGTTCATTACATCTAGTAAGTCTACTGGCTGTCACACTTTTACAAGATGCAGAGCAAGGTAAGGATGGATTTATGGATTATTATATTTTAAGTCATTTGAATTGAATCGCGTGTTATTCTTTTAAACGAATAAAAAAGAAGAAAAGGTGAGTGAAATGAGTCTCGAAAACATTTGCAAGAGCTTGCTCACGCTGCATCAGTGTTCATTTCACATTTCTGTCAATGTGCGACTAAATTGTTGTGACATTTAGCGTCATTGAGAGATCATTGAACGTTCGTGTGTTTTATAAATAATAATAAATGATGCTAATTCATGTTCAAATAATGTAGAGGATATTAATTTTATTGAATGTGATTCAAAAATAGATATCAAAGAATCGTGTTAAGTATCTTGAGTATTGATCGCATTCCTGAATATATTTATATTAAATTCTACACATGCAAATAAACACTAATGGACGAGTGTGAATGGACACGAGTTACTTATATTCTATATAGGTACAAATTACATTAATAAGTACCTAATTTGTTTCTTATGATTTGGAACAATATGTAAATGACTAGGTATAAATTCAGGTTTGATTACATTTTAAACAAACTTTAAGCACACAAATTGAAAAATTAAATTAAATTACTTTGAACGAATAATTATTTCTACGAAAACCTTTAGTGTCGTATTTTTTATATACGAAATCATTCTTTAGATTTGATTCAGTGACGAGGTATTTCATCCGTACTAAAATCGTCTTTTTATGGTATTGAGGGGACATATTATATGTGTAACACTTAGTCTGCTGGCTGGCTAACCCAGCATTGTTTTAAATTTATTGTTATTAAATTAAATGCATTACCTTATTCGTTGAAATTTGTACAAACTGTAAAAACGTATAATAAATTAGATTATAAACGATCCTAATGTGTGGAATATTAATGATAATTCACTACAGCAATAAAATATAATAAAGATACAGAACAGACACATAAAGGCAACAGCGACCAATAATTACTATATATTATTAACAAACAAGGTGATTGGTTGGTGTACGGATTCGCACAATATAATACACTCGTACATCTCGCCTAGCCATATATTATGTCATTAAAGAATTATTAAATACAGAGCTACAATCACAAACGGTACACCTAATGGTATGAATTATAAATCGATAAACATTGAATATTAAAGAAGACTTGTAGTTTATACCTTATTATTACTATAATACATCTACTGCCCTTGTTATTTATTTATTTATTCATTCATTCATTCTATACTATACATCGATTATAAGTAATTTCACATGGAAATACATTCATATAAAATACAATAAATTGACACCTATTCTATTGAATGTAAAGTGTGAACAAATTTTGTACCTATATATTTTTATTCTTAATCGTAGAATAAATAATTGAAAAGTTATTACAGGAAAGAGTAAACTGCTGAAAGATATAAATTCTATAGTACTATCAATTAATTTATTTTGTTAGCATTAATAGTCAGGAGATATTTTGTTTCATGTTAAATGGTCAACAAGGGTACAGTAATTCTAAGAAGATCTAAACAGCAAAAGTGATTGACAGCAAATCTAGTACTCAACATTTCATATAAACATCTACAAATTTATTTAAAAGAACACTTCACTACATTCAACAGATAATAAAACTACATAATATAAATATTTGTGAGAACTCCAATAATTCTCAGTAACATTTCAAAGTTTTTAAGTACAACCAATATTCAAATAAAATGGATTTCATTGAGTATTATTTAGCAACATATACGATATGGATAATTTGATTCAAATCAATACTAAACGGGGTCAACTATTGCTGAAGATGGGTTATGGTGAAAACGAAATCATTAAAATAGTATAAAGTGTTATAAATTATACAGAACATATTCGCAAATTACTCTAATGACTAGCAAACAAGTATAAAAAATAATCGATAAATTATATCATCTACGAGAAGACCTTGCCTATATAATAAGATGGTAATGATTTGTAGGCAATCGATATCGAAATATAAAATATGTATAACATATAAAAACCTAGTTATTCTACCTGAGAATTCAAACAGACAACACATTGGCAGGTAGGTAGTTACTCAAGCAATAAAATGGTTTGCATGTATAAAAAATTAATTGTGTTGCTTCGGTGTTTATCTGATTGCGAGAAACATGTTCAGCGCTTCGTGTTCATAACAGAAGTACCTGTCTAGATAGATATATTACAATACATGTAGGTAGATTTACACTGGAACACATACAATTATTAGTTTTCAAATATTGTACTGTAGTACTTCTCGTACGTTATGTTTCTATGGGTGCTAAAGGATTGTGATTAAATTATAACAGACATGTATGGAAATATTACAAATTTAAGTAGGTATTTTACACGTTTTATAATAATATGAATTAGGTGGAAGAATGGAGATAAATGTGAACCAATTTTGAAATAAGTTTTATGTGTCAATATTTTAAACTTAAAATGAAAGTAAAATATAGACTCAGACTGGACCTAGACATTGTTTGCCTAGACGGCGGAGTTCCAAAGTTTTTTTTTTATTTTATTACAGACACAATAAATTTCACAATCCATTAGCTTAATTGTAACTTAAGTTACATATTTTTTTAATGTAGAATACAAGAAAATTACTTCATATTATCAATCTATCTACATATCACTTCATATATCTTCCGTAGCTAGTAGGTAATCTATAATACAAATGAAAATCGTTTTCTACTACTTCACTTTTTGTACGGTCTGGTTATATATGCAAACCTTCATCTGTATGGGCTGCGTCGTATCCTCTACAGCCTTGCCTACAGGGCCGACAGCTAATCCACAGACATTAATTTCTCTAATTCTCTTCCACAAATTACACATAACCGATTTGAGAATTTAGATATACAACTCGGACAAAAATATGTCACTTGTATTTAAAGGAAATCCGAATTTCTAAATGATGGTATCTTTGTGCACATTAAATCACAGATTCCTAATAAAACACTTAATAATACAGCGAAATATTATTCTGTTAGTGAATAATAGTTAGTAAGTAAGAAGTCATATTTATAATATTGTTGGGTAGTGTACCAACAACATTCCTCTTACTCTCAGAAATGGTATGAAACTATAATACAGTATTATGAACCTTCACAGAAGCAGTGTTCATAGATATTATTTAGGTACAAGGATAGGAATAGGTAAGCAGTTATTGTTATTTCCGTAGTTGATTATCTCTTTGTTTCTTCAAATACCTCTCGACTACTACCTACCACTACCTACTACAGTACTCCCTTTGTCAGATGAAAACAATTTACTTGCAAATTAAGACTGGAACGAACGAACAACACAGTACCTAATATTATACAGATACTCATTACTTTAAAATGCTAAATTTTATGAATATATTACTATTATTATTGTATTATAAAAAGACTAATAATATAAAAGCTCGTATTCAAACACTTCACTTTATATATGATAAATAAATAGCACAGCTCTGAATTAATAAAACTGTATAAACTTATTGTTACGTACTAAGTACTTGATGCTACTTTATAATCTCGCTACTAATGAAATCTGTAATTCAATAATATTATTATTTCAGAACTTCGCCTAATAGATAACTATTAGTTGAAGTCCCTGAGGCATTATTATATTGAATGTACTACGCTTAGGAATCTTTTATTATATCGATTACTCTGAATATTAAACGGAATACATATTATTTAAATGGTTCTTAGTAATTATACAATATCTTCGTATTCTTTGTTGAAATTAATTTAAGACGGAAGATATTTTCTATGCTTCTCCAGCTGCTGTGTAGCTGACTTCATAACGATGAGAAATCTACATACTGTATTATGTTGACCATATCTAGTCGAACCATATTACGGTGGAGGAAAATAAATAAATTAATATTGAAGAGTGATATAAGCACACAACAACGCAAGCTCATTTTTTCTACGTTTAATATGCATAGATGTACCCAAATTACATTCAGGTGATACTTCTGTAAACATATTTCTCTAAATGTAAACATTGAAACATGTTAAACTAAATGCATAGTACAAACTTCAGAATACAACGTAAAGTTCACAAAGCCCATAGACTAAAAGTTTGAAGACTCGAAAATAACATCTGAATACATAATTTGCACAAAGCTTTTGAGATATCGTAGAACTAGTCTACTATTACTAAGTTTTGGATGTCGAAAACTGGTTTTAAAAATATCTGTGACGTTCCTATGTTTTATTTTTCAATCATTCAATAATTGCACATGACGCGTCTCGTGTTGGATTACAATGTCAAATAAGACGAATCATAATAATAGTGTTATTAAGCATCAGTTTGATATTGATTATAATATAGACAGATAATCATACAAACAGATTCAATGTAATAATTTAATACCATAAAAGCGAGTAATAACAACTGAACAGGAAACGATAATATGAAATTATGATGTATTCAATCTGTCCACGCCTAGTAAATTTGATGTAATGAGAAATATAATATCATATTGGCAGACAAAGGCTAAGATAGAAGAATACTATAAATATTATTCTTGAACAATAATACTTAATATTAGACATTTTATTGCCGCTTGCATTAAAACGAAGCGTTTTGAGGCCCTAAGGTCTAAAAATGAAACCTATTATTATCAAAATAATACTGAATTGTGTTCTGAAATGATGTTAATTTAAAACAATGAGAAAATTTAACACTATATCCATTGAGATATTATGAAAACGGTAATGTAAAAGTAAATGTACAAAAATCATATTTGAAAATATCAGTTAATATGTATGCACCAAATTGCTGCATCTATTTTTATTATTTCAATTTATTCTTAAAAGTCTATCCTCTAGAATGAGATAAAATCGAATGAAATGTGCTGGTATCTTTTAAAGCAAAGATTGTAATCATTTCATATCTAGACGGTTTACACTGCACGACTTTGTATAAAAATATCACATTTCTGTATTGAATAGAATCCAATATGCTTTCAAGAATGAATCCTTTCAATACAACAAAGTTTATGAAAACTTGCTAAAGACTCCATGAATAAATTGAACTGAAAACACGTAAAATATAATTTGTTTATAACTTACAGCTCTGCATAGAAATGTTGTACATGCGGAAAGTCGTACAACATACCTGAAACCAAAGAAGAAAATGGTATTGAAATTTAAAAAGCAAAACACATATCAAACAGCATTCAAAGATAATATTGTATTAACACCGAAGTTTCTATAAGTGGGGTAGCCAACATGCAAGTCGTCTTCTTGTCTGAATAAAAGTTAAGGATGGGTGACATACCTCATCGTTAGATTGAATATGTTGTATGTTTTATTCGTGACGTTTTATAAATACCTGTCTTTGACGGTACACTCGTAAACTTACAGAAAAGAGTGGGAGATCTATTCTTTGCCGGGGTATGTGATCCCCATAATCTGTTAATAAAGTATTGAATTATGACTAAACCAAACATAGAATATTAATTATTTTAGAAGGCAATTATTATCACTGATTATTATCATAACTTTTTAAGATGAACGATTTATATTTGTTGTTATAAAGTTCTAAATATAATAATACAAACACTGGTCAACATTTAATAAATAATATCATTTTGTCAGTTGATTAAGGTATTCTGTATTCAGGAATCTTGTTTGGGCGCCCACTCACAACAGAATGGATGTAATTTAAATTTAATTTCGATTGATATCACATCCATAATGATATCATTATAATACAACATTGTACTAGATAACAAAACAACAGACAGAAATATATTATTATACAAGATGAAGAGGACAGCTTTGTTCACGTAATTGTTTATAAAATGTTTTAAACAAAATGTCATTCATAATTACAGACTCATAATACAATATGACATTTACTGATTATGTAGATGAAGAGATACTATTAAGATGAAGAACCCTTTTCTTGTGTAATAGACAAGTCTATATTGTCTATATTGAGTGTTATGTAAGGAAAGCTGTTTCAATTCAACCATCGATTACAATGTCTTATAAAGTTTTAGACTTGTTTGAAACTAATATTTTACATTAATAAATTATTACATTTTTTTATAGTTTATATCTTATTTGACTGGTTTTTCTTAGGTTTCAAATGAAACAACATTTTTTACTCGTTGTTTTGTAGACTCAGACTAGAGATTCTTTTTTTGTTGTTGTTTAAGTCATGTCTATGAATTGATAACGTAGTCGTAATTCCATTTGATTTCGGAAGATCATGATTTGGCATTTATAAATTATACCGTTCCTAAATGGATATATTATTCATTGAACCGAATTGTGATTTATTATTTGATTAAAGATGCTTTCACTGTTTGTTTAAGAACATTGTCTGTTAAAGGATGATAACTAGAAGAAATAGTTAATATTTAAACAGAATTATTATACACTATAAACTGGGTGAACATATTATATTCAAGTAACACTTCCTACACATCATGCTAACCTAGTAGGTACTACTTTTGTATAAGAAAAGAACCACATAGAAACAATTTAAATAACTAGCTCTAGGCAAAATTAACGAACACCATTCCATTAGTTAAACATTTTATAGTGACAAAATAAAAGCTGTTAAGGTTTTATGTCAATATTAAAATAGTTGTGTCCATATAAAGCAACGTGTGATAAAAACCACAGTGTTTATGTATCACATTACGGCAACATAAAAAATAATATCATTTAGAAACATGTTGCAATCTCAAAAGTTTATACACTGATCAGATTATACATATTATTCAAATTATACGAATAGAGAAACTAAAGATTTAATCTCTATTAAACGTAACGACTTTAAAAATATCCAACGAGGGTTAGTCGCAAGACTTTGTTTTAATAAAATACTCCATGGAGATTTTAGAACATCATAAAAAAATAATCAGAATATATAAAATGGAAATAACATCTTTTAAGGAACTTTCAGAAGCTTTGAAGAAGGAAAAGAGTAGAATATAATAAACGTATTAATAATTATTATTAATACTTTCCGTTATAAAAACTTACAACTAAAATGTTAAGCTATTGTGTTAATGAGATGTAAACTTTGTTAATAATTTTAGTCCCACAAAGAAAAGCTTCTGGGTGTGCTGCCTACCTACATTCATACCTAATATTATTTGTAATACTGTTATTAAACCACCAGCGCCGCCTCCTCCTACGAACTTGTTGTATACTTGTATACTAACATTAAGTATGTTTTATTATTTTCTCTCCCGTGGGATATCATCTGAACACTTTCATTCACTCAGAAATAATAATAATAACTTTATACAAACATTGTAGGAAATAAAATACATAATAATTTTAGTAAATAAATTCAGGAAAATGTTGCGTTATTTTTTTACTTAACTGAAAATAATATGTGACATAGAAATAAATATTAGTGTAAGGTAATTTGAAATTGTTACGGAATAAGCATTTTGCACCCCGATCACTCTTTAACAAGTGGATGGCCTTTGATCATAGAATAGAAGAATTAAGCAGTATTGACACACTTTGCGATGTACGATTAAAGAGTAAGGAATAAGATACATCATAATTTTGGTGAATAAATTCTACGAATTGTTGCTTAACGTTTTGCTTTGTTTTATTTAAATATTGTTGGACACTTTGCTGTGTACGTAAAAAAACTTAAACTATGAAACATTTTTAGACACGTTCTAGTACATTTTGAATAATCTGAAAACTCCATATTCACAAAACATTATTTTGTAAAAACATAACATAACATGTATAGACAATTCACACAGACCGAGCTAGTCCCACACTAAGATATGAATCTCGTATTATGGGTACTAACACGACGATACATATATTTACAATCCACTAAACACATATACATGTAACACCCAGACCCAGGACAATCTGAAAAAGGTCATTCTTCATTTTGCGCTGGCCGGGAATCGAACCCGGGACCTCGTGACTCAAAGGCAAGTGCGTTAGCCTCCGCGCCACACCGGTCGCCACACATTAGAAATGTCATTGAAATTCAAATCGTGTCCGATGTAGAAACGGTTTCTACATCGGACTATTTCTGAGAGGAGCTTTGAGAAGACAGAAGAACTGGAATTTTGCAATGAATTTTCAATAATCATAAAAATTTCTGATCAATCATAATATTTTTTGATTGATGATTTATAATGTTAATATCAAATTAATAAAAAAATATTAAACATAATTGCAAGAAATAAAATTTAACATCATTACATGTAAAAATATATTATTGAGCACTGTTTAATCTCCACTATGTTAGGTTAAATACCGAACGTTTTCGCCTATACTTGTAGGCATCTTCAGGGAAACTGAAATCTAAAAATTGTGAGGGCTGATGATGAGATGCCTACAAGTATAGGCGAAAACGTTCGGTATTTAACCTAACATAGTGGAGATTAAACAGTGCTCAATAATATATTTTTATATTTTATTTATTAAAATTAAAAATGGATTTCCACAGCGTAAACACAAAAACTCTTGAATTATCATTTCATGTGTTTTGTTTTAATATGACGTGGATAATCTCGCCACTGCATATCATCACATTTTTTCTTATCTAAACTGATTTGTTGATTTTGTTATGTGAATGATGATGTGCAAAAAGAATAAAATAAATAAATGACATAGTACAAATAATTTTGTTCAATCGTCGAATTTATCACAGTGGCAGAAATGTTTTCTCGACTCATAATAGACATGTTGTTATTTCTTGATGTGACAAGTTAAACAATTTAAATACATTTTTACATGATATCAACAATCAGATTTAAAATATCAATCATTTTAGCAACACGATAAAACATTTTAAACACTGCACGAAGTCAGCATTATGACTACATGTTGGATAGGTATACACCTACAGTCCTACATACTAAACGCTATGGAGTCACGCCAACATTTCCGATATGATTTCTTCGAACAATTAACAATGATTACTGTTACTTTTTGTTACATACATAATAATATTACATTTACGATTACTTACTGATTGCCGTTTACAGGTGATATAATTGTTATTATCATTAGCGCCAATTACTCGTTGAAATTTCAACATACATAATATATAATTATTATCATGAACGTATTTGAGGTTAATTATTACTTTAGAGTCTGGCGGTAATACCAAATATAATTAAGTAGTAGAAGTGTTGTAGGTATGGTCCCATGCAATCTTCTTACAAAGTTGCATTAACACGAACAATGTTTCAAATGTTATTGCGACTTGTCTGACTCATGAAAACTTTCATTTTCTTTTATTTATAACACTCAGTTTATATTGTAAAATGTACATGAATTTCTCTCGACTTACGACTCCCGATTCATTTCTTTAAGCTTACCGTAGGTGCCTATAGTGTAAAATACATATTCGTAAAACATGATCTATGTGACATTTATACCCAGCAATTTCAATTTATGTTCAGCTATATTAAAACGATTAGAGATAGGCATGTTAATCACAGATCATACATAGAATTCTGCTGTTAACATAATAGGTATACCCATTTTCTGAAGGCATCATTTGTGACAAGCTCATACCACCTAACATCTAAAATCCTTTTAAGACACTTAATAGAATAAATATAAAATAAGACCTTTGCAATCTTTGCATGCACCTAACATAATTTAAACTAATTTATAATCCATATGAATGTTAAGTAGGTACCTTACATAATTTGTAATTCCCTCGGACATATAAAATAATAAGAATATAAATTGTAAGATATTTTTATTTCCGTTTATAATATAATAAACAAAGTGAACAAAGTTAGTCACCTATAAAAAAAAATGAAATAACAATAAAGGTGAAGAACAATGAAACTAACTGCATTACCTAAGCTTTGAATAACATGTACCAGGTACCTACTTATTATTATCATTTATTTTATATCCCAACAATTATGTATTATATTCATACAGTACATCGCAGCTAAGGATACCTAATAATAGTAATATAAAGGATATCCGGGACTTTAACAAACAGTTCCCAACTACTAAAGCACATACAAGTAGCGATATAAAAGTCTTCATAAGTAAATTTAGAATTCTTACACAAACACTTAGTTCGTTTGTAAAATGTTTGTAGGTATGTTTATTTGACTACTATGGACACCTTCATTGGGATAGAAAGAAAAAATTAATGCTTTGTATGTAAATTTGGATCCTTTGAGCGTGCTCCCAGAAAAAAGGACATGTTTATTTATGTATGTCTATATATTAAAATATTACGCTTTTTCTTAAGAATATCTAAATTTACTTTGCTTTCGAAGACGCTGTAGAAAATATGTATTCAAATCCCCACACAAACCTATAAAAGTAAAACAATGTTTATGTCAAATCATCAAAATCATATGGAGAATATGTAAATATTTTATTCGCAGTTTTTAAAAAAAAAAATCATTCTAATTTTATGGGTTTGCCGTTTATATATAGTTAGTAGGTATATGAATTAAATCATATATAAACATAATAGTGATAGTAGAACAATTACTAGTTTGATACTCTCTAATAATACGGTGTTGTATTATTGTATTATATTCATAGTTCAGTGTATAATTTATTGACAAAAGGCTGTAGTAGGTAGGTGAGTAGGTATCTATATTTCAAGTCTAACATCATTTAAGTAGGTAGGTATCTATAAAGTATAATATACCTTTGTGTTAAAAATGTTGTATTCACAAAATGATAAATGACCCGCCAGGAACAAAATGAATACAATATGAAATTCAATCTACATAAACACTGCCTCAATCACCAGTGTAATAATAGGTTAGAAAAATAACTATTAGAAGATAACATGACTGTATAATAATGTATAGCATTAGGCGATGTATTACACGAGGCGGCTGCGCTACGCTACCAAACGTGAAACGAATATGCCGATGATAAATAAAATCTCTTTGATTTACTAAATATTTTGGCACCGTATCAAGAATCTCCACTTCAATCAAATAAGATCGTATAATTGATTTGTACTTTTCATATGGTGGATGGGGATTAGGATCCATCGCATCGCGAGAATCCAATAAAATAAATTAAACATCACACATATTCCCACCGAGGCACTCAATAAAAAGAATTCTAATACTTAAAGTTGTAACCCTAGTAATTACGTGTACTTTTGTACAAGGTGCGCTTAATATTCTTACGTTTACTTTTTATTCTTCCCTGTATCTTTATTCCTCTCGGATGAACCCCAGCACGCGGAATACATGACGTGTTTTATGAAGTTCACAAATAAATTCTAACCCAAAAGTTTCCATTCTGAAGCAATGTGATATAACGTCAACAAACTGGTATTTCACCGTCCGTCTTTGTTATGAGAAGGGAATTAATTTAGCCTTTATATGAGTTGGGATTTGGTTCTGAATTGCTGAATGTTAAATATTTCCCCTCTGAAATACTTGATGAATATTTTATGAGGTCGGGACGGCCGCGGCGCTGGTATTGTTCCCGCTGTTGGAAACTTGACGAATTTGTTTGTTCTAACGCCGCATTAAACCATAAGCCATGTCTAGTAAAGTATGAATACGTACTTTAACCTAACTCACCCCCTCTGTCTCCTTCTCAATGTTCTCATTCCCATATATCCCACCCTCCACCTACAACACATGCAGGCATATATACACCCTACTCAACGCCATACACACACAGGCAGACACATACGGCCACACACCGCATACAGTCGACGCACACATATCTCGCGATTAATTGGCCATTTTGCATAAGTAATACGGTTATATTAGCATTCCGGTGTACTGAGATACTGTACTTAAATTATATTACGCTCAGTCAGTGCGTGCCAGATACATAATAATACATATAAGTATAACGATACAAGTAACTATTACTTATCACTGTCTACATACCAGTTAAAACTAATTATAATAATTATGGGGCTGTAATTGACATTAATATTGTAGTTTGTGTGTTATCTATCGCGCTGCTTGTCTCGAGTAAATAATACGAGTCTAATGCTTTCAATTATTGCACCTATCAATAATAAATTAATCAAATTAACATTATATTATAATGCATGCAGCTAATTGCATATCGATAAAACAAAACAATATTTCGTTGATTACTAATTGATGCATAAAAAGTATCTCAAGTCACGTACACGTGATATAATGTTACAACAAGGTGAGATACTGTATTTACATATGATATGTATACAAATTAACACTTTGATTTTGTTGACACAAAGTAGACACTCATTTTAGTTTATTTTATGTTACAACTATAGTAATCTTCGGTAGAACGTTTACAAGAAGTCATGATTTACATCGAGCAATTTAATAATATAAATACGTAGCACTAATACTCAAAACGTAATAAAATATAATACCTTTAGTCATGTCAGCTACAGGGGTAACTCCGAAATCTTTAATAAATAATTTACAAAAATTAGATTTACCGGTTAATTTGTACATTAAAATTCAAAAATCTATTATAATAAACACTTGTAGTATTGTAAAAAAGTTTATGAACACAGATATTTCAGGCACAATGCTGGTATTTTGAACCCGCGTTCTGAGCCTAATCCTTTGATATCCTGTATATCTGGATAGGTGAATTTTTCCCGGCATTAGACTGTTAAGTTTTTGTGTGACCATGACTGATGATATGGAGACTTATCTAGTTGTATAATGCTATGAAGTGTGGATGGCAATTCTACCGCCGCGTATATAAATAATATAATATATTATAAGTACTATAATAATAATAATATAACAAGAAAAGATATGCATGAACAAATATTATTTCGAGTACAAATAATATGAATTTTAATGTATGGATGATGATAATAAAAGTAATATAAATTCTCGTCTTTATACTACCTTACATAAATTCTATTTTAATAATATATCGCTGTGTGAAGTACGTACCTATACATATATAAATAATATAATGTAGATATACACTAAGTTTATACAGCTTTTATATCCGACTTGCGAGCGAGCTTCTGATTTCAATTTGAATTTGAAATTTTCAACATACATTCTATGGAGTGCATAAGTATATTATTTAAACTTGGTTTAAAAGGAAACGTGTAACGTCCGTTGTATGAAGAACGTGGAAATTTAAAATGTCGACAAATTTTACATCGAAAGCAATTTAAAAGATATTTTTAGTGTTTTTATTTAGCCGTTTTCAGAACACGAGAAATGGAAACTGGAAAGCATTAAAGAGTTTTCCAGATTTTTTTATCTAGCAGTTGAATTTTTATCTAGAAGGCTGGCAGTGAAGAGATAAAATAAGAAAAGACAAATCATCATCGCCCTCAACGCTCCTCTCGGGAGCACAGGGCAGAAATCAGCCTCCTCCATTCAGAGCGTCTCTGCGCCAATTGCGTCACCTCTTTCCACGACATTCCCTGCGCTCTGATATCGTTGTCATAGGAACGGTGTATTGTGAAAGAGGGACGCCCGGGCCGGACGGAAGAACAATGCTCTTTTTGGCCAACTATCATTAGGCATTCTCAAAACATGTCCCAGCCAGGACCATCGTCTCTCCTGTATTACGGAGTAATCACAGGTCTCTGTTGGGTCCGCCGGCGCACAGCATCATTTGTAACATGTTCATACCATTTGACATCCAAAATCCTTCTAAGACACTTGTTTTCAAAAGCTTAGTATCTTCAAAGACAAATACTGAGAACATAAAAATTATAAAACAAACTAATATCATAGGAAGGTCGCAGACACCAAAACAAAACCTTTAGCCCACCCACACTGTGCACTTATCAAAACATGTACTAAGGTTCCCAAATTGCAATAGAGTAAAAGATATAGGTACGTTACTAATAACAAAAATTAAACAAATAAATTGTACTACATATTCATTGCTTATTCATGCATCCTCATCATCCCGCTCCTTTTTCGGAGTAGGCAGAAAGGATCGAGCACCTCCTATCATTGCATAAGCTCTCCTATACAATGTGCTCAACACATGTACGTCCAGAAGAATCTGATTCTTGAACTTGCCATATAACCCATAGACGGCCGTGTTTTCGAGCATCATTCCTCTTAAGTCATATATTTTTATTGCCATTCTGACCTCAGAAATTCATTCTACGTGCCCAAACCACCCTAGTTTGTTTACTTTGATTCTTGTCACTACCCCAGCTCTTATTTTACAATCTACACTAATTACCTACACTATTATGCACTCTTGCATTCAGACCATTACCTTTCATACATAGATTTATAAATTATGTTTCAATACATTCTACATCATTCTAGGTAAAATAATTGAACATGACAATACAGAGATAACGTATTTTAAATCGCAAACATCCCTTTCCATTTACATACATATTTAACAGACATTAGATACATATATATTGCATACTCTTATACCAAATAACTTCAAACGTTTACGAAGCTTTTACTATACATTCAAGCCATTATTAAGCATATAACATGTAACATCATTTGTAACAAGGAGACACAAAACGTAAAGCCATATACTGTAATGTGTTAACGTCTTTAGAAATGCTCGACTGTAGGTAATTAGGTCAATTTTAGAGTGAAAAATCTAAATGTAATTTTTGTGGTAAATGTATTATATATTAATATAGGTAATACGAATAGGTATTACCTATAAGAAGACAATCCGCACATAAATAATATTGTGTGATAATGTCATGTCAAATAGTATTAACGGGCAAATTACATGGTAATTAATATTGTCGGCCGACGGTGGGTACTTGGTGGAAGTTCATGTTAAATTAATAAAACTAAAACACTTATATTGGACGCTTGCTTAGCATTAATGTGAGAGTACTAAATGTTAAGTGTTATATTTTTATTAAATTACTTAGTATTCATTAGTATATTCACCCGTCTTATCCATGTTTTCTTCTCGAAAATCCAAATAAATTCGTATACGTTTATCTTCGTTATGGACGCTTCTTTTGACTATTTAAGATAATTAATAAAATGTACTCGTTCATTATGCAAATCTCATTACTATTTAAGTATAACAGATCAGACATACTATAAGCCACCAAGCAGGTGGAATGTGGAACCGTAAATTTATACTCGAAGGAGAAGAATTTTAAAACCAAAGTTGAAAGAGATGTGAAGAAAACAGTTGGTTTCAAGTAAATGACAGTAACTACTCGTAATGGCATGGAATTGAAGATTCTTATGTCCAGCAGTTGATGTGCAAGGGCTGAAGATTAAGAAGAATGGATCAAAAAACCAAATTGCTATGATGTAAATAAACAGAGAATGTGATCAAGGGTATTCAATACAAATATCACATAAACGCATATTTTTTTTAATTTTGCAAATACATATATATTTTTAATAAAATTCGCACAGAACAAGCAAGGACCCATATACGAATAACACCAGGTGACAATGTTTAACACAGCACGATAATATTATAAGTATGATAATATTCACTGTGAATCGCAGAACTTTAGTAGATGATAACAATGATTAAATATGAAACATATAAGTACCTGGTATTACTTACACAAACGGTGTTCCGAGAAGTCGTTTGTGAAAATAACATTAATTTTAAGTCGCATTATACTCTCGACATTATTCATGTAATTTTGTTGTTATCATTATTTTTAATAAAAATATGTTTTTTGAATATAAATTATATTATAAATAATTTTCACACGAAGACCACAAGTGGGGGGTTATAAGCTTTACTACCTTTCAAGAATTTAATATTATTTTATTGTAATGCTCTTTAATTTGATGTAAAGGAAGAGTTTACATTACACTTTTTTTGTTTGCGATTACTTCATTTCCTGTTACGTAGGAAAGCAATTTCAAGTAACTATTATATACTATGACATGAGGAATATAATTATGTATTCTTTACTATCCACTCGTTTCTGAGTGAATAAGGTTTTTTTAAACATGATCTTACATCATTCTCATTTAGATAAATCATATGTACCTACCACAATTTAAAACTTCAAGTAATATTCTTAACAATTATCTTATTACCAATTACAGA
Organism: Athripsodes cinereus; assembly: GCA_947579605.1. NCBI lineage: Eukaryota > Metazoa > Arthropoda > Insecta > Trichoptera > Leptoceridae > Athripsodes > Athripsodes cinereus. Next base: position 13,824,270 of record OX388318.1, on the reverse strand, counting down.
TGTAGTTAATGTCATAAACCAACGGTACCTTGTATATATGTTTGAAAAACTGTCATCAAAAAGTAGGCTTGTTTATTTATTTATTTACAATCATACGCTAACAAGCATGACATAAAGATTATAAAATGTAACAACGACAATAACATTGCACCCCATTACAGGCATAAATGTTGTGTTACCAGAACCATCCACCCCCCAAATCACTATCTAACTATTGTAAATCTAGAACATGAATATTTTTTTTAAAAAAAAGATATACCCAGCAAACATTTTAAGTTGACAACTGGTAATATTCACCTATATTAGGTCATCAAAATACAGTCACTTAACCTAAATTGGTTGATTTTACGTGAATTCGACCTAAATTCGACCTATATGGGGAATTTTAGCACGTGCCACGGCACGTAAATTATAACTTCTTATTTACGTAACATAGACTTGATCTCTACCAAATTTCGACCTAATATTGACTTATATCACAATATGACGTCGATTCAACGTAAATATTACTTAATTTACGTAAGAATTACTTAATGGTTAAGCAAACAAAATATAGCGGCTAACTTCATGTTATAGTATAAAATTATTGTATGACATTTCTACATGTCCATTTTTAATTAAATTAATTAGTTTCGTAGTATAATAATGGCGACAAATATATTTATGAGAACAAATTAACACGCGATAATCGGTATTTCGTGCGTCTATACATCTAAAATATAGTGCGAGGAAGTTATTATCGTAATTCACGATAGTTCTACATCGAATAATATCAATGGGCCTTCAAAATATTGAAAAACATCAAAATAAAAGTGAAATAACTATTATTATGTGTTTTGAGAAGTTATCCAAATTACATTTTATGTGTAAAATATTATCAGAAAAAGTGATGTTGATCTATAAGAACCATATATTTGTTATTTTAATCATTTATATAAACAAAGAAATGATAAACATAACCTGCAAATTTAATTTGGCATTACAATCTAATATGAAAACAATGGCGCTCGGAAAAATGTTAACAAAGTGGAATATAACTAATTTTCCACCTCTTGGTGGTATTCGCAACTACAAAGTTACAGAGTTGGCCGCCATTTATCAGTGTGTCAACAAGTAGTGATGTGCAGAGAGTTTTATCGTGGAGTTCCCGTTTTATTTTTTATTAGTGAAAGTTTGAAAGAGGACAGCAAAAGGTAAGTTCAATCATGTTCCATATTGTCAGTTAATAAACAAAATGAAATTTGTGGTAGCTATATGCATGTATAAATAAAATATAGGGTAAAAAATTACCTACAGTTTACGCCGAATATGTATTACTCCACTTTGATCTTTTTATTTGTATAAATATCCCTGGAAGTACCCGGTAAAGAATAGATCTCCCACTCTTTTCTGTAAGATTTTGAGTGTCCTATAAAAGGCAGGTGTTTCATATCCAATTCAGCGACGAGGTTTGCCACCCATCCTGAATATCTCAATTTTAAATGGCACGTAGAGGACAAACTGTATGTAAATTACACGCAGTTTATCCACTGGCTACCCCACTTGTGGAAAATGCCGTGATGGTATGGTTTATAATAACAGTAATAACTCTAGTACTTTTTTTTAATTACAGATTGCCCTCAACCAGACGCCAGATTTGAATCACTACGCGATGAGATTACTGCCATTCGTGGGGAACAAACTGCAATGCGTGGGGAACAAACTGCCATGCGTGAGGAACAAGCTGTCATGCGTGTAGAACAAAATGTGCAGAATACCAGATTAATGACCATGATGGAAAAATTCTAGATTTATTACAAAATAACAACAGCCCGTCTATCTCATACACGCCATATATACTGACGGAACCTACCGATATAATAAGTCAATTCTCTCTCCCAATAAATTCCATAAACCAGCTGAAACTAATGGACAGAGAGTTGGAAATTAACAAGGAGTATTTTCAAGCAATGGTTGGCAATGATTACAGATATTATAATAACATTGTAAGTTTTTTGAGGTTATGTTGCGTAGAAGTTTTTATCTGGATGTTTTCAGAACCATCAAAGGCTCCATTGTCAGGTAAGGAGTCTATGTCATCACACGTAGAGGAACTAACGTTTACATAAATTGTCTGATGATGGAGCGTTCGACAGCTGTTCTGGGAGCCCGCATACAAATCTTGCCACGAGATGTAACCACAAAAAACTTCGCATATTCACGAAGCACGAAATCTTTAAAAACTAATATTACATTACAACATATCTTTTTTTGTTTTAGGAAAAGCATTTCAGTACCTTTGTTGGGTGTGATGGTCAGGCAAGAGGGGAGGTTGTGGGCAAGAAAATAGCTGAGGCTATTATGACTAGACATCTGTGCACACAGATGTCGTGGACGGGAGTGTCCAGGTCTGTGGGATGCGACAAAAAATTCGCATTTCAAAGCCTGGAAAGCATTTTCAGGCTATTCTACAGGTAAATTGATTAACAAAGTAATATTTGTTTTATCGTGATTTAATTTATTTTTGTTAAAACATGTTTGTTGCATATAGCACCATAATCTTTGGTATAAACATATAGAATCATAATCTCCTACCTAATGAGCTAATTCGCCATTACGATGAATTTTCTATCGAACACGTTGTAACAATAAAAATAAAACACTGTTGACCGAAAACAGTCATTTATCCATATCAATTTATAATATTTATGATATTATCCATATTAAAAAAAGTCTATTAATATTTATGATAAAATTACAGTGTGCTGATTAGGGCCGACTCCAGATGGACACATAAGAAAAATAAGCAACTTTTTTCTGGAGTACTTCTTAAGCACGCCAAGAAAAGGGTTTTGGCAGAGACAATGAAATTACAGAATATTATAAAAAAAAATAGGACGGTGTTGGGCTCTCATGACGACAATATACCCGACACAATACTTCAGGTGGAATTAATAGAGGGAGAGATAGCAACGACTACTGACGTAGACGAAAAACAAGAGAGTGACATCTAATTTATTTTTAAATTCACACCACCGATTGATTTCTATAAAAATATTTTAATAAAATACCCATAATATTATATTTATTTTAGTATGTACATGTCCTTTTCTTAATATTTAATAATTTTAAATTCTCTTGTACTGTTTCATATTGACAATTCAAATTTAATTTCAGTGCTAATATTTATGTGAGTAATAATAAATGTACATAATATTTCCTTATTTAATAAACAAAAAAAGTTATTGTCTAGCACTGTTTCATATTCTTTATTTTCACTTCTTTTTTACATGGTGTATATATTGTTAGATACGTTAATTAATATACGTTCGTTGTTAATTCTGATCTTTTCTTATTTCCTTTATTTTCTTTCCATGATGCACATTGTATATTACGATTTCCTCTGCTCATCAAGAGTATGTAGCAAAGGTAGGAACACAGATCTGTTTTTGTATTTTAAGTGAAATAATTTGCATTTGACATCTCTTGTTTCATAACTTCTAGGAGGAAGAAATTTGTGCTGCTGGCCAGATTGGTTGCAAAATACGTCATACGAACTGTATATGTTTAATTTTGAAGACTTGAATGGTGTTGTACAAAAATCTTGTTTGCTTTCCAATGGGTTACCGATAATACGGAAACGATTTTTATCTTTTGTAACATGCCTCATTTTAATTATGTCATTTCCCTTCGACAAAAACCATGAATTCTTTTCTTGATCACTTAACATAAAATCTTGAAAATGAATTTGTTTATAAATTCCGTCACCTAAATGTCTTTTTAAGCAAACATTACTATTTGATTCAATTTTAGCTTCATTCATATTTGCTATTCTTGTTACCCAATGAGCTATTTGTGTGAGTGGTTGTTTACCTGAGCGTACAAAAGACTTCAAATGACCAAGTGAGTTTTCAAACTGATATGCACTAATGCCTGAGAGACAACCAAATTTTTTGACATCATCTATGACATGGCACAGGTTGTGAAAGTTGCTGCTAATAGAATCATAACCATAAATATTAATACATCCTTCCAGGTATTCTTCTAATAAAATTTTTGCAATATCTATATAGATCAAATAACTCTTGGAGCTCAAAATCATGACAGCACAACTTAGAAATAAATAATGTTCATATACTTCTTTACTTAGAACATCCTTTAATACTACAAAACCCAAATATAAAAGCATCACGCGATACTCAGTTCCTTTCCAGTATTTTAAATATTTTACACCTCTGATATTTCGATGTATTTCTTTAGGTCTATTTTTTTCACAAGATTCTAGCATTTGGTTTAGTAAATCAATTTCTGACCCTCTTAATTTTGTTTTGAAATTATAGCTTCCATTACACCATGCCATTAAGCATTTTCTCATAATACCAAGATCAAATAAAGACCGCCCATCTTTGGGTAATTGTAATCCAAAATCATTTAGCACTTTTAGCAAATCATTTAGAGACGACGTGGTCGGCTTATGAGCTACTGTCCACTTCTTCAAGTTTTCAAGAAGTTTGATGGATTTGACAGCACCATCATCAACATCATCTGGTTCAGAAATTATTTCTTCATTTACTTGCAAGTATATATCAGGTTCATCTGGAATCGTAAAAGACTTATTCCATTCTATATTTGATTCCGGATTTTTGTTAATGCCATTAAAAACTGTTGCAATTGTTGGTTGCCTCACTATAAACAAATCACTCTCTTGTGACAATGGACTACGTATGGTTTCTTCTGTTCTCTTTTGGCACAAATAACTGTTTTCATTTCTCATCTTGTCTGTACATTTTCTATAGAAAGTACTGGAGTGTTTGTACGTTTTTTTATTTTTACCCATCACTACAACTATGATTTACACAAATGAACAAACAATGTTCACAACTTGTGTATGATTTATAAATTAACAATTATAAGCAACCGTTATTACAATTTATAAAAGTACTTGCCCATCACTACACTCAACCAACACGAGAAACGTCAGTTTCATAAATGTAGATGCTTAAAATGTCGATACGTGCCGTGTCACGTAAATAATACTTAATAATTACCAAATTTGTGACACTTCAAGGTTACTATAACTTATTGGTTATATTTTACACTAAAATCCTACTTTAAAGTTATTTAATGGTGTTAATTTTGACATACAAGTTATTTTAACTTGTTGGTTGAAATTTGGTGTCACGAGTGACTATGAGGTTGAATATTTTAGTAATAATTACGTCAAAAGAACCTAAATATCAACCAATTGGTAGTAATGACTTAGCGGTGAATTAGAGCTGGTAAATCCTACCTATTTTGTAACCTAATTTCGACCACATAGTTGTGTAACCTAATGGTTGACGAATAAGGTAAAAGGGACCTACTTTTAACTTAAATTTTGTCGTTTGTAGTCGAAACGTCTCAATAGTAATAAATTGTTGTTAATATTACGTAATTTAACACGAAAATAGGTAATAATGTACTCACTCTAGAATAAACTACCTAAAATGTTTGCTGGGTAGGTATCTGGGTTTTGATAAAAACCCAAATACAACCTTATACACCTTTTACTAATGAAGATGAACAATGAACTAGGTTTATGAAAGTAAAACTAAAACAAATATTTATTTTCTACATTAATTTATTTATTTATTTATTTATTTATTTATTTATTTGTTTACGGCTAATTAGCCTTTTACACAATATTTTTTTTTTTTACATAGGTACAATATCATAACAAAACAAAACATAGGTAGGTACCAAACACAATATTAATAAATCAATATTACAAACATATATAAAAAAACATGGGTAGGTAGGTATATAAAGGAGGAAGGGTTCCTGCTAAGATGTTGATTCCTGATTATTGTCCATATAAATGTGACTGTAATGTGCAAATAGATTTAACTTTAGTATGTGGATTGGATCATTACATCATTCACATGTCGATAGAATTTTGGGAAAACGTCTAAATATGTTGAGTAAAATTATTTTAATGGTTTAATAAATCGAAAACGGATAGGAGTGGATATTTTTTTTTATTAATTAATTAGTTCAGGTTTTGATAGCAGAACTCGCCAACGCGATAAAACATACTATTCGATTTTTTGTAACATAAAATGGTAGATATATAAAAGATATATTCTCTACAACCCTTTCAATATGATTAAATTAAAATAACATCTTCACTTCAAAGTAATAAACAAAACATTAAAAAAGATACGCAACAGCACAGCCATTATTCAAGGGTCGATAAATCTTCTCAATAGTATGTAATTATACATGTGACAAACTCAATTAATGTGGCCATAAATAATAACATTAAAGGGTACCTTCCTTAATGATTACAGGTCAGAGAGCCCACTGGCAACATTGTGTAAAATATGTACTACATATTTCACAAGCACGCCAAGAGACTATCGTACTGTAATAAATTTGGCAACACTGCGAAGTGTCCAGCTTATTGCTACTACTAACTAATATGGCTATATAGTAATTATTATTTTGTAGAATAAATATCATTTATATCTTTGTCATACTTTTAAAATTGAAACATTTTATTACGCGAGATGAATTCAAGGATTAAAATGCAGTTTCAGTAAATTATCAGGGGCAATAAAACAAAACACTTATATTATATATTTTGTACTTCCACAGTGATTTAATTAATTTTATTTTTAGGGTTTTATTAGCAGGGTTTCAAGAGATTTTATTAGCAGGGTTTCAAGAGCTTCCACTCTCATCATCAGGCTAACTTAAAGCAAAGAAATTACAATAAATTACAAGTTGTTGTTGATAAAAAAACAATCTTTTAGTCATCATCTCTGTCGGTCCCTCAATCCTGAGGATCGTGACCATCATGCCTCGTTCTGTAAACCATCTGTCTCCATGTTGAGCGATCCTCCGCCATGTGTAAGGCCCCGTAAAGTGAGTTCTGTGTGGCCTCCTTAATCTTTTAGTACTCGAAGTAAAATTAAATTGGCAATTGCGTTGCAAAAAAATCCATATCGAGTGAATTACGAAATCATACTTCAATCACGATAAAATTTTATGTACATTTATGGCATATACTATTGTAATTGATTCAGTGATCTTTTACAGAACACTTTACTTTCTCACGAAATTTATTTCAATAAATTATTACTATAATAAATAAATATTGATGACAGCATAAAATTTTATCTTTTATTGGCATTACAAATATTGGTAAATTCAATAATAGTACGTTAATATTTATTATTTATTTAAATTGTTTATTACATTTATTTAAATAATAACAAAGAGCAATTGATAAGAATAGATTATTTATTGATAAGAATGAATTCATGTTTGATATTAATACATCGGAATAGGTACGTTTTATTCAATGTTTAAGTTCGTTTATTTGTTTGTTACTAATCTTTTAAAATGTTTGTAAACATTATCGCTGAACTAGTAAGTATAATGTGATTTGAATGAAAACATTAATTTATATAAAGCGCGAGGCTTTATTGTTTTTATAATGCATTAATATAATATTGCCTACATTAGTCTTGGCTTGTTTGATCCATCTATATTTATGAAGTAGGTATTCTATGCTAGTGGTTATTTCTGGTAGAGTATAGTGCGATCCAAATGAATTGAAGACTCCAATAATAAAAAAACAAATTCAATTTGAATGCATAGAGGTGACAATTTGTGTTACGGATATCGATCGATACATCGAACTTTATTTTCATGTTATCTTTTTCTTATATGTGTTTACTTAGCTGTGGATCATTAGAAAATGTCTTCTGGAGATGCTTTTGATTCATGGCGCACCTCGTTTAGGAGGAAGACGGTTCACATAATTTTATACCTTAATAACCTTAATATAGAGCAACATTGTTTACTGCACGAATAATTAATCAAAATATTAATTTATGTACCAGTAAGTCTAAAAATATGGTAGGTAATTTTACATAATTAAATCGAGTGTGAATTACATTAAAGCTTCAAAAATTTTGTAATTGTAATTTTTCGCGTATCTTGTATTAACAATAAAAGATATAGGTAATAATATATTATTGTATTATCGATCACAAAACTGTGCCTGTAGACGTAATGAAACCGGTTTCGTATATCATTCCGGGAATTCTCTCATACGAAGCATCGCATGTGTGAATTAATTATAAGGTCGTTTTACATTTCCAAACACGAAGAGGGCAAAACGGTCAAAATATTTACATACAAGACATGTTGTATACCTATTATACTGTATAAAGAATAAGGAATGGACCAGGATTTTAAAATCACGTATAAGAAAAAAATATAAACATAATACAGATGATTAATTTTGATTTGATGAGCCTAAATTGAATTTTTAAATATATGAATTATTTATTCTGGTCCCTGTCATGATAATCACCGGAACGTGTAAATGTCTATTTGTATGAAAAAAATAATTTGATAGAAAAGAAAAAAATGATAAAATGTTACTACTTTAAGTAACAATCAGAGTAAAAAATGAACGGGAAAAACGAATAAATAGAACATGACATGAAAGAAGCAAATCTTTTCCTTTACACTGATAAATTTTATTTTCATTAAAAAAACAGCACGTTTCCAAAGCACGTATTCAAAAAGATATACTTCAAATAAATAAGTGGAAGAAAGAGCTGACACATTTTCTATTTAAGTAGAATGATGAAGAACTATTCAGATGATAACTAGAGCCTGACTAGAAATGCCTGAAAGATATTGTGCCACTGAAGAAATAATACGGTAGACTATGTCTATATTTATGTATGTTGGATGATTTATTCGGCCCCGTTTAATGGAGCATCCATCTAAAGGGCGCGGAAAACTATGTTGAAAGAACGTTTCTTCAACTTGCTCCTGAACGTTCTTACACGATTGGTTTTTACGAAGGTCCTCGTAGAATCGGTTATCATAGAAGCAGTACTTGTTTGCTCTATTGATCTCGTCCAGCATATTGGTGGATGTATTTGCGTAACGCAGATGTTTTGAGAGCTCAGAAAGTGACTGAGGTGCCATATTATTCGGAGACTGTACACTGTAAGGAACAGTTTGTATTGGACTCTGTCACCTTCTCTTAACCAGTGCTACTTTTCCAGCAAAGATGTGATGTGACAACCCTTATCCTTTAACATTTCTTTTGAAAAAACAGAACGGGATCAAGTTTCTTTCATTCAGAAGCATTTCATGACAATTATGATACCTCTTTTGAGGACGTTCTCAAGGAACTGACAATGCTTTCATAGGAATTTTTATTTTATACGCATTAACCACTAATTTTTATCTTATACGCAAACATTAATAAAATCATTACCAAATCGAAAACATCATCTCCTATTTATCATAAAATCAAAAAGACTTACACTAATTGATCTATTTAATAAGTTGGAATATTTGCGTGTGTAAGTTTCTGAGATATTTGCTGACAAACAAAATTTATATTTCAAAAATCTCTTATGAACTAAATGCAAATACTATCATCATATATGGCTGCCACATCTGAACTAATTCAATTTGAATAAAATGAATAAACATGCAAAACACATGTAAATAAACTGTTACAAATACGTATGTCGTGAGACACGATACACATCACAAGATTGATAATATTAAAACACAATATTTAAAATACACAGGTACAACAAATTCAATACGTTTTATTACAAAAAAATAAAATTGATAATATATAAAATGCACAGCAGCCTCGCTAATGATTTTAACAACAATAACATTTATAGATACAATTTTATTATTCTCTATTATTTTACATATCAACTGAGTAAAGTTTCGTGGTCGTTTATTATTTTGTTTCAAAACACGATTAAACTGAAACATAATCCGATATTATTATTATTTAATTTGTGCGATTCAATTATTATTATTATTATAATAGCACTATTTTAATTTGTATTTACTGTTGTAGTTGGTAAAACTAATACCGGCTAATTTGCATGCGTGGTGATAAGCTATGTTTAGCGATGAGATAATACTGTATTGTTTTTCCTCACACAAAGTAATGATTTAAATCAATTAAGTAATTTTAAATGTAGAATGTAACTGATATTGTCGATGGTTTATTTGATTACACTATTATTGATATAGGGATCCAGTCTTACGTATTTTTATGTAGATCTGCGTACTTTTCGTTCCATTTGGTAATTTTGGAATAATGTATATACTTTTTGGTTTTTGTTTTTATTTATTTATTTATTCATTCTTTACTGTACATTGATTACAATTAATTACATAGAAGGTATACATTCTAATTAGAAACAATCAATATACAGAGGGCGAGTTTTACACAAAGGCACGATCTCTTCCAACAAACCCATCTTTTTTGTCAAACCTAAGAGTTATAGTTATCGGATGTACCTCTTTTCTAAAATATTGCTTAACAAATACGAGGAGACCTCGAAACAAGGTTAAATTTCTATACCAAATTGTGAAAGCTTAGACCTAAAAAATGATTCTTTTAACAGTCTACATAGCAAGTTTGATCTGCCCACCTAGACCATTTGGCGATCGACTACAAACCTTAACGTTATTTGTGTACATTGTCGAAAAGCTCGTTTGTAGTCGATCGCCAAATGTAATTTGTCTAGGGCTGCTGAGATCTAAAAAAGAAAATCTTCACATTTAATAATATATATCAAATTCAATATTCACTTTTAGTTAGCAACACTGTTAGTGATTAGAAAAATACACAATACACAGGGCATTGTGAAATGGAGCATGAAGACGAAACGATGATTCTGGAGGGACCACATAAATTTCAACGCTATCAGTGTGTCACAAAGCATTACGTCGAAAAATTGAATCGACCCAATACTGTAGATAGTTTCGCTGAATATTTACCAAAACATTTTATAGTCTTCTGTGAATATGCCATTGTAACGACCTCTACTTGCTCTATTAAATAAATTATGATTTATCTACAAATCTTTATAAATACGAAACATCATGTTTCGACGTAGTTCAATGAATTTAAATGATTGCTACAAACACGGATTTAATATTATGTAAATAAATAATAATTCTAATTTAAACTCCGGTTTCGTAAAAAAAAATACTCCCACACGTGTGTATCGTATGTAGGTACCTACGTAGGTATTCAATAATTTCCAGGAAGCCATTAAGTAACACCAAAATATCGAGTTTTAATATTCACATAATTAAAATCGAGAAAATGTATTGAGAGATAATTATGTGTATTAACTATACAAATATTTACATGTAAAACGATTACATACTACATAAATGCCACGTCGGAAGTAACAAATTACCGAATAAAATTAATACATTGACCAATCAATATTCAAATCTACATTAAATATTATGTACATAATTAAATGTATCAAAATAAAGACTTATATATAAATATTCATGACATATTATTAATATTTTTTTTATATTAGAATAGAGATACGCAACACACATTGATGTCTACATAATTAAACGTCTCTATTTTAATATAAATCTACTTGCTTCCAAAGGTCGGCCAGCTCTCGTAGAGACACGCTCCAAAATAAGAATGTTTACTAAGCTCTCTAATGTTGTGCCTAAATTTACTTTGTTGATACAAAAACTATGATATGGTGTAAGAAAGGCACTGTTTTTTTTTTGTCCTCAAAATTACCGACAGCACAAACGATTTTTTTCAAATCAAACCATTTCTGAATGTAACAAAGATATTTAAGGGTTAGGAATGTCGTATAAGAGGTGTCAATGGGTACCGAAGCTCTGTGAGTGAAAGAAGTTTTTTCTACCGTGTTAATGAATAAATTAATAAAATGAGCAGTTACTACATTTGTATTGCGAATACATTATATGCATCCAAAATTTAAGGAGATCCACAGACCGCCAATATCACAAGGTCTATTTCAAAAATATGCCAAACATGGAGATCATCTTGTGGTTTAATGTTTCGTTATTCCAGAAAATATTGGATCACTAACATCTTTTTAATTTCATTTCATGACTAGTCAAAAACGATAAATTATTTTTATCACAATAAATAAATAATTAAAACAAGAAATTGGATCCCGAGAAAATTAAACAGCAATCATAAACGGGTCTAACAAGCTCACACGCAGAACAGATTTCAATGCTCGAAATTCTGATGAATCACAATAAAGGTTCTTTATCATTCAATGTAATGTATCATGTTAATATGAATTATTAAGGCTTCTATGCATGAATATCAATCACGAAATAACTGTTATTCAACCAGTCATGCAAGGCTAAATAACAAGTTACTCACAAATAAAGATTAGGGATATTACGGTTAAAATTAATCTTAGACCTGAATCGTTTTTGGCGCATTCTAGCAATAGAACACCAGTTAACATTTGAAATAGGTACTTAAAAATGACTTTATATAACGAAATTAATATTGCGTACTTATTTGAAATACCGGTGTAATATTGAGCAAATGATTGATATACAAGATATATCTTTATTCTCAGACTAATCGTGACTTGTAAGGCAGGGCTAAATTATTATTTTTTAAGTCCGGTTTTATCCAATATATTTGTTTTGCTCCTTTGTAGTACATATGTAATATGTAAACATAGTAAGTTAACAATATGAACGACAATAAAATGCATTAGCATAATATTTATTACTACATTGACTGTACAAAGCGGTGAGTAGGAAATGACTAATGTAGTCAATAGCAAATCATTTGTACATGATGGAGTTATTTCCTGCTGTAAAATTGGATCACCAACAAGTCAATTATACTATTTTCCATTTATAATTACCTTTACAGAAGTGAATGGCTAATTTATTTTCTTTAACAAATAAGAAATCCACAAGTACCAACACGTTAGAGCAATAAAAAAAATAACTGAAATACTGAACACTTATTATCATATGGCATAAAGAATTGTCGGTCTCATTTGGTAAATAAAGGAGAAGCTGTTTTTTGTTGTTTTTCATATGGTGATCTACATCTTCAATTCGATGTTGAGGCATGCTACCTATTAAAAATGTATAATTTTTTATTGCTACAGTTATCTGCTTTATTTATATTCCGCTTGGGGGAGATGCCGTAATGGCACAGATAGCCAAGATAGCCAAATTTTATATTGAATTCTTTAATAGCAGGTAGTTTTATTTCGAAGACATAAATTGTTTGTTAGTAATATCACAGTAGACGATTAACCAGTACAGTTTAATACAATAATTTACCGGCAGAAAATAATACATCAAGTTACACAACGTGACTACGGTTTCAATAAGGAGTTATTATCAACATTAATAATAATAATAATGCTATATATTGCTTTCATTGCAGCATTGATTGAGTCGTGAAAAACATCAATTAGGCGCATTAATTCAATAATAACAGTGGTTCTCTTATAACGAGTAAACTTACGTGGGTATTACTTATACATTTCCCAGACAGCTCAAACTCGTTACTCGCAGCTCGCACTGAGTAGTACTAACAATAAATTAACATAATATAAGGTTGCATATACCTACATGCTAAGCTAGACACGGTTAACCAAAATATTGAGTTCATTATTAGTTTATCCCTTAACTGAAAAATAACATTCTTGGATTATATCGAATCGAAATTTATCAACGATTATGATATTCGATTATGATGATGTGCAAGAAGAATAAATAAATAAATATTGCTAACATATTCATCTTATGGCTATGAGATGGGTGTTTATACCACTCACGATGCTTGTTTACTATACAAATGCACTTCTACTAGTTAGTCTAAATTGCTCATCTACCCCGTTAACCAAACTTACACAATCAGGCGAACTTTAAAGAATATTTGAGACTTACTACGAGTAAATAATTTAATTGATTGAATCAGCATTTTATTTTAAATAAATTATACATATAATACAAAACAAGAATAATTAATATTATTAATTTTATTATATGATTTAAAACTAAATATTCTTTAATTTCGTTCATTAATTGTTAACAGATTAACAAATTTAATAACCAGATCTGGGTATACCATATTTTTGATGTATTATCTTCTTGATGATAATAATTATTATTGCCTGATATGTTGATACCACTTTTTATTATCGATGTTATTACCTATGTGACCACTAGTGACGCTAAATAATAAATATAAACAACAAACTGCAGACTGCAGGATGATTGATCGATGGAATGACAGATCTCACAGATCTCTGAATGGTAATAACAATAATTAGTGTACGAAAGCGTAAATATTAACATTATGTTATTTAATTGCTTCATACAATATTATAAACTATTTGTAAAACAAATGTTAGATTAATTTGTTGAATTGTTGAAATCAAATTCGCGCTGTAGATTTACTGAATTTGATACAATGGCACGTCCTAATTTGAATAAAAGAATGTAAAAAACGAGTAAAGTTCGCCAATGTGTCTTAAAAATAATAATAATCTATCTATAGAATCACGTCATTTTCGTAAAATGGGGTAGCCAATGAATAAACTGCAATTAATGAACGTGCAAGTTGTTCTCTTCGTGCTAATCAAAGTTAAACATTCACGATGAGTGGCATACCTCGTCGCTAATCATCGACATTAAATGAGATGTTTTACAAAACTATTGGCATTTCAATATGGCATTACAAAGCACAGGATGCTTTACAGCTTATAAAAAAAAATGAGAGACCTATTCTTTGCCTGAACACATATTCTGATTATTTTTCAGTTTCACACTCATGTTTTATCCTGTACTTTTTGAAATAGTGTGGCTGTAAAATTTCAATCTAAGAAAATGAGCATTTATTAATTTATTTTTTACTTATATATTTATCCACTCTTCTGTTCTGTGATAACAGGTAAATTTATAATATTCATATAAAACAAAATCAATATACAGAGAGGTAACTAACTTATCGCAAGACGCGATCTGTTCCGACTAACCTAAATTTATTTAATTACACACCACCGAACATCGATTACTTAGAAAATAATTTTATAGATATAACTTTTCTACACGACAGATAGATAACAATCTCTAATTGGTAAATGTGTATTCACTTCCATCGTTTCACCCATAAATAAACACATAATACAGTGTTATTATTATTACACTAAACACCTTACTTCATAAAAACCTGTAAGGTATGACAGATGACTATGACTATTTCTATTAGTGATAGATGGGTGACAATATTATACAGTAGTAGGTATTGATTGATTTAAAACGGCCAATAGAGAATACAATATGACAGACTTTCTACCAATGCACAAACAATATTTATATATGGATGGTATTATGAAACAATATTTCAAAACATACTCATTTATTGCAATAATCATTGTTTTAAATAGAGTCAACATTAACAATATTTCGTCGTTGCATATTCAAAAAGAAGTATAGGTACGTATGTGCGAACATTTTTATTTAGGTATTCTCTTTGAAAACTGTTCATTTGGGCATTAAAATTGTTGTTTGGACTTTTTATTGGCATGTGATATTATTCTTCAAGTATTGAATTTTAATATTTGATACTAAGAATCACTTTATAAAATGGTTATGATGTCATTATAAGCGGTTTATTCTAGAAATGTCAAAACATTTATAAATGCATATACCCCTTTTTGAATATGCAACGACGATTTGAAAGCTTTTTTTATTAAACTATCATTTTCATCTACAATTATGAACATTATACTCATGAAATTACTTTAAAATGTCTTTGTGTGGGTTGAAACATTCAATAAACTGATGAGTTAAAATTATATTTATTTGTTCAATTAATTTTAGCCAACTAAGGGAGTGGTTTTTAGGCTTGAAATAATATATAACAAAGTCTGAATATCTTTTTCGATTTTAAAGCTTGATACATTGTTGTATAATATACTCCATATTAAGTTATGTAATAATACTTAAAATATTTTGTATTTTTATCCGACATTGGTTAAAATAATGATAACATCACTAAAATTACAAATTACACTTGTACAATTTAAAATGTGATGATAAAAAAAAGATAACGGTGAATATTTGGATATGATGATATCAGTACTCTAATATACCTATCAGTCATAAATAAAAGTTTACTAATGTTTAGAAATAAAAATGGCACAAGAAATTAACTTTATTGATAAAAATTACAAACACTACTCGTGCGTTGAATCATTTCATACATCCAAATCATTAGTAAAAGAAAAAATATTTTAGGTAAAAAATTAAGTATATTTTCTTTTCTAATCGACAAGATTTGAAAGTTGGTGTTGAGAATGTTTTGATGAAAAATTAACTTGCATGCCCTAGAGATGAATCTGTAAAAAGTTTGTTTAAAGGATTACTTATTTTGTATAAAGTTACAAATAAAATTAAACAAAATATCAAAAACAGCAAAAAATATAATAATATATGTACAATTATTTACTTTCTATGTCGCGCCTAAATCTTTCCACTCCAATAGTTGCCGACAAACATTGCGTTGCTATTTTCCAGGATTACTATCGCCCCTTTTCTAGGATTCCAAGTGGGTACATTAGTGACTATCGTTGTAAATTACACCGCATTCAAAGCATGAAGATATTGTATAATATATAATAATATTATTATTATTCGTACAATTATTTATCTCTTAATATGTACTGAGATCAGCATGAATTACAAAGATACGTACACTTTGTAATCAATTGCAGGTATCAAATAGTAATATCCACACAACAATATTATTATTATCATTATTGAACACCTACATACAATAAGATTATAATATGTACTCGTATAATACCTAATAGGTATATATCATCATTACAGTATACCTAAGTATAATACCTACATTGTAGTAGTAGGTGCCTAATAATCACAGTCATTACATACCCATAAACACTATCAAAATCAAACAACATACTATTATACGTTATACGTATACCAATGCATATTATTATTATGTAGGTATAGGTATCTAAAAATATAATTCTGTTTATTAATAAAACTCTCCAACTCCTAGTGTACCTAGTGATGTAGTAGTGAGTTGAGTACCTATATCATTATTTAGTGATGGTAGTGTGGTAGTAACCATTATTCCCATTCCCGTTGGCGGGTCAAATGAATGGAATGATAGAAATCGTAATGAGTGTTTGGACCACAAAATGGTCACGACAACCAATTTATAGCTGGGCGATATAATACTGTAGTCAGTACATAATATTATTATTATTGTAACTATAATAATAAATATATAATAATGTATGTATAATATGGTTAGGTATTGCCTGTTCACTACCCACATTCACATCCACCCGACTGGTCGGTCGTTCGTCGGCGGCAGAGTACAGAATACAATGCTCACTGGGAAATTACCAATTCCTCTGTATATGTACTGAACTATACTTCTACTAAACATTCCACCGCCTGCATGAGTGTACATATAGTTTTATTGGTAGAGGGAGTACATTTGTATAGCCGCAGTCGTACATTATATTCGGTTCATCTGCTCTAATACTATTTATGTGCGCCTAATACTTCATAATGTTGATGGGTTAATTTTATGTTATCCTAATAATGGAAACTCCTTGTTTTTTATGACAATATTTAAATTCTTCAATCAAATCGTAAAGTGGTGTTGTTGTATAAATTAAAACTTAATTATTTCAATAATTTACAGGTTTAAAATGAAAAATAAAACGTAATAAAAATAATTGAGTTTCCGTGTTTGAGAAATGGGTTAAGTAAAAAGTCCGAAGCCTTAATTAAAAGTTGATATAAATCTGAAATAAAAAAAGTAATTAGTGAGGAACATTGATTAAAGAGTTGTGTTTTAATAATATAATGAAACTTAGTGGCGTCGTTCAAGTCGTCGGGGTTTCTTAATGACAATAATAATAGTTAGGTATTATTATTAGTATTATATATGTCGGGTCCAGATAAAGAGTCATTAGTTTGTAAATTATGATAGTAAAGTTTCAAACAAATTATTAAATTTAACAGCGATTTTCGAAGCGGTCATTAATTCGTCGAATATTATTATTTGTAGGGCGTATCGCTCGAGTAATCCCAGAGATGTAAATCTGGCTCGCAACATTTAACAAGCGAAATCTCGCTATAATTGACAATGGTAAATGTTGACAATCCTCTTCTTGGCTTCAACCCAAACCTGTCAGCGAGAACATTATTATCATTTATAATATATACAACTATTGTGATCCTTGTGAAGTTTGGCGGCCATGTGTGATATTTTGTCGTTGAAGTTGAAACGAATTTTGAATACAAAACACATCATATATTGCCATTATTTCTTGTGATTCGTGCCAAACCACATTGATATTACACACAACAAAATATTACATATTGTATATAAATAACAATAAAATGTTATATTCGCATAAACATAATGCTGCAAAATAATTGACATAACTCTTCTAGATTCCAGTTATGCTCGACTTGAGGAGTTATTAACATTGTATATTTTTAAAAATAAACAAAACATTTCCATAACAATGTGTAATACACTAATACACATAATAAACGTACCGATCAACATATTAATTGGACGTGTAAATGAAAATTTATTGTAATTCAAACGGACAGCCAAATAAATTGCTGAGAACAATAATGAACTATTTTACATTCATTAAATTCACGACACGTCGTAAAAAATACGAGGTGTGTTGTTTTGTAACACATGATTAAAGAATTTAAGAGAACAAAGAGTGTTGTGATTGGAATGAGAGTAAACAAAGTGAACAATAAATGAACTGCTACAAAGAAATTGCATACCGTTGAATGATTAAAAGATTTTGGGAAATAGTGTGTGTGTACTTACTTATCTATGTACTATTGTATATAAAATGTTGCTTGCAAAAATCGTGGGTGAAAAATTTATCTAATTCTTCAACTTTTACACCACCACACTTGGGACGGTCAAAGAATCGTAAAACGGCACCAGAGAAATAAATCATCCAACATCATTTTCATCATAACATCACAGCAATCCCACAAGTGGATAGTCAGATGACTTTCTTCATGTAATAAACA
This sequence comes from Athripsodes cinereus, assembly GCA_947579605.1. NCBI lineage: Eukaryota > Metazoa > Arthropoda > Insecta > Trichoptera > Leptoceridae > Athripsodes > Athripsodes cinereus. Next base: position 13,805,343 of record OX388318.1, on the reverse strand, counting down.
TGTAAGTCATCCTCTTTGAGTAAATAAAAGTAAAAGACATTCAAGATATTTCTTCTTCAAGTGCCTTGTCGGGTCCCCCCAACGTTGGCGATCACCTCGGCGAACTTGTCCCTGTCCTGCGCTGCTCGGAACAGCTCTTCCACACTTCGGATGCTGGTCCACTCCCTTATGTTTCGCAGCCAGGACATATGTCTCCTACCGGGACCTCGGCGTCCCTCAATTTTCCCCTTCAATATCAGTTGGAGAAGGTGGTATTTTTCTCCACGCAGAACATGACCCAGATGTGAAACCTTCCGAACCTTGATGATTGATAACAGCTCCCTGTCAACTCTAGCTCGCCTCAGGACTTCGGTATTGGTAACCATGTCGGTCCAGGGAATTCTGAGCATACGGCGATGGAGCCACATTTCAAATGCTTCCAGTCTGTTCATTGTATTGACTTTTAAGGTCCATGTTTCACATCCATACAATAAAACAGACCATACATAGCACTTAATCATTCTTTGGCGGAGCTTCAGATTTATGCTGTCATTGCAGAAGAGTGGTTTCATTTTGTTAAATGCAGCTCTTGCTGCCTCAATTCTGCATTTTATCTCTACATCTGGGTCAAGAGATTGCGTTAGTATGCTGCCGAGGTATTTAAATTTCTCCACCCTTTCAACGCTACGGCCGTTCAAATGCAATACTGACCCACTGTAATCAAGCCGTCCGAAGGTCATCCATTTGGTTTTGCCGATATTTATGGTTAGCCCCAGTCTTTCACCGGACTCGTCAACAAGATTAAGGAGGTCTTGAAGGTCATTGACACTTTCAGCCAGTAAAACAGTGTCGTCGGCATATCTAATATTGTTTATCACAACGCCATTGACTTTCAGTCCCCTGTCTGTGTTGGTGAGGGCTCTTTTAAAGACATAGTCGGAGTAGAGATTAAAAAATAACGGAGAAAGGATACAACCCTGTCTCACGCCTCGCTGGATGGAAATTGCGTTTGATTTCTCATATCCATGTCTTATTTCGGCTGTTTGGAGCCAGTACAGATTTTTAATAAAATTTAAATCCTTGGTATCAATATTGCATTCGACAAGCATTTTTATTAAGTCAGTATGTTTTACCCTGTCAAATGCCTTTTCGTAGTCAATAAAGCATGCAACTACCTCTTTTCTTTGGTCCCGGCACTTTTGTAACAATACATTGATAGCCAATAGTGCTTCGCGTGTTCCAAATGCGTTCCTGAAACCAAACTGTGTATCGTCTAAGTCTTGCTCACATTTACCACGTATTCTGGCATGTATTATCTTAATAAATAGCTTCAAGACGTGACTCATGAGACTAATCAATCTGTAGTCTCCACATTTTTTAGGGTGTTGTTTTTTAGGTAGCGTCACAAAGGTGGATTTCAACCAGTCGTGGGGTATGTTCCCCGTGTCATATATTGCATTAAAAAGTCTCAATAGGTAGTCAATATTGTCATTGTCAATGAGCTTCAACACCTCAACTGGGATGTCGTCTGGGCCGCATGCTTTACGATTGTCAGAGGTCTGCATTGCGTGAAGAACTTCCGATTTCATTATTGGTGGTCCGTACAAATTGGTCCGTACAAGATATTTAATATATTTAAATCGTGAAATTTCAAATCTAACAGCCAGAATTCGACATTTTTTTTCATTTCTGAATAAAGATGTAAAGTGTGATCAAAATTCTACGTAGAATACTACAAATTTAGTCGCATAAAATAAACGGACTACTCAATGTTCCAAACTCTAATAATTAGTTTTATAATTTTTCCCAATGATATTTACATAAATAAAACTCCAATTTACAGTATAAAATTCAATGATATATTGCAGCAATAGAAGATATAGAAAATATTAAATTAATCTAAACATAGTGTAATTAATTCATTTTTTTATGATAATTAAAAAAATGCCGTTTTAATTTAAATGAATACATTAGATACAAAAACTCTTAAGTAAACTCTATAAATATAAAAAAGTCATAGGTAATTGAACTTTGCCCCTTTTAAAATTATCATATGAAATAAAAAATTAATTATTATTACGAGAGAAGTGATATTGATTAATTGGATTATTGTATTATGAATAATTTACATAATGTAATCGAAATATTTATTATTATTATACTACTCAACCTCGATAACTCAAATAATATAGTTTTAAAATCGTTTTATGGGTACTCTATGTATCTACAGACCGTTGGCTTTTGTCCGACGTCGTGCACTATAATACACTATAGATGGGATGTGGCAGATTCGGCGGCGCGGGTAACGCGCGATTGAGCAATGGATGTTTGGTGATTCTGGAAGACCTCTAATATTTTGAGCATGATTTATAGTAATTTGTATACCTACACATTTCTTCGAGTCGTCAAAATTTTTTGATCTTAAATTTCGAGTGTAGTAGTACTATAGTACTTTTGTATGGAATATACGAATAACATAAATTTTGTCAATGTATCGAACAAGACATTATTTGACTTATCGAGATTTGAGACGTCGATATTCTACCGATAATGAATATATATTATTTTGACTGTTTCCAAGGGAATCTGGCAAAGCCGCGTAATAACCACTCAATTAGTGATTCAACGCGTCAACCGCCTCTGTAATTCAGCAATAGGTACGTATAATACCCATCATGATATTCTAATGAAATACGTGTTACAGATAAAGTTGTCAAATTATATTAAACACTGAATTAATATTAATACTGTAGTATATCTAATACGAGTGTATAATATTATATTCTGATCCAAATATTAGGTATGTACTGTACCTACATAAGTACTGCTACTGAGTTTTAATAACATTTATTCTAATTTGAACCTTAGAGCCATTAAGTCACCTTTTCCTGTGATAACGTTTTGATTCTATTAGTTATTGGCACAAAACGTTTGTTTGCGAGATATCTGTATGAGATCGAATGAATGTAGGTATATATTGATGTCGTGTGCATGGTTTGGATGTTTGATTATTTGTGTGATTTTTGCTGATTTATTTATTATTCCAATATTTTTGCTGATTTATATATCTGTTGTGTAAAATAAAAACTATAGGTATACTTAGAATGGAAGAATTAATACGTAAAATACGTACATTTAAAATGATAAAATGGTCCAATAAAATTATATTGATAAATTGAATAATGCTCTAAAGTTCAACGAGAAGTGTCAAGTGTCAATGGCCGAACTAATAATTATACAAAAATATAAAATTAAATTATCAATTCGATTTCACATTCTCGAATCATAATATTATTTTATATTATTTACCTCAGTTGTCACGCCTGTTTTGTATATACCAAATATATTTTAAGTTTTTATTTGAAATAATGCAAACAATATTATATTAATAAAATAATACAACGAATCGAAACTAATTGAAAAGACACGCTTACTCACTCAATACTGCGGATTTCTTTTCAAGTATAATCAAGTATATCGCTGTATAATAGTATACGAACATTATTACAAGAGAACGGAAGAAAACATATACAGTACTACATAAATTCAGGTGTTATTATTTTTATTGTTTAGATGTATTTACAGATCAATTATTAATTTCACAAATAAAGACACAATTTAAGCTCCTATCTTGACTAGTATGGTAGACAATTTATATTTAGTTAAAATTGCTTAGTAACATATATTAAGCAATTTTAAAGAAGATATTATTTGCAATAAACATTATCTATTATTATTATTATTATTTATTTTATTTATTCTTCTTGCACATCATCATTACATAACAGTGTTAACAAAATAATATAAGATTTTAAAAACTAGGACGATGTGCAGTGGCGAGATTATCACTTTAAAGTGATTTCTTCTATCTAACCATTATCTCTATGAGACTTAAGCCAATGTAGATTTCTTAGCAGTAATGTGATGTGGCATGTGTTAAATAGTAAATATGATAAACCAATGTAAACTTAATTGATAATTAATTAAAAACTGCACCACAAAATACTATTTATTATTTATTAATATTTTTCATGTTGATTTTTAATATCTCATTCAGTTAGTAAATACAAATAATTAGTTAAATATTCTTCAAGGATATTATGTATGAATGAAATGACGCCGAAGGCAGCATAATGTTTTACCACTCTTACCTACACTGCCCTGCTAAGTAAAAACACAGTAATTACCAAAACACATAGGTGTCAGAATCGCAGACCACGTTTGAAACTACTTTTTGTGTTTATTTTTTCATATATCTAAAAAACAAACCTTCCACAGTCGTTGCAAATATCTAAATTAGTTTACTAATAGGAAAAATATTGAATATCTGAGATATTTGTGATGATTATGTTTTGTTTTTTAATACTTAATAATACTTAATGTAAAAAATACACACAAAAGGTTTCAAACTTGGTCTGCGATTCTGACACCTATGTGTTTTGGTAATTACTGTGTTTTTACTTAGCAGGGCAGTACACTAGTGACGCAGAAGTTTGGTTGTTCCTAAATAATACAACATAAAGGTCAAAATTTGTTAACTTTAATCATAATTCTTAAGGGGTTTAATAGAAGAAATGTGTATTTATTTTTGGGTGAGAATGCTTAAAAAATTACGTCTCACATACCTGATGCTCATAACCAATTACCTATTCAATTTCAATGAAAACCCTTTATTGATTTAATCGTCAATGTATAAGTATGATAAAATAATTAAATATATTATACGAGTACAAGCTTACTATGTAAGAAGTTTTAAACCTTAATAAGCTTTCAAGTAGACGCCTTCTAATTGAAACTCAAACAGTTTATAAGATAAATACTACTAATAAGGCTTTATAATAGAGTATACCTAAACACAATGTTTATACTACTACTACCACCATTCAAATCTGTAACTCGTACTCATAAAACATTCATACTAAGACCTGGCTTACTAAACATGTCTAGTATGAGAGTATAGATTAACCCTGACTAAAACAAAAAAACTTCTTTTTGCTCCACAGTGAACCTAATCAATATTACTACGAAAATTAAAATTAATCATCAACATAAATTTTGTAGGCACTGTTACCATTTTACATTTTTTTGTATTGAAAAAGTAACTGAGAGTGCTCCAAAAACGTTCGAGGATAATAATATTAGGCAAAAATAAAATCTGAACTACCCTAATCTCTTAAGAATATTAGTAGGAAACATAGTGGTAATAAACGGGAAATTTAAACCATCGGAACATCTTTCTTGTTTTCTACTACTAAGGGGAGTTAGCACAGTCTGTTGGTTGCGTAGATGAGGTATACGTTGAGTAATAATATTCTTAAGATCTTCACTCACGCAGGTTTAAAAATCCTGTTAAATGCGAAAACTTCGTCATTTACTTATTTATTTCAACTCATAAACGGCAAAGCTCTATCCTACCTTTACCCTAACCTTTGTTCGTGTCTTTCTTAACCAAATATAACGGGTGGATTAGCTGTTATTCCGTGATTGTGAGTAAAAGGTTTAATTTTTTTTAATAACAACCTTACAAGATGTGCTTTTGATATGTTTATTTCGAGTAAGATTCGAATTGATGATACATACAGTACTACGCAATCGTTTCTGTATTTCAATTCAAAGGCCACGTATCGGATGAATGATTATGCTTAAACGAAAATAATAATAAACAACGAAAGATATTGTATCATTAGCAATATATTATTCAAGCGTGTACAATTAATAACTCTAACAGAATAAAAACCCAATTCCAAGAAGCGTAACAAAAAATAAATAAAAGAGAAGAACGTTGATTTACTAAAAGATCATTTGGATCAAAAGAATAATAACAATGGAGAGACTCTCTGGCGTTGCAAAACGAAACATCTGTAGAATTTCAATTTGCTGCTGTTCAAAATGATTTGAACGTATCTATGTATACTAATTAAAATTGTTTTCTCGTTATATTTATATTCTTTGGCAATACACCTATTTATTATAATAGAAATAATGCCGAATGAATTTAATACGACACTCTATAAAATTCATTTTCATTCGCCTTTAAACAATCCTCTCAGGTGTATTTTTTTAAAAAAAAAACCGCCTACATTTTCAAAATGATTTTCGTCTATTGAATCGCCTATTTGATATTTATATTTGTAGCGCTCGGACTTTTTAATAATACATAGATACAAGATACTCCAAACTGTTGGATACGACGTGGTCTCAAAAACAGTGATTTTTCTATCTCGTATCATTGAGACAATAAATCTTTGCATTATTTGCGATTGTTTTTACGCTGACCATTGAATAGGAGGCATTAAAGCAAGTATGTATGTATTATAATAATAATAAGTGTAAGTGATTTATTACATTATATTTTTATCTGCACCATTTATTGATTTGTGTATGACGTTATATTGTGCATTAAGTATTACAACAAGAATGATTAATAATAATTCGTAATAATCAACTGTGGATTTATGATTAGAATTGAATCAATTTCATAGATAAACCACGATTATATACTGTGTAATTATTAGGTATTGTTATAACAACATGACGTAATAATATAAAAACAGTTTCATACCGTAGCCGAGCTGAGAATGATAATCATGCATGAAGTCGTAAATAAAAACCATAAAGAAGAATGAACGATGCGAATTTATATGCGAGATGTTTATTGGATTTTTATATTATCAAACTATTGAAGGAGAAAAATATTGTAAATAAATAATATAAAAGATTCCCGCGATGTGGCGAATAAACGAAAAAATAAATGCCCACTTTTCAAGCTTTTAATAAAGATGGTATAATAAAAACCAGATGGCGAAAAGGGCATTAATGTAAACTCTCAGTTTTTTTACATGTTACAGAATTACAGTTGTTAAACCGTGAAGTTCCTAGAATAAAAAAGATCTCTTTCAATTCTCTGTAAGTTTTCGAGTGTCTTGTGAGAAAGAACGGATAGTAAAATATAACTTATAAGAACTTAATTTAACGATGAAAAATATACACACAATCTGGATGTCTTACCATTTTAACAAAGAAGAATACCTGGGTGTTCATTACAACAAGAAACTGTGTCAAGTGACTCCCAGACTTGTGGGTTTACGATGTCCAACAGCATTTATGCACTTGTGGGTGATAATCTAGGTCTAGCTAAATCAAGTATTGGAAATTATTATTAGACATTTTAAATAATACCTAGGTCCCAGACTTGTGGGTTTACGATGTCCAACAGCACTTATGCACTTGTGGGTGATAGTCTAGGTCTAGCTAAATCAAGCATTGGAAATTATTATTAGACATTTTAAATAATACCTAGGTCCCAGACTTGTGGGTTTACGATGTCCAACAGCACTTATGCACTTGTGGGTGATAGTCTAGGTCTAGCTAAATCAAGTATTGGAAATTATTATTAGACATTTTAAATAATACCTATTGATTTCTTAATATCAAGCCTTTGCTTGATGATACAACTGCTGCTTATGTTTTACACGTGACTTTCATTAAATAGTGAATTAGATAACGATACTTATTTATAGAGGTGTTTAGTAAATTCGACATTGACTAAAATATACGATAACTTGAAGTCACGTTGTGTTGAGTGTTGGGTATGATGAATGAATACGAAATTATTTTGTACAATTCGAACGATAAATTCATTGCGGCGAAAATACATTGTAGTATTATGTAGTATTAACTCTTTGAAGTACTTTGAACAATATGAATCGGTACATTGGTAAACGTTGGTATATAGATCCTAGAAATTGACTGCATATGATAAATATACAGATCGTACTATTTCTGTGAAAAAACGACATGGATAGTTAATTTCATAGATGAATTTAAAATGTTAAATTTTGGTATATCTTTTTCCCGTTTTCTATTCAGTCGTTTCCCCAATTCTGGGAGTTGTGATCTATAACCCCTCATGGACAACCTTGCGTCATCCTCATCTGTTCTTAATATGGGGTACCACGATTCAAATTGACGGAGTTACAGTCCGCTTGATTTGAACAGTCCAACGCATTGTTATTCTGCCTCCAGGTCTTCGTCCTGTCCTGATCAGCTTTTCGATACTCTCATTTTATCTACAAGCCTTATGTTAGAATTCTTGGGGAACAGATGTACTATGTAAATATAGGTATATTATACATTATGTTCATCAATAATCAAGAAACAATGCAACATTAACCGCAAGAGTAAAAAAAACATAAACAATACAACTAGAACGATTCATGGTAAATAAGTTATGACAAGCGGAAATAATGTTATTCGACACTATTTCTGGCAAGAAGCATAAGAGCAGACAGAATATGATAATAATAATAATACAAAATAAAACAAACAAAATGAAAACGAGTCATGGGTAAAATGCCATTTCTGTATGTGGCCAATAGCCATATTATAATATAATAAAAAAAGGACGACGACAATGGCTCGTTCCAAGAAAGCATTAGCAAAACGGAAAGATACTGAACGAGATGAATACAAAAAGATATATAAATACTGTATACGAGTATACTTACTATTAACTATACAGTCTACCTACCTACTCACAATATAAAGTATAAACGTGATATGGTGCGGTGTGGGTAAAGTGGTCATATATTTATTAGGAAAAAATAAAAACGCCATATGAAAGATTATCACAGATATAAAATAATAAAATATAGGTTGTGATCGTTGGAGGTCTGCTGATTTTAGTGCCCTAATTTAAACAAGTGGTAAATTTATTATGTACAACAAAAAGTTTTTAAATATGGATAATTAAAATAGATGATGTAACCATCGGTCTATTTTGTAAGTCAATGGATGTAAGTGAAATGTTACTTATGGTTTTAATATCTGTTGTACTACATTAAAGTTTTTCGACAGTGAATAAGGATTAATTGTGTAGGTGTTATGATTTGTACCTGAAACAGTATTATGTATTCTATAATGGAGACAATTAAGAGAGAAAAAAATGTAAATGTTTTCCTCGAAAAAGCTGAGTTGATGATATCATCCCTGTACTGGTCAAAGTTGGATAAATGTAAATAATAAAAAAAAGAAATGAATAGACAAATTTAGAAGAGACTACATCTAGCAGTTGAGCGATGCCTGAAGAAGAATAAGAAGACAAGCATGTAGGTACTATTTCTGCTAAAAAGATTGTAAATACGTCCATTTTGAATAAACAAATTGAAAGATTTATTAAATACACAGTTATATACTTTTTCGTATGTATGTATATATTATCCCGTGGAGCACCCGGTAAAGAATTGGTCTCCCACTCTTCTCTGTAAGTTTTCGAGTGTCCTATAAAAGGCAGGTGTTCGAAAAAATTAAGACATTTTACATATTAAATTCAGCGATGAGGTTTGCCACCCATCCTAAATGTCTTGTTTTTATATTGGCACGGAGAGGACAGCTTGCATGTTTTATATGCAGCTGGTCTGCTGGCTACCCCACTTGTGGGATATGCCGTGGTGGTATAGTAGTAGTAGATGTATATTCATTCAACAATAAAATAATTTCAGAATATAGAAATGAATTACTTAAAAAATATTTTAATATCATTATCATACTCACAGTTGACTGATCTCTAATTCGTGGAAATAAAACTCCAAGAAAATTTACCTGAAAAGAAAAATGAGAAGATTATTATTTAAATGAAGAATTTAAATTACAAATAATAATATGATAAATAACCGAGAATCCGTATGAACGTTTATTATGAAAATGATTTAACTTTGTATTTATTCACAGATATCGTATCATAAAAAAATTCAAATTATTAAACAATGCCTGAGGCATGACTCTATTTTTAAAATATCACTGAATAAAGGTATTGTGCCTGAACTCGGATGTAAGCTTGTTCTGGACAGCTTGAAAAACTATTTTTCTTAATATTAATTCTTAGGTCTTAATTATAATAAATTAAACTCTAATCAACACAATATCGTTTTTAAGATATTGTTGGAAAAAAAGAGATCTGTGTATATCTATGAAAAAAAAACGTATAATATAATTAACATAGTTTAAGTGACAAATAAAATTATCACCTCTTAGAAGTAGATATCATTGAACTAAGAAAACATTACATATATTTTTGAATAATTGAACGAATATGAAAACTATAAAAAATTAATAGTGATAAAATTATTATAACGCTCTGAATAACTTCTCCGGATAAAAGAAAATAATGATAACCTACATATTATTTTCTTAAAGAAAAAACATTTTCATAGAATAATTTTTTCATCAGAAATTTATGTATGATAAGTAGGTTCTTATACGACAAAAATATTTTGAGAACAATATGGAGTACTTAGGTATACCTACATATCTACTTAGTAATCTTTTTATATTATTTTATTGTTATTATGTATACCTAATTGTTCAAAGTCTCTTTTCTTTGTAAAGAGATTGAGAGAATAACATTCTTAGTATAATACGTGGGCTGTATTTATTTATGTTTTCTTAAAAGATTTATGTATACCTTTAAATAATATTACGCAATGCGTTAGTACGTAGACAATATTATGCCGAAAAATACAATTAGTATTAAATTATGTTCGACATATGAAAATCTAAACTATGTAGTAGATAGTTTTCCATGTTTCTTTGTAATAAATACCGAATACCTTCCTACATTACCCTATGTGAAACAGTTGTCTTTTGATTTAAATATAGCACAAGCCTTGTTTATTTGTTGAAATGATAAAAACATATTTAATAAACTTCATGATCTTTTTGTCTGTGACGGAAAAAATTATAGTCGAAGAAATGCGTCATGGTTTTGAGTGGGCAATTGTTTGTACAGACTAAGGCTTTTTTGCTCTCATTGTGATATTGGGGGTCGACTGTGAAAAATTGCGCAGGCAATTAACCCGCCTTTTGTAATTTTATTTTACATTATTTCGTTTACATAATCGTTAACCCAATCGCTAACCCAATATAACACGTAAATGTTTACTTTTTTCTAACCCAAAAGATAACAATATTTTGAAATGTGTGGAAATTTATCTTAATACTGTAACATGCCTTGAAGCAATATATTTCAGTTAATCTTAATATTGAATAAGTAAAAAAACAATAACATACCCATTATTATAATAATAAAAGCTGGCTACCCCACTGTTGGAAATTGTCATGATGGTATGAATTAATGAATATAAAAATATTTACACTTTACTGTCGATTTTTTTAAATTTATTATCAAACAAGATATGAATTTTTACTTAATAGCAATAAAAAAACAGTGTCACGTCTGTAAAAAAATATTAATATAATCATAAAATTCAGATGTCAATCATTGGAAACAAAATACAAATAGATATATTATTTATAGAAGGTGGTCAGTAGCCTTATGGTAGAGCTTTGGGCTTTCAATAGAGAGACCAGGTTCAATTTCACCTGCTGCTGACTTAATCCACCTTTACGTCAGAAGTACATTGCTAAATGTGAGAATGTCTGGGAGTATTTGGGTTTATTTCAAATCCAGGTCCATATTTAAAAAGAAAAAATATATAAAATACAGACAGTGACAACAATATTTCAGCTGAGATCACTTCACTGTATAAATGTTCACAATTATTTGCAAAAAAATTAAATGAGAAGATTTTATCATTTAATTTATTTGTTGAAATCAGCAATTACCCATGACGCGGTAATAATGCATTTACAAGTTTTTATTTTAATTAGATAAAAAAAGAGATCATAAAATTGCGTGCATATTATGTTAATAATCAATAGTAATTACTATACATCGCTTTATATAAATGTAATTATGCAAATATATTTCTTCGTGGTGAACGTAATGTAGGTGCATGAAGGCCTATAATTATTTCTTCTGGATTATGTTGATGTCAAATGAATATTTATGAAGTATCATCGGATGAATAGCTACTGATTTTTCAACCAAACTTGAACACATAAAATGAGTATGTGAAAATAATAGCTCCGGGTATCAGTGCGAGGGTAAAAACAATACTTGATCTAACCTAGTTGCTCTTTGACGTCTCTTCTATTCAAAGAGACAGAACAGTTTTGAGCCAATTGGGTCACCTCTTCCCATGATATTCATAACGATTCTATGTCGTTGACCATGGAACAGTATTTATTGTGAATGACAGATTTGCGGAAACCTTATGATAGGATAAATAATAGGATATTAGGATAAAAAAGACACTGTTTTTGGTCATTCTTAATTTACATTGACCTGGGGAAGACCATCGTTGCTCCTGTATTACAGAGACTACAGATCTTTGTTATAAAAGACTCAATTTGGTTTATCCCTTTAATTATAAGAGAGATATAATAATCCCGTGGAGCACCCGGTAAAGAATTGGTCTCCCACTCTTCTGCGTAAGTTTTCGAGTGTCCTGTAAAAGGCAGGTGTTCAAAAAAATTAAGACATTTTACATCTTAAATTAAGCGATGAGGTTTGCCACCCATCCTGAATGTTTTGATTTTATATTGGCACGAAGAGGACAGTTTGCATGTTTCTTACATGCAGCTGATCTGCTGGCTACCTCAGTTGTGGGATATGCCGTGATGGTATAGTATAGTAGTATAGTATAATGTTCTGATTTTAAATTAATATCTGACGTTACGGAAATTTAATATTACAATGAACTCATAGTTTATGAAACTCGTCACTCCCGCGATCAGTTTAAACACATATTATTACCTGAACAATTATTTAAATAAAATATTATTTACATTAGCAAAGAAACAGAAATGATTGTAACATTTAATAATTTTATGTTTTACTCATTACTTTAACAGCAGACAATAATAATATTGCTGCCTGAGGTTATGTAGTAATTCTTACATTGCGAGTTATGCACGAATTATCTTCACTTTTCACAATAATATGTAATGTAATCATTGCCTGTGTAACTGCAAGATGAATAACTGTAATTCACAGGGATAGTGTAACACGTAAGGAATGCCTGAAGCATTTCGTAAGGCCTTTGCAAACCACTGCTATAAAATTATGATTCCTTAATACTATTATCTTCATACGTTTTATGTGAGAGGAATGCAAGAATAATTTTATTTATTATTTCTGATTTTTTTAAGGACATAATGAAGAACCATACAATTAAAGCAAAAAGGAAAAGATAAGACAGATTCGATATAATGTTGAAGTGTCAATGACTTCAATAACTTCATTTGAATTAAATTTGAATGCATTTATGCATTTCTCTATGAAATTATATGCAATGTGATCAATGTACCATGAAGAATGATTAGATAAATAAATGAAACATAAATATCTTACCAAAACATTCTGCATATCCTAAAATAAATGTTATAAAACGCTGAAGGTAATAAATTTAAATATGTATTGCAGTTCTATAATGTAACAAGTTACATTGCTCTTTCGGCATCATTCCATTTGCTCTGGATAGTGGATAGTATTTGCTATGCTATAATTATAATACTTAAGATGTTAAAATAATGAATAATTATCGTAGAAGCAACAGTGATATATAATTACTTCCAATTATATTCTAATTCCGTAATATGGATATACAGTTCGTGCTTTGAGTTAACTAAATATGCAGATAAGTGGATACTTCGTGCAAATAAATATACCAACACTAATCTCGAATAATATTATATTCGATAAATACAGTTTAGTTTGATAGGGTAATACACTTATTAACCTAACTGGTAAACAAAATACTTTAAGATTTACACAGTAAGAGTTTTGAATTTGTTTAGAGCTGAATCCGTATTTAATTATTTTCATTTTAATTCATTAAAATCTTAATATAGTTTAATCAGTGAAATACTAATTCTATACATTTATACAGCATGCAATATTTTACATATTTGTGCAAATGTTTTTATGAACCAAATCTTCAGTTATCCAAAAGTATGGATTAATTTACAAAATTCGTATATTATTCGTAAATTAATGGGGTAAAACTTAGTTTTTAAATTGTTTAAAAACGTTTCGTAAAAAATAATTTACGATCGCGTAATATCGTTCGTGTATACATTATACGCACACATTAAAGAGTGAAAACTCTTTTTAAAATGGATTAACATAAATCATCTTTCGCAGAATAATTAAAAATAACAGGGACCATAAATTTCACTCAGGACTTAGGGAGAAACCAAGTTACAAAACGCCATAAATTACTACATACTTCGGTACTCTGGTATCATTTCACAGTTTTTAACGCGAACAAAATATTTTCAACATTATCTCTGTTTATACATAATATTTTTACTTATTATTAATACATAAACACTACAACAGTTACATACTTACATTTATAATCTAAAAATTAACAATTTATTTTTGAGTACTATCACATTACTACAAAAAACAGAGCGAAAGCTTTTGATAGCTGGCTCGCAATGGAGGTACTAAATATTTTGTTACGTTTTGATTTATTGGAATAGAGAGAATTCCAAACTTAATTTATGTCATTTGGATAATGGACACGTTTGTGTAAGAAGGAATAAATTAGAAATTATCACATTTGCCTGTATCACATTTGCCAGATAATTCTTTACCTTAGAGAAACTGCATGCAATTTAAAAGCTTAGTACAGATGACTTAATTAAGACTGAAATGTTTTAGTACAGAAAAGATATATGTATACCTTATAGTACAGAGGATTTGTAAATCTAGTTGTAAGAAATATTGCAGTGTCACAGTGATTTCTAGAACATATCCTATTATAAGAAACTGTAAGTACGGTTCTTTTACTAGCTAAATTGAAAATTATACCAAAAAATACTTTACTGATAATTGTTATTACCTAACGAATATACGGATAAATAGAAGTCTTTCGACTCTTGAAATATTCGGAAAAGAGGATGTTGCAACAATTACTAGGTAATATAAAATTAATTTTGACAAGAATTTTTACTTGTATTGAATTGATTGTAAGTAGATATAGATATGTAATTATTTATTCCATACAAATGCCACATTCGCGTCATAATATATAATCGTTTTAAAAGGCGAATAACCTGTCTATATAAATTTATATTAGGTACACATTAGTTTTATAACACAAATAGAAAATTTATTTTGTTACAAAGATATTCGTTGGACTGTATACAAATACATGTTACGAATATTTTGTATGAAAGAGGGACGAAAGCGCAGCTGTCAACTTTTCAAAATGGCTTCCCCAGTTTCAATTATGTATATTCATCCACACGATATTATACGTAGGTATTATCATTATTATTATTTTTATTGATAGTAGCAGTAGTAGTAGGACGAGGTGTGGAGATAAATGAAGCACGGTCCCCACTTAAAATTCCCCCAGACAGAAACATAAATAAAACAACATCGAGCCAGAAAAATTGCACATTAAAATAAATAATAATAAAAAACGCAGATTTATAATATAACATTATAATACCTGATGTATATCAATGGGGAATGAAAAAGGGACGATTAACAGGGAATTATTATGTTTATAGATATTAAATACATTATATCAAAAAAATATATGTTTGCTGATATTGTGTGATTTCATTTAACGGATCTTCGGGTCTTACGAATGAAGAAGGAATGGGGAATTTGTTGATGTTTGTGATAAATGGTAAACTAATTAAATAATTTCATAGTGATTTCATACACATCAGATGTCATATTTCGCTGTATATTGCATAGGTTATGAATTATGTAGACAAGAGGGCTATTTCTCAATTTATTAAATGAGTAGACAGACAAATGGTATTACTTTATCGCAAAAATAAAAACTTGTCTATAGACAGGAAAAAACACTTTGCATAGTATGCAAGAGTTAAGATTACATTGGGGAGAGACCCACCTCACACCCAGATATGTCATTGTTGTTGTTGTAAAATTGTAAAATCTTATTTGTTGTTGTTTTGTTTGCAAAGTTGTAAAATCTTATTTATCTGAACATCCAAGGCAAAATTGTTCTTGTTCTGTCGTGGGAATCTTTTTCATCCTTCTTTTTAATATCCCTTTTGGAGGCTAGTAAATTTATTTAATAAATGAAAGAAAACACTAGAAGGCCAATATGAACATAAAACACGAAATAAAAGAGTCAATAAATTATTATAAATGATGAAAGACTAAAAACTAACATGCTAATTAAAACAAAACAGGGGAAGGAAAAAAGAAGCACAAATATTATAAATACATAGATACAAAATTGTCTATCACAGAAGGCCTAGGTGAGGTGTCCAAAGAGAGATAGAGAAAGACAGAATTAAGGTAATAATGTTTATCTGTGTTATCTATATGAACTCTAATGAGTACCTACTCGTTACATAATAATAGCTGTTTGTAGATCAAAAATAGCAATTTCTTCTAGAAAACCTTTCTTTTATTTAGATTTTTAGTATTTTGGGATTTTTTTATTATTAACTTTACTTTTTTCTCAAGACTAAGACATTTCTGGTAAGAGTGGAATCTTTGATTCTTTAATATCGTAAAAATAAATAAATAAATAAAACCATGTATCAAAATATTCGTAGAAAAAAGGAAATAGAAAAGTAAAAAAGAAATAACATAAAAGAGACATAGGTACTTATAATGTTCCCAATCCTACCGCCCACAATCGTACAAAGGGAAGTATAATAACACACGAGAATTAATGTGGAAAATAGTCATATTGCGTGATTTGAAAAACACACATCACAATTGTATGTATATACAAGTACGTAGGTACCTACTTTTTACCTTTACTTATAATGTGTTACCATTCTTTTCCTGTTTCGTTCTCATACCAATAGAATATAAATGTTTGCTACTTTTTAATATTATAATATAATAATGTTGAAGTAAACCCAATCAGGTTATGGTTTTAAACACGCTATGTTTTGACTAAAACAATTATTACTTTTTTATGTACATTCATAGAAAAGTGATTAATTTTTTTTAGATTGTTAACACATAATGTCACACTGGTGAACTTATTAGAAAAAAATGCTAAACCAATATCTGTCTTCTAACAGCTATGAACAGGTTTAATGGATTAAAAACATATAATTGATTAATCAATTGTATTGAAAAGATCTCTGTCCACACAAAACACAATATACAAGGTGCCTAACATGAAAACAATAGATTGGCACTATTATGTTTATCTATTGTTATTGTGTATGGCCACTATTGCAAGTGGTCATGGTTGTGTCATATGGCTTGATTTAAATATCAGTGATGGACAGAAGAGGTAGTGGAGAACTCGTGAAAACAAAACAAGTATAGGTAGACCTCTAACGAGATGGTCTGATGACAGAAGAATCACTGGTGGCTGGTTGCGTAAAGACCAGGATAGAAACGCCAGGAGAAATGTAGAAGAGCCTTATATTCAGCAGTCGAAAAGTGTAGCTGTGTAAATTATAATAAAAAATGACACCTTATTGGACAGAAAAAATAATGAATTCGCAAGTTTATTGCCCGAAGGCAATATCTAACTATAAGTAAAAAATGGTATATTTTATGTTTTATCCAGAGAAATTTCAAAAATAACCAATGACCTCACTATTCATTAATACTTATAAGCTTTTACATACATAACAGCCTTATGATAATGAAAAAAATAATGGTCCTGGCTGCAATGAAGAAAGTCCAATGATAGTTTGCCAAAAAGAGCACTGATCTTTCGTCTAGACGTCCTTCTACCACAACGCACCGTTTCCATGACAACGACACCAGAACGTTGTGAGAGAATGAGATTTAAGCGGCGCAAAGACGTTCTGAATGGAGGAGGCTATTGTCATTTGATCCAGCAATCAGTGTTGAATTAGATCGAATACATCGCTTTATATTGCTATATACTCGTTCATATTGTTATGAAATAAAACTCTCAGTACGGAATGAAATAATATATTATTATTAAATGCAATCAGTAATAAAGATTAAAGATTAAAGAATTTTATTAAAAGTTAATATATACATTCTGAATAATTGAACACATACAAATAAATTCACCAATAAAAAAATTTGAAATCCCCAAACAGCAATAGTATTGCTGGTATAAGGGGATACAAGACAAACAAATATTTATTCTAAACTATATGTATCAAAATAACAAACACAATCACAATTACTCCTTCTCTTCAATCAGTTGCTTTCTCATCTTTTTATTAAAAAGTCCAAGGCTATTAGCTTCCTTAATGTGGTTTGGCAATGAGTTATACAATCTTGAAGCAGAGTAAAGAAATCCATACCTTTCTCGATTAGTACGCGGCGTGTCACATCTTATGTGCTCTCTCGTTCTAGTGAATCTACTGTGAGTATTGTTGTTATAGGTCAAATTCATGTTCGATTTAATCATTCCATGCTTCACTCTGTACATCATCTTTGCCTTTTCCATGAAAATGAGATCATTTAAATTTAGCATGTTAGTTAGTTTATACAGTTCAGTGGTTTTTGTGAATCGCCCCAAATTGAATATAACTTTTATTGCTTTATTCATCAGTCTTTGGACTATTCCGCGGAGCTGAGAACTGCACTGTGACCACAGAGCCATACCATAGACTATTCGAGGAACCACAAAAGCATTGTAGATTAGTTTCTTTGTCTTTGTATCAAACATGTCAGATCTCCTCATTATACCTATTATTGGAGCAAGTTTTTTTAAAAGAGTTCGTATATGATCCAACCATGATAGCTTTTCATCAATTTCAAGTCCCAAGTATTTAACACAATTGCTCTGTTTTATTTCAATTCGATTTATAACCAGTTTAAGACTAATAGGAGGTTTATTCTTTTGTTTTAATATCATGAAATTTGACTTTTCAGCATTAATTGTCAGTGAGTTTCTATTCAACCATGAAACATATATATTTAAATCAAAATTAATCAGGTTTTCTAAACTTTTTGCTTCTCTACCACTATAAATCAGAAGTGTATCATCGGCATAAACAAAATATTTCCCCTGTAGGTTAGCAAATCGAAGATCATCAATGTATAATAAATACAACAATGGACCAAGTATTGATCCCTGTGGCACACCGACCTCGACAGGCAACCGTTCACTGAAGTTTTCAAAATTCTTTGTTAAAATATACCTTTCCTTTAAATAACTTTCGATCAGTTTTAATGCGTTGCCTCTAAAACCCATTTTATTCAGTGAGCACAAGAGGGTAGCATGGTTCACCGTGTCAAATGCCTTAGACAAGTCGACAAATATAGGCACTACATAATTTCCCTTGTCAAGTTCTCTACTCATGTAGTTCATAGCATCTATCAGTGCAGTGGTAGTATTGCTTCCCTTCTGGAAACCATACTGACAAGGATCAAACCCATAATTTTTATTGATGAAGGCAACAAATCGTGTGTGTAAGATTTTTTCAAAAATCTTACTAAGTGTACTTAACAAACTAATTGGACGATAGTTACCTGCCTCTTTTTTGCTTCCCGATTTATGAATAGGTATTATATTCGCCGTCTTTAAGCAATTAGGAAATTCACACTTAGAAATGGATTCATTTATCAATCCTGCCAATGGTTCAGCTATAACTTCCTGCAGTATTTTTACATCCATTGCCGTTACTTCATCATACCCACTAGCTGCGCTGTTTTTTAGGTTTTTTATTGTACTCAAAATTTCTGATTTTTCAGTTGGAGCAATGAAAATACTATCACGAGGGGAGTCCGTTCTTTTCAAGTTCAGGTCACAATTACTATTATGATTCTGTTTAAGCTTCAAGGCCAATTTTGCACCTATAGAAGCGAAATATTCATTCATAATATTTGCAACATCTTTGCTATCATTTACTACTTGACCAGATATCTCTAATTCCCCTATTCCTTTTGCTTTCTTATTTTCAATTTTTCCAAAGGACTCGTTTATAATTTTCCAAAATTTTTTACTATCTCCATTGGTTTTCTCTATTTCTGACTCCATAAAAATTCTTTTCGCCCTTCTTACTTCATTAGACACTTTATTTTTATAAATTTTATATTTATTTTTAATGCTTTCGGGTGTATTAGGTTTCTTCTGTATAGAGTATAGTTTGTTTCTAATATTTATCATATCCATTATGTGAGAAGTCATCCAACCATTGTTTATTCGTATTCTATAACGCTTTACAGTAGTAGCTGCCAATTTAGATTCTCTAAGGACAGTTGTGAATTCTTCGAAGTTACAAACTTTTTCCTTCAAACGATTGGAAACTAGTTCCCGAAATAGGGCGTTGTTGACAATTTTTCTTTCAACAAATTTTAGTTTTTCCTTTGGTTTGAGAATATTAGTAACATGTATATTCAACAATTTATGATCTAAACCCGGCCAATCACTCAATTGTACTGAAAATGTATTGCTTATAGAATCATCCAGAACATGATCAATTAATGTACTCGATTCGGTTGTCACTCTGGTCGCATTGGCATGATTTAGACTATTTATTACTTTATAATTATTAGACTCAATCACACACTTGTATGCAAAAGTCGTTAATGAATCATCATCCAACAAATCAATATTAATATCTCCTATAATAATCATCCTATCATAGGTCTGTAACATTCCATCAAGCTCATCAATAAACTCGTTAACTCTATTATTCGTAGGTGATCTGTATAAAGTACATACTTTCTGATGTTGCGCATTAATAATAATTTCAATAATCAACATATTATATTTCTCAGATTCATATAGCAAATTAAAGTTTAGGTTATCCTTTATGTATATCGCCGTGCCGCCGCCTCTTGTTTCAGAATTCCTACAGTTAAAAATAGCATTAAATCCTGTTATACTGTAGTAACCACACTCATTTGAGAAGAGCCACGTTTCGCTGAATACAAGTACATCCACATCAGGGTATTTGTCAATCATAATTTCAATCTCATGTTGCTTATTTCTAATGCTGCGTAAGTTTGCATACAATATGTTTAACTTATTGCAGTTCATCTGTGTATCAAATAAATCAAGATTAGCAATAGTTACCATAGTCCGTGAAACTTCTGGATCGTCTATCCATCATTTGCCAAATCGGGCAGTCTCTACTTGTCGCCGGGTGATCCACAACGTCCCTTTTGCCAGAACAGTTTGCACATGTTGGGGTTTCTCTAGATTTGCACTTAGTGCAGTCCGTTAGGGCATGATCCTCAGCACAATATAAGCATCTCTGTGGCCTGTCGCAGAACTTTTGAGTGTGACCAAATTCAAGGCATTTATAGCACTGTATCAGCGGGCTGTAGTCTTCAACCACGACGCGCTGATATCCTAAATTAATTTTTCCTGCTTCAATAAATTTAATCCAGGTGTCGGGACAGACCTGGCATACAACATTGGTTAATAAACTATTCCTGTTTCGCTTTTTAAATTTTATTTTTAATTCTTCCTGAATCTTTAGACCTCTGTTCTGATTCTTGAGTGATTCATTTATATCCTCATCAGTGACTCCTTTTATAACTCCTTTCAAGACTACAAGTGGATTTCTCCTCTTCGGTTCTTCCATAGTGAAGTCCGGTTCCTTGTCAATTTCTTTCTTCATTGCAATCTTATCCTCAGTTGAGGCACAATTAATCAATATTTTTTCCTTCCCCAATTTTTGAACATTTGTTACACCTATTCCTCTGTTTCTAACATTCACTTTCCTTCTGAGTAATCCCTCCAACTCCTCACTTGATTTATCTTTCGTCTTGGATGACACAATAAGTGAGTGTTGTTTGCCTTCACTATGTTTATTGATAGCTGTCACTCCAGCATATGTTTGTTTTTTCTCAACAGTTACTGCAGAGATTATCGTTACATTCTGTTCCTTTATTGAGTTCAGCTTTTGCACAATATCCGTAAGTGATTTAGAAACCTCAGAATCAACCATTTTATTTTTTGATTGTTCCCATTTCTGTCTATAGTAGAGAGCAACAGATAGCATTGCTCTAGATTTGTCTACAATGGCGCCTCTGGTATCTTTATTTAAGTTTCCCGGGCTATTCACCAATGTCTCTATCTCTTGAGCTAGCAACTCGGGCTGATTGACATCAGGTGCACTCGATGAGCCAGATTCTCTCATCATTGGAGAGCACTCTCTTGATGGTGGATTGGACCTGGATCCCGATCTCATCATGTTTTGCCTTTGTGCTTGTTTCATATTACTCCCACAAAAACAATTATTTATCGATTTAAGTGATGAAAAATAAAATGATTTCAATGAACGTAAAAGAATATCAGGCACGAAACCCCGTTTTCAAAGAATGTTGTAGGTACTACTATCAAAATAGGCGTATAGTGCGCTATAACTCCTCCAGCTAACAAGTTAGAATATCACCACCGCGAACTTTTTGATACAGTTTTTTTAGCTCTATTTAACTGGAATAAGTTCCAGTCCATCAACACAAGAGTAAGAGCAGCGTTTCAGAAGAAAGCCAAAAAGTCAAGCAAAAATATTTAAAACACAGTATAACTTTTTTTCGGATCGTGTAAGAGAAATAAGAATTATATATTTGGAATCGTCTCTTAAAGGCGATACTAAAACATGGGTCACACAGGTTTTCCGAAATTTTCAAAAAAAAGTTTCCCTTGAAAAATCGTTTTTCACAGATTTCCACCACTCACTCACGTATACTCTCGCGAGCTTTTTTATAGAGATTTTTCTCGTGCACACACCAACACTAATCTTATTTTAGCAATCCTCGGGGAAAAGCCCCGGGCAATGGAAAAACAGTTTTCTTTGCATATATAATAGTTTTTCACAATTTTCACACTATAGTTCAAGTCCAAATTGAAATCCAATTAGTTCACTCGATAGAGCACCAAAAAGTACATAGGACAACGCACAACCAGGATGAAAACCGTCACTTTTTACCGCGTAATTACATTAATAATTCGGAGCAAAATAATTATGTTGTTGCCAAAGCAATGTAAACATTAGATTTTAATAGATCATACAATTCTAACTAAGTATTATTATATGCATCGATGAAAGCAATTAGGTACTATTATAAAAGAGAAAGAGTTTATTATTATTCTTACTATGAATGAATTCAATATAATTAGTACTTTATGGACAATAATTTTACGATACAAGTGGTTTAATAATAATAGTTCTTTGAACAACAAGAAGTGATTGTTTTATTTATATTTGATGCTTAAGTGCTGAATATGATTCAATATACTATGTAGTTGGATTAATATAATACAGTTCATTCTTACTTAATTTGACGTTATCAATATAATTACAATTCATCAATTTCTTTAGTGGCAATTCAAGTAAAACACTGACATATAGTAATTATTGTCAAAGGAAAGAATGTATGTATAAAATAGTGAAATATTAAGACGATTCTCTAAATTTAATTGATTAAGTATACATTTATTTTTATTAATATTTTAAAAACCTTGAGAGTTGCCCATTATGGCACCTCCGGTGTGGACAAGAATTTAGGGTAAATGAAAGTTCCAGCTTTTGCGGTATCCGGGTAGACGGTATCTTCTCCAAAAATTAATATTCAGAAGAATGAAAAGTCTGGTAATTTTAAGAGTTATGTACCTACTTATACTGAATTGTAAAAGATACATTAAAAAATACTTGAGCATTGTATGAGCGCAATACTTTATAAAAACAAACGCAATACTTTATCAAAAATAGTTGCAAGAAAATTGAGACAAATTTAAACGTTGAAGACTACACTATATAAATTATAACAGAGTATGATTCATAGAACTTCCCAAAATGGTAATTGAATCCAAGGTGTGATAAAAAAAATCCGTTATTAAAAACCTATTGCTACTAAAAATGCTTTGAAATGCGTGTGTGACATATCGGATATGATATTATGTTTGGTTGCTAATAAAACTTTAATATTAAACAACACAAAATACAATCTAATCAAAATTCTAACATGGCCATTAAAAAAACTTTTAACACCAATATATAACATTAGAATGTCAACCGAGACGCGTGTAGATGCGATATTTAAAGGTACATAACGATATTTTAATATAAATCTACAATGTAATAAAAGCGGCACTTCTATGTATACTGTAGTAGGAAACAATGTAAAATGTTAAAATTTATTTATTCCTAGGAGATACACATATTATTAAATTTAAAATCTATCAGCTATCCCCACACACAAACTGGAATAACTATGCTATCCTACTATTAAACTTGACTTACTTCTACATCACTCACAAACACAGATTAGCGTTGTTCTAACGTTATGTTTAACTAAATGATTCCTTATAAATATCTTAATTGAATGAACGGTTGAGTAAATATGCCATGGAAAAACTATTTTGTGAGATATAACTTGATTTAACTAGAGATAACAAAGTCAGGTTTGAATTAAAATAGAGATAATAAATTGTTTTGAGAGAAAGGTTATCCATTTAGTAAGATCTTTAGTCATATTTAGTTAGCCAAGTATGTTTTTTTGCGAGTACGACCGTGATAAATGTGATAATCATGGTTTTTATATCGAAATTTGAACATTTATATCTTGAAAACTTGACAAAAAATAATAATATTTTCTAAATGGGAGTCTGGTCTTATTATCTAGGAATGTTGAATTAAAATATTAAAGTAATAAAATAGTATTATATAGCGACTTTTTAATAAAGTTGACGCTAATATTGTTAATAAGTAGACATTCTGTCGCGTTAAGGATATAAATATAATAATTCAATTCACTTCTACGTAATACATAAGTTTCACTAAGTTTTATGATGATACTGTTGATTTTATGAGACGTCATTATTTTGGTAAATATGTACGTAATAATTGTGAAGACATTTTCACGCAAAGTTCGAATCGTAAATATCACAAAGTAATGAATTTATTTGACTATAATAAAATACGTAGGAACGTACATTCCTTTTTTATTATCTACTTCAATAATCAGGCCACTGATTCATCTCGTCAGCAATAATTGTTTTAAATAATAATAAATCTTCAAATGGGCTTTTAAAATAAAACAAATAACATCAAATATTTGTTTAAGCTTTCGCTGCGTCTTGTATTGTTGACGTTTTTAGGTTTGCTTGCTGTGTGTGGGTCTCCGTTGTTCTTCTGTCTTCGATGCCTGATGATGGCATCAGCATCGAAGTCAAAAGCTCGAAGAAAAAAGAACGATGGAGAGCCACACAGCAAAACAGAATACATCAACAAATAAACATCAATCATAATCTCTCGTAGATTTCCTTATAGCTGGGTGTTATTATCTCCTTACGCTTAATTATATATGTCGCATAGTGCCATCCTCATTTGACATCAGCACTGGGCATTGCTCTGTATCCACACTAAAAGAGATGTTGTTCATTACTTACTTAGTCCATCTAACTCATTGCACATCTCTGACCCGCGTGATAACTGACACAATTATTTTTTCCATTCAACTCTCCCCTGACTGCCGCATGGTGAAATAATTAAATAAAAATGTTTGTTGTGATACCAATTCAAATCCATATAATATGGTGACGTTAGTCCTTCTTGCGGCCTAAGAGATCCGTAACATTCGTCTCCATCATAAAATATATTAGTCGTGGCAATATACCGTAATAAAAATATTTAATATTTTTAGGAGTGTACCTTGAGTAGGATATATTTTATGGTTTGAGATATGAAGCATCATCGCTTTGATGAATACTAAATGAGCTGTACGCAATCAAATTGCATAGAGGGAATAAGTAAATGCGTGAACATTTAAAATTACACCCTCCGTACGTATTCCAGTCTCGGGGGAGAGAAGCGAAGAGAGATGATACGAGAGATGAGAGATTTAAAGGGGGTGGAAGCGACGTGTTCCACATCCAACCCCTAACCTCGCAGGGATTGGTTTCAATTATAATACGTTATATAAACATGTAATATGTATACATAGCTAATTTATTTATTATAAATGTTCGAGTGTATTATTTAGCACTCATATCATTCTATATAATGTATGTCTACCTTACGTTTGTCGAAATATTTATGGTGGATATTGTTATTATTAATTATTCAGTCAATGAATTCAACAGAAATTAATATGCGCATTAAATATTAATTGGTAGAGTTCCAGACTGTGTATGTGATTTCGATGCTAATTTCGTGTATGTAACGAATCATTCGGTAAAATTTATAATAATCAAATAAAATCTATAATATTCAAACCGCATTTATAACAAATTATCAAGCTGTTTGCTTCGTAAAAAAATCTTTAGAAAAAGTGTAATGAAATATGAACAAATTAATCAAACCTTTGATTATTTTAAAATCTATCGACGTGTATCATTACGGCATATCCTACAAGTGAGGTAACCAATAAATAAATATGCAAGTAGGCCTTTCAAAATTTATTAAAAGTGTATCGATTGTCAAATAACGATTGTTAGATAATCCTTTTTATTAATTTTTTCATGGAATATTGAAGTGTGAGAAATATAAACCTATGTACTATATGTACAAGCAATATTAAACACAAAAAAAAACTAAACAACGTCCCAAATACTAAGAATAAAGGACCAGTTTCTAAAATAAATAATCTATAGAGAATTATTTAATGTACATGACTGTACTATGCAATTAAATACACACACAAAATCAACAAAACCATTTTTTTTATAGTAAGGTTATTTTGCAGGATCACGATAAAGTAAACATTTGTTACCTTAATTATAAATAATAATTAATCAGTAATAACTTATTTTTTTACAAGTACATAATTTACCAACAATCTATTTCGATTTTACCTTAATCATATTGTTAAATAAATGGATAACCAATAAACACTCGGTGCACGTTATGGTTAAATTCAATGTCGTTCTTGAAGATAAGAGAGTGAGTTCATAAAGATAATAATACATTGCTAGTGTTTATAATAATATTAATTCGTTTATTTCAATGTACAGTTATACTTAGTTAATGGACAGACAACCTCGTATTAAATTATAATAAAGACATTAATAGTTGAAGTATCGAAAGACGACAATGATAATAACTTGTACTCAATACTTTGCACACAGCATCTATCAATACAAATAATATTTAACAAGAAGTCTAGCAATAAATGATACCTATATAAACATTTATATATAGATCTATGAAATATATGAAATCGTCTATGACTCTATACGATATTAACGTTAAAGATAGTTTAGCTGCCTTCAATGCCGCAGCGTTATAAGTATTAATTTGACCTCTGCAGCAGATCTGATTCTCTCTAGTAACGTGTTTTTAATGTAAGTTTAGCATCCAGACTTAGTAATAAATGATGATGATGATTCTGGATGACTTTGTTTTGACGCCGTTTAACAGTCCATAGACTGTCTCAAGAGCGCAGGTAAAGAGTGCAGTTATCAATTTGCTTCTGAAGCTGGTGACAGTCTGAATATCTCTCAAGGCACCGCATTTAAAATTATTCTATTTATTATTCCAAGAGTGTAAATTATTTTGGGGAACTTAAGACTAAATGTACATACATACATCTTCTTCCCCTTGTCCTAGTTGGGTCGGGGGCCCATTGCGTCTAGGTACCTCCTCCAGAGATCCCTGCCCACCTCTGCTTCCAGGATCTCTGGCCACTCCAAACCAAGCCTTTCAACACACAAGTTTGACACCTGCCCTTGCCAGCTTCTTCGAAGGGCGGCCCACCGGTCTAAATGTGTGTATTCATTTTCATCTATCTTCCTTTAACACTCCTCTCAAAATGACAAAGTGGGAACAAACTTCCTGTTTATTGTGATACTGCGTTCATTGAGAGTTTGAGACAGTCTTCATTCACCATTTTATAGGTAATGTATTTTACATAAATCGAAACATATCACGGTTATAAAAAAATATAATAATAAACAATGAAGCTATAAAAAAGCTGGGATGAAAATGAACAAAAAATGTATAAGTTTCCATTTTCATATGATCCAAAAGAAAGATTCCATCATTTGCACGATCAAATTATGTGTGGAAATTAAATCACATTTTATGTGCTGAATGAATCTCGTGTGTACCACCTACATTATCTGAAATAATTCGCAATAGTGCAGAGCTAGTTTATTGTTATTCCAAAGTCGTTTGTATAATACTAAGTAGCACAGAATTATTATTCGCTGCATGAGACAGTCTGAGATATAAATCTAAGACACGAGTATTGAAATTATTATACGTACTTGATGTCATACTTGAGATGCAATCGATAAAACATATTCTTCTCAATAATAAATCATCGATATCGACAGTGATGATAATATAGCTTAGATCAATAAAAATTGTTTTAACTTGGCAAAGCTTCTAAATTTGACAACAGTGTTGATATAAGATTATAATGACAAAAAAAATGCATGGTAAGCGGAGTTCGTAGATCGGTGAAAGATAATATACCTACCTACATTGTTTTCTATGTATAATTTTTGGAGTAGTTATTACGTAGTAGTTTGGTAAAACATATAGTGACCTCCGGGTTAGTTGGAAGACATCGCATTTTAGCGATAAACTCGCCCTCTGTACATTGAATTGTATTTAACTGATATTTATAGGACACTGTTTTATTTTGTAATATTGTAACCAATGTATAGTGAAGAATAAAATAAATAAATAAAAATAAAAAGTAAAAATATGCCACTTACTCTGAATGTTTGTTTTGTGGTACGGAGAAGACCATACCCCATAATTTACTCGATTTCGGGTGCTTTGCTATGGAAAACGAATAAAAAAAATTAATCCTAGAGATATACCTACTAGATAATCTGCTTTTTGGGAGGCGCCGTAATGGATTATATAAAAAAAAAATGTTTGTTTTATTTTAATGATGATTTCTTAAATTGTCAAATTATTTTAATAAAATAAATACTCAATAAAAAACGCGAATTAAATATCAATTACTTAATTCATTATGAGAAGATTATCAATGTAAAATACTACAAGTGGTCTCCATTAACTCGCTTGTTGTGAGTATAATATAATAATATTATTATCTAAAAAAATATATAAAATAGCAGACACGTTTGACGAGTAACACATAAATAGAACCAAGAGCCTCGACAATAATAGATATTTAGCACCACTATAAATAATTTCCATAAAAATATTTTCGTCTATTCACATACATATTTATATCTATACCTACGCTATAGACGTCAGTAAAATATCGAGGAAATTAATGACCTCTACAAAAACATCGATCTATTGATCTTTTTCTGGATAATTCAACTGTGTGTACTCTGGTTGAGTATTTGTTGCTCTAATAATCTATTTTTTTTACTACGTGTATAAGTGAAGTGTTTGCATTTCTCACAAATGTGGCAGCTAGCAGACTGTCTGCATGTAATGAACATGCAAGTCTCCTCTCCGTACCATAACAATATGATATAGATCATGGGTGGCCAACCTTTTCAGCAGCCGGGCCAAATTTCAGAATGAGATTTCCTACCGAGCCGCACAACAATATACTCCATATATGGAACACATTTGATAATTTTACTTCGCCTTAAAATTTCTACCCCCCCGTCGCCAAATTTTTTAAAATGATATAGGAATTTGAAATATTTCAAAACTCCTCGGTTTTCATTAAGAATATTTTCTCAAAATACCTCTTTTAATACAGTAACGGGTGCTTATACGACTAGTATTAAAAAAAGTTTGCTTATGCTTCGCGGGCCGCACGTAGACACCCAACGGGCCGCAGGCTGGCCACCCTTGATTTAGAAATTTCTAAAAAAAACTGACATGAATTACCCCAAATACTAGAATACATTGGCACATATATTAAAAAAAAAACATTCAAATCCTTTTGTGATATAACATAATGAGAACTACTATACATACTCTATGCAGTGTGGGGATTAATGCTGGTTGTTAATCTGAAACGATGATTTCAAGTTGAATATAAATATGTATATATCTGGATCTGGATCTACTTCTCAAGGCGATCATAATAAATTAAATAATTATAAACTATTTATTATATTTTTACAATCGAATAAGGTCGCTTCTAATAGATTAAAATATAGCTGCACCTATAATACTAAGTAGTAGGATTGCCAATATAATTTAAATACATTATTTATTTATTTGCCTTTGATAACTATTATTATATTTTAGCATAATGAGTAATACCACTTAGCCTTAAAGTCGAGACGGCAAAATTATCGTGATAAAAGATGCAGAAAAGGACATTCAAATTCTATTCCAGTGGATTCCAAACTAAGGTGCATGTAAATAAATGTAAGGTGCATGCTGGGATAACTAGTAAAACTGAATCTCCAATAAAAAGGGAGTATATTTATGTACTCATTTACTTTTAGTGCACATGAGTCAGTCATTAGAATGTTGTAAAGTAAATGAAGCATCAAAAACCATTTTTTGCACACAACTTGTTATAGAGTGAGAAAGTCATTAGTATGTTGTAAAGTAAATAAATGAGTTCGTTTACACAAAAATACATCCTATATCTAATACTCAAGTATAACCAAAGAACGGAGAGCGAGGTTATCGGAAAAGCGCCATTTTAAAACTAACCCAAGAATACTGAACTGCCATTTGATTTTTTTCTATTTTTATCACTGGCATAGTAAATGTATGGTCCAGTTACCACTATAACAAAGTTCAAAAGTGTCAATTGAAATATTATGAAATTACATTTCTAGACGAGAAGTTTGTAAAAGGTAGTTTTTAGTGAATATTACTTGAAAGGTTTGAATTCACTGCCATAATCAATGGCATACAGATTATTTTACATAGCATTGACCATGGTATACCTACCTAATACAAACCGTTCTAAGAATAATTTTATTTGATGAAACGAATGAAAGGTACTCAGATTACCAAGCGAATTACGAGTATCGGAGTTTCAATATTTGAAACGCAACATAATAAAGTAAGTAGGTATATTTAATATTAGATGATAGTTCTTATATTTTATTTATAACAGCATTGAAAAGGTCTTACTTCAAAGAAACTTTAAAGCGAAGTAAGTGAGTACAGAAAATAATAGTTCCTTCTTACAAAGAGAAGAATGAACTTAATT
Organism: Athripsodes cinereus; assembly: GCA_947579605.1. Lineage (NCBI taxonomy): Eukaryota > Metazoa > Arthropoda > Insecta > Trichoptera > Leptoceridae > Athripsodes > Athripsodes cinereus. The sequence goes on along the minus strand of OX388318.1, from coordinate 13,774,490 downwards.
TATTTGAAACGGTGATTTTTATTTAATAACTGGAACGTGTAAATAATAAAGTTCTTCCAATAAAAAATAATCAATGAAATACCTAGTGTTCTTTTGTACTATTGTTTACGGTTTCAGAGAATATACGAATTCCTCTACGCATAAATCATTGTAATATAGTCTTGGTACATTCACGAAATCGATTTATGTTTAATTTATGTAGACGTATGCGCTGATACTTAGATATTCATGAAATCTTGAAATAGGATATTTCTTTTTCTCTGATCTATAATAATGTATCATGTACTATAAAAAGCAGATATGAATTCGTAAAATATCACGCAGAAGACATTCAAAACCTCCAATTCCCAGATGAGGGAAGCAACAAATTCCGGATGTTTTACTTTTAATGGCTCTCAGATAATGAACTGTGCGCATGCTCGCTAAATACTCTTCTTGTAGAAGATGCAGTAACGATATAGATAAGATAGGTGCGATATTTTATAGTATCGGTATATTGTGAAGCTTTCTCAAATATTCTAAGCGTTATTAAATTGTCTCGCACTCACGTAAGAGTATTTATTTACAAATATATAAACAGCACTTAGAATATACAGTAGTATGTATTATAATATGTATTACAAAATATTTGTATGTGTAGGTATATTGGTACTATAAACTGTGTGGTTTATTACTACATTACATTTACAATGTACCCATGTCCTCTCTAGTACACAATACAACATGTAATGAATAACGACGTATTTTCATGATGTGAATACAAATTGTTTCTATACAATAAGTATGTAGTAACGATTCTCTAGTTTTATACAACAACAAACTTGTGTATTCTTATATCATTATTGATTTGATCTTGAGAATGCTCTTGCCACAATATACTTACCTACATTAGTGTTTCTGTATTGTTTTTCCAATGTTCATATACCTCTATTACACGTTTCTTTTATTGGAATTTTAAGATTGTTGTGGGATAGTAAAATTGATTAGATTTTCGTTTATTAATATTGCATAAAATAACAAAAAGATGAGAATACCTAATAAAACCTTTAATTTTTTTTATTGGTTCTCCGATAAAGATTTTATGAATTAATCTATATCCATCACTGTACCAACCGCAAGTAGAGAAGCCAGTGGACTAACTACATGTAATAAAACAGACTAATACGCCCTATGATTTTATAAAAAAGTTAAAGTTATTCACTATGAAACGTACCTATCAGCAAACAAACTATGATGCAATTTCCAAACTGGCAAACTCCCCTTTCACGACACAAGCTTTTAGAAGCTTACTGTGAAAGGTGTATAAGGTTGTATTTGGGTTTATAACAAACAAAACCCAGATATATATTTAAAAAAAAAATCGTTCCACGGAACACGTTTGACATGAATGCTTGCAAATAATATTTTATGGTTGTAGGTATTTCGTGGGATTATATGATTAAAAAGAGCAGAGAAAATCAATGTTCACGCAATCTGTCAACACTAAACTGATTTGGAATCCATAATAATAATTATTATCAATATCTCCATCCATTATATTTTATAATACGATAATAGACATATCAATATGAGTTTATATACATAATATTAACATAATTATCCAACATTTTGTAGATATATATACAATGTTATCAACTTTATTATTATTAACAATCTACATAACTTCTTACTGGTGCATGTGTATAGCAAAATACATATTTCACATTATGATTCCCCGCTCCGTTTACGGACACAGAAACGATCGATGCAATCAAATGTTTATCGAATATGGCGATATACCTACAGTTTTATTGGCTATAAAAAGATTACTACTTATGTAGAGTAAAAATAATAATAAATACACACGCTGTAATCTAGAAAATGTATAATTATTTTTTATCCTTCATAAAAACGCTATGAATGTAATCTACTTTAATAAAAGGCAACACAATAATTGGCACGGGGAGTTTATGGCTAATAAATAAAAAGTCGACTACATACCTACATAAAAAAAAACATATTACTTTAAATTGAGAAATATGTAATAAGAATAAACTTCTCATTTCGCCTTTCTTTTTCTTTATAAGTTTCAAGAACGCACACGACGTAGATGAATTAATTTTTCAGTATATTGGTCACTGATAATATGTACATGTACAAGCATTGACATGAGTATTATGAAAGACATATCTACACATTATAATTAAGTGTCGATATCTGATAATGGAAATAGTGTGAATACTGTAATCATTTAATCCAATAAGTAGGTAACTAATTAGAGTGATTTCGTTCCATTATTAATAAGCACCTACTAATGTCTGTTAATCCCATATGATATTAATATTATGTGAAGGAAATTAATTAATAATATTATCTTCACATAATATGAACACATACTTATGTTGTAGTTTCTAGGTTACATTCCTATCAACCTCCCATAGATTTCGTCATGACATACAAGATTTAGTTTACTTGTGCAGATATATCCTTAATCAAATAATAATAATTAATACAACATTTTTATTCAGATGTTTCCTGCCCATATTATAATGTCAGAGGTCCGTCCTTTTATGATTATCCTCATTTTATTACACCTCCAAGATTAAAATATAGGTAAATATATATCAAGATTTTAACTTGAACTCTCGTTACCAGATGCCTGTACAGGCAAATGTGGAAATTCATTTACTAAAATTAACTTTGTTAGATAAGAAATTATAATTAAATAATTAATACTGAAATTATTTACAAAGGTTCTGTGGAACGCCCGCCAAAAATTAATCTCCTATTCTTTTATGTAAGTTTGAGATTTTCCGTTTTTTATTATAGTTTACTTTGGCTATAACATTTTATGAATAAAAAAATATAAGTGTATATTATGCAATCTTATACAACCTCCAAGAGTGTGTAACATGTCCAAAAGCTGATATTCTTGTACACATAGCCCTCACTCGAAGACGGTAAAAGACAATTAAATCAATATTTTCACCAAAAATCACCAAAAAGTCGAAAGTATTTTAAATAAATTTTACAACTTACGTCCTTTGCAAAAAGTAATAATACGTAAAATATTTATTAGGTTTTCCCAGTGTTATAGAGGTAGGTAGGTACCTCATTTTGTAGAATATTTTTTACATATTTATAATTTTATTGTTTAGTTCTACATTTCACGTACAGACAATTTTCATTCAATAAATTATTACTCTTCTCTGTGGTTTAGGTGTACTATGTACGCGATGCAATTACATCGAATGGATATAATATTTATTGTATGCATGGGTATTATATGCCCATGTACTCATTCACGCTTGATTAATTATTCAAATATTGGTTTTAGTATACCACAGAATATCATTATCACGTGCATCGTGCATGTATATGTTCTCTGAGGAATATAATATATACATACCTACCTATCTCATAAATGTAATCAATATTATTCTGGTCAAATTGGGATTGCGTGTTTTAATTATAAAAATAAATTAACCTCATTTATATTTTATGGCAACGCAACCAACGACAGTTAGGAAAGTAGTGGACGTATCGATTTACTTGGTTTGAGTATCAGGATAACATGATTTTGTATGAGTTCAGATAATTGGACTTTCTAAGCTTAGTTTTTTTTATATCAGAGTAACTAACGTGGGTAGGGAATGAATTCAATTGTTTATTTTATCGGTTTACTGATTACGGGTCTATTATCCACTATTGCATTTCCGCATAAACTGAAAAGATCGCCGTAATGCACATGTAGGTATTAGGAGACTATAAAGAGTAGAAATACAAATTAATGAACAAATTAACAAAGCAGGTAAGTATGCAATAACTTCGCGTCAGCAGACATGTTAAGCCATCTATGGGGTATATAATATTATTGTGTATACACAGTTACATTATTAAAGTGCTTTATATGGATATGTACGCAACCGGCAACATACAGTACAACACACATGTTGTTTGTCGGTTGGTACAGTATAGGTATGTGGTAAGAAATGTCAGCCCCAACGGGTGGAATGTTCCCCTAAGGCAGTCAGTGTAATGTCGCACTGACTGGTACTGAATTCCTCACATAGCGGCTCCCCTTTACTCGGTACAAAACTTGGAAAAACTTTACAAGACTGCAGCTAAAAGTAGTGAATAAGTAAGCACTATACTTAGTTGTTGGGTATCATTATCAGTACAATAATGCTCGTATAATCTACTTCACTTTGTGACAAGCAGGCGATATATATAATGAGTTACAATCCATTGGATTGGTCTGCAACGAGTTTTGACTTATTTCTCCACTCCTCCCTATTCTCAGCCAGTCTCTTCAACTCCATATATGAGCCACAGCTCATGTCCCTCTTCAGTTGGTCCATATAGGCGTCTCTCGGTCGACCTCTGCCATTTGTGCCTTCGGTCCTGCCCTCTGCGATTGCGATGAGCAGTCCTGGGTGCCTGATGTTGTGGCCAATCCAATTAGCTCGTTGTTGGCAGATTCTTTTGAGGAGTTGCCTTTTTTCGCCAACCCTGGTTAACACTTCTTCGTTTTCGACGTGTTCCGACCAATGAATCTTCAGCATGCGTCTATAACACCACATTTCAAATGCCGCTAACCGTCCGCTTTCCCTCTTACTGATGGTCCACGTCTCGCATCCATATAGCAGAATGCTCCACACAAAGGCTTTAGTGAGATTCTTCCTCACGCTTAGATCAATATTAGGGGATTCTAATATTTTGGATTTTTTGTTAAAGGCAATTCGTGCCTGGTTTATTCTGCTCACAATTTCTGATTTGGAGCGTCCGTCCTGGTTTATTCTGCTGCCCAAGTACACGAATTCTCTTACTTGTTTGATGCTCACTCCATTTATGGCAATGTTCGCAGTCGCTTCCTCCCTTCCAACGACCATACATTTTGTTTTATCTTTATTTATTTTCATGTTGTACTTTGACAACAGTATACTTTCCATTTTTCCTAAGGCTTCGTTCAGCTCCATCTCGGAGTCTGCGAGCAGTGCTATGTCGTCAGCATATCTAATCATGTCAACCTTTTTCCCATTTATTTTTACTCCTGTCCAATTCTTCATTTCTTCTCTGAGTTCATCAATAGCTTGCTGTATATAGCAGTTAAAGAGTGCTGGCGACATTGAGCATCCCTGTCTTACACCTTGTTCTACTCTCGCTTCTGCGCAGCTCTCTCCGCTTTTAATTACAGCCATTTCATTCTTGTATAGGCTCCAGATTGCTCTTCTGTCCTTATAGCTCATTCCTATCTGGTTTAGAGTCTTAAAAAGTTGTTCCCATTCTACTTTATCGAATGCTTTTTCTAGGTCGATGAATGCTACATACGTGTTTCTATTCACTGTTATTCTCTTTTCAAGAACAAGTCTTAGACTCAGAATTGCATCTCTTGTACCTGTCTCTTTGCGGAATCCAAATTGATCTTCTGAAAGTGTTTCGTTTATTTTATTTTCCGCCCTTTTCATTATAATGTTGGTGAGTATCTTAGAAGCGTGTGATATCATGCTTAATGTTCTGTGTTGTTCGCACTTTGTCGTGCCTGTTTTCTTAGGTAGCGCTCGTATCAGACATTTGGCGAAGTCCTCAGGTATCTCTCCTGTGTTATATATTTTGCAGACAAGCTTATACAAAGTGTCAAGCATGCCGCTTCCTGCGCATTTAAGCAGCTCTGATGGAATTAGGTCAATACCTGGTGCTTTGCCGTCTTTCAATTTTGATAAGGCATTATCAAATTCACTTCTTAAGATATCATCTCCATTATTTTCTTTGTCATATTCTGTTTCCAGTGCTTTACTTTCCTCAAGTATGTTCTTTCCTTTGTAAAGTTGTTCTAGGTATTCTTTCCACCTTTTGACGATCAATTCATCCTCAAACAGAAGTTTGCCGTTTTGATCTTGGATAGCACATCGTGGCTGTGTCTTATCATTGAAAAAATTCTTGACTTCAGAATATGCAGTTTCAAATTTTCTTTGTTTTATATTTCTGTTGATATTCCTGCATTTTTCTTGCAGATAGCATTCCTTTCTTAATTTGGACTCCCTGTTGATTTTGTTTCTCAAGATTTTATATTCCTTTTTTCCTTCTTCTGTTCTCGAGTTCTTTAACCTCCTTCTTTCTTCAATCATTTCTAATATATCGTCCGTAATCCATTCTTTCCTAGCTTGCGGCTTTCCTTTCTCTATTACCTCGTCTGCCGCTGTTGTTATTTTCTCTTTGATTTTCTCCCATACTCTGTTTACACTTTCATTATTCTCAAAATCGCAAACCTTAGTTTTTTCGTCGTATTTTTCTTTTACTTCTTTTGTTTTTAAAAGCTTTAAGTCCCATCTTTTTTTGGTTCTCTTCTCGAGCCTTTTGAATTTCAGTATGGTTTCCGCCACAACCATATTATGGTCGCTATCAATGTCCGGGCCTGCATAGCTCCTGCAATCTTTAATTTGGTTTCTATACCGTTGCCGCGTTAAAATATAGTCAATCTGCGACCGGAATCTGTCTCCGGGAGATTTCCACGTATATCGATGTCTATAGTGGTGTTGGAACCACGTGTTAGCTATAACCATTTTATTTTTGGCACAAAATTCAATTAGACGGTTGCCTCTATCGTTTCTAATGCCCAGCCCATACGCTCCTACGACTGATCCCTCTCTTTCTTCCCCAACTACTGCGTTCCAGTCTCCCATTACAATCACATTTTCCTCAGCTTTTGTGTCATCTAGCAATTTCTGGATGTTTTCGTATATACTCTCAATTTCTTCGTCGCTATGGCTAGATGTTGGCATGTAAACCTGAATGAGTATTGTATCTACGGGTCTGGTGTCTAGCTTGACTAAAATAATTCTACCTCCATACTGTACATACCCCTTTACTCACCTCCCCAAATCCTTACTTAACATGATTCCTACCCCCCCTTGCCCCGGTTTCCCTTCTATACTACCGCTATGGATCAGTCGAAACTCTCCCGTCCACATATCTCCAGGAAGCAGGCGATATCATGACAATATAATAAAATGCTTATCAGGTTTTAAAATACGGAGATAAACATTTAGAAAGGTAAATATGCAAATAGCATGAAAACATCGCTATGTACAAATATGCGCTGAACATAGATGCGAACTGTGATTGAATTTGATAAAACTATAGAAATTTACAATATTCAAAATTTGTTGTTTGTGTGGTCACTCTTCAACAAGGCAACATCAAAAGCCATCAGCAACAAAGTTACCAGGAGCACATAAGAGAACAAGAGCATTATTATAATGTTCAACTTAACGACATCCTCGTACGTAGGTAGGTAGGTACTGCTAATAATACAATATTTAGTGAGAGAATAAATTGGTCTAGTCTATGTGTATATGTAATTTATGCGCGAGTGTGAAGAGAGAAAGAGAATACGATTGTATGTGTTTATGATATTATCTGCATCCCACACATACACATTCATATTATGAGCGCTCTCGCTCCTAAGAAAACTAAACGAAATGACCGGTAAATATTACAAATTCAACAAATAATTATTTACCAACCTATCTCTCTTCTTTTTGTAGTCAAAGTAAATATTATTATTATTAAAGTGCCGTAAAAATTACTTAACGTATGTATTCACAAACACGTCACCGGATTGGACATCAAGAAAGCCGCGCTCGATGACAGCGACAATATAAATAAATAAACAACAATACATAAATAAAACTATTGAAAATTATACTTTGTACATGTTGCGTTATTCGCTTTAAAAACTGTCAATTTTAACAAGTCTTATTGTAATTCGAAATTCTTCAAATACTTGTAGACATTAAAATAAAACCAATTTCTCTTTTTATGACCTGTGTGATTAATATACCATACCTACCTTACACATAAATATCCATAAACCAATATTGCACGCTTTTGTTTGATGATTATAATATTATACGCATAGAAGTAAGTGTCATATTTTATATCTCATTTATTACTATGTTGAATATTATTCAAAATGTTTTTAGATTTACTGACCCACAAAGGCTAACCTGCATGTTTATTACATGCAATTAACCTACTGGCTACCCCACTTGTGGGAGATGCCGTGAAGGAATAAATAGATAATAAATATTAAAAACAATTTTATGATGATACAAACATACAATAATATTACTTAAGCAATGTGCAGTATATCTTTAACTTGTAACTTTTGTGTACACATTTTTTTACACTGTCAACATCGTCAACATTCCGTGGAGCATCCTGCACAGAATTGGTCTCTCACTCTTATCCGTTAGTTTTCGAGTGTCCTATAAAAGGGAGGTGTTCAAAGAATAAAGGCATTTTTCATCTTAAATTCAGCGATGAGGTTTGCCATCCCACTTTTGAGATATGTCGTCATGGAATAGTAGCAAATAAAAATAAAATGTCATAAAAGAATCTTTCAAAGATAGATACTTTGATAGAAATGACATGAACAGATATTTCAACATAAAACTATTCAAATTATTTCCTTTGTAATAATATTTTTGTGACTGTCGTTATGGAGAACTATTTTGTTTCTGAAATTGTTAAAATTTAAAAACACCGAGCTTAGCTGATAACACTTTTGTGTTTAAAAGCATTTTCATGTTTGCGTTATTGCTACTTATTATTTTAGATTAGGTGTAAGTGTCTGCGACTTGTTCTCTTTGTACTATCCTACTGTATAATTATTATTAGATGGTAACAAATTATATGCAACTTAAAAGGTTAAAATATGCAAAAGTAATGTATAGAATTAGAAATAATTTTACGCAAAATGTGCTAGTAACCTAAGTGCGAAAATAAAAAATGGAGTTATAAACGGAGTTATGGGGGTATAAACCAGAGATGCGAATATCGCCAGGCGAAAAAACAAAATTCGCCGGACATCCATTGATCGTTACACCTGTTCACACAGTCCACCGATATAGAAACGATCTGTCAGATGCGCTTTGATTTTGACACTGTTTTCAAAATGGCGGACGTCGAGATGGAGATCGCGAAGTGTTTATTTTTAGTTGAAAATGTTATAGTAGAGGTTATGTATTATTTTAATTAAGGAAACAAATGCCACAAACCATCAACAAAGATAACAGCTGTCACGAAGCGGGAAACATTATAAAATTTATAGGTTATAATTTTTTACCATAGATACGAACGCCGCGCACATCTGCGCATGCGCAAATCGTTCAATCGGCCGAAAACGTTGGAAGGTGGTCAACTCGAGACGATATCGTTTCTACTGGTTTTTATCGTTTCAGCCTAGCTGTCATTTTGTTCACACGGTTCAAATGGCTGGCGATATTTTGGTGCCTGGCGATATTCGCCAAAGTGAGAACACCACATAACTGTGAAGATCTGAGGTAGGTATATTTGGGTTTTTAAACTCAAATTCATCTTTAAAATAATATTAAAATATGCAAATCTCAAAATATGCAATATGCTACAATTATAAAAATAGTGCACATAATCTAGTCTCAACTTATTATAAGCAGTTAAATATTATTTACATAGTTATATAATAACAGTGACATATTCATTATTCGTACTTAATCTAATATAACAATTACAAGTCTTTAGTCAGTTGGTACATTTATTATAAATTGTATCAACAAAGTTTGCTGCTCGCACTGTGCGGGAGAACATACATTCTTGGAATGTACGGATAAAGAATGTGAACCTGTCTGTGTGAACTGTAAAACAAGAAACATAGATTGTGTACATGCAGCTATTATTAAAAAATGTCCCACGAGGATGATGATGGATGATCGTGCTAGAGCTAGAGTGGAATACCCTGACTTTTCCTAAGGTTGACATGGAGAGAATACAACGTGGTAAAGTGAACATACTGTATGCTAATCTGAGAAGTATAAGGAACAAATTTCACGAAATTGACTTAATGCTGAAGGAATATTTGGATGTTGACATATTGATGTTTACTGAGACGTGGCTGTTTGAAAATGAATGCAAATTTTATGATATTAAGGGATTTACAGGAATATTCAATTGCAGAGAGTCTGATACAAGAGGAGGAGGTACTGCTATATATATAAAAGAGTCTTTAGATTACAATCTGGTATACAGTACCGATAAATTTAACATTACTATTGTTGAATTAAGAATTGAAAAACAAATAATAAGATTATGCGCATTTTATAGATCACCCACATATGACTCAGCTCAGGAATTTATTAATAAAATGGATGAAGTAATGAATAGAAAAAAAATAATTTTTATTGGAGATGCCAATATTGACCTTTTGGATGAAAAAAATATTGCTGCACTTACATACAAAAGCATGATTAAGGCTAATGACTTCAATATAACAAATAAAATTGATAGATCACAAGCAACAAGAACTGCAAACGATACCTGCACAATTATAGATCATGTTATAGAAAATACTGGATACTCAATTGCACTTAAATTAGATGATTGGCCTGGCCTGGACCATAAAATAATAAACATTTTAATTAACGATCTATGCAAACCAAAAGAGAAAATGAAAATTGTTGAGAAAAAAAATATTGATAGGGTTTGTTTTATTGACTTGGTAAAAAATAAAGTGGACAATGAGGATACTCTTGATTTTGAAAGCTTAACGAGAGTCATTACAGAAAGCAAAATAATGGCGACTAAAGTAAAAAGATGTAGAATCAGGAATAATAATGACTGGATTACTCCTCAAATACTTGAACTGATTCAGAAGAGAAATGTGATGTATAGCCTTCAAAAGAAACCCAATGCTTCAGAAAGTATTAAAGAACAATACAAAGAGTTAAAAAATATTACGTGGTATGAAATAAGAAAGGCAAAAAGAAAACATGTCAATACAAAAATAAAACAAGCTAATGGAGACAGAAAGAAATTTTGGAGAATAATTAATGAAAGATTTGGTAATTCAAAGTCTTATTCTAATAATGGAATTGATGTACTAAAGACAGATTATGGCTTAATCAAAGATAGGTCAGATATAGCGAAAGAACTAAATGAACATTTTTGTACAGTTGGTACGAAACTTGCCGAGAAATTTAAAATGCTCAAAAAGGAACCTAAAGTATATAACAGACAAATTAGAACCCCGAAAAACAGTATTTTTATGCTACCAACGAATGAGAAAGAAATTATTGAAGTAATCAAAGAACTCAAAGACAGTGCTGCACCAGGATATGATGGTATAACATCAGGAGATATTAAAATATTGCAAAACGTTCTAGCTAACCCATTAACAATATTAATAAATAATTGTATCAGTAAATGTGAATTTCCAGAGATTTTAAAAATTGCCAAAATAATACCTATATATAAATCAGGGAAGAGGGATGAACCTGGTAATTATAGACCGATTAGTTTACTAAGTACATTCAGTAAAATTTTTGAAAAAATAATACACAAACGCTTTGTAAATTATATTAAAATAAACGGAGATTTTGACGATTATCAATATGGGTTCCAAAAAAATAGTAACACATCAGCTGCTCTTATGGATGCAATCCAACATATTAACAGAGAATTGGACTCAGGTAAATATGTCATTCCCATTTTTATAGACCTATCGAAAGCTTTCGACACAGTCAATCACAACATATTATTGGATTCCATGAGAAGAATGGGAGTTCGAGGTGTAACGCTAAGCCTGGTCGAAAACTATCTCAAAGATAGAACAGCGATGACAAAAAACTTTGATATAACAAGCGTGAGAAATGAAATCACAATAGGAGTCCCTCAGGGATCTATACTGGGGCCGTTATTTTATATGATGTACATAAATGATCTACAATACATAGGACTGACTGGAAAATACTTCATTTACGCAGATGACACATTGTTGATATACAGTGGAACAGATGAGAACACCCTAAAGAACACAATAAACAATGATTTGAAGATCTTCACGAACTGGCTCAATAATGGATCTCTAACTATAAATGTGGACAAAACTAAATACATGATAATAAAACAGAAAAATAAAGCACCCATTAATCCTAGTTTAATGATAAACGATCTACCTATACAGCGGAGTACATGTGTCAAATACTTGGGTCTGGAATTAGATGACAAACTAACATGGAACGAACATGTCAAAACAATCATCAAAAAACTCGCACCAATGGTAGGAATTATGAGGAGAGCGGAAGTATTTAATAAAAGCACTAAGAAAATTATCTACAATTCATTTATATTACCACACATAATGTATGGAATTATAATTTGGTCCCAGTCCAGTATGCAACTGCGTGGTATCGTTCACAGAATGATGAACAAGGCGCTAAAAGTAGTGTTTGACCTTGACAGATATACTAGGACTGATGAAGTCTATAAGATTACACAAATGCTGAACCTCGATGAGTTGGTATGCATGGAAAGGGCGAAAGCTATATATAAAGCAAAAAATGGTCTAATTAAAACGAACATGCTTATACTAAGAAACAGTGATATACATAACAGATATACCAGAACCAGAAACAATTTAAGAAACGTGTACCCAAGGACTGACAAAGAAAGAAAAGGATTTTATTATGAAGCTGTAAGAATTTTTAATGATCTACCGGAAGTGCTGAAGAATGTAAATAGTTATTATACCTTCAAGAGGCAATTGAAAAAACGTACATTAGAAAGAAGAGATATTAGTTTTTGATTGCCGGATTTTTGTTTTTTCTTTTCTAATTTTAATGTATTGTGTTAAAACAAGAGGTAAATTATGTGCTTTATAGAAGACAAATTCATTTGAAGATCTTCTAGCCCCTAATACCAGCTCTATGGTGCTGTCTGGGGCCAGATTTTGTTGTTTTTTGTATATTTTCATTTTTGTGTTTTATAATTGAATTGTTGTCCTATATATACTTATATACTTATTATGTATAACGTAGGTACCAATATATTGCAGTTTCCTTTAGCAGATAGATAAATAAACACCGTGTTATATTTAATTAAGTGTAATAAAACTTATAGTAGTAACATATATTATAATAGTTAAGCTAATGCATGGTATTGGACGATAGCTGATCTCTGAAAGATTAACCTTTATTTTAACTTTAATTATGTAGTTATTGTCTGTTTTGTGCTTCTATATTTATAAAATAAAATAAAATAAAATAATTAATTGCTCACGTAACGATATAATATATTATTACAGTGAAGGTAGAATAATTATTAGGAATTCATATCAGACTGACGGTAGATTGATGTCAATAACTTTGAAGTGTGGAAAACACTTTGTATTGCTATTGATGTTGAATAATCATTACGTTTGAATTCAATTCAAAATCAATTTAATTATATTATGTTTATCAATATTACCCACTCATTACAGAATTGAGGACTTTGAGAAATAAAAAAAATCACAGGTATTTTATATCTACGAATATTTACTAAAGAATGCGTCTTCCACTCTTTGCTGCAACTTTTCGAGTGTTTTGTATAGGAGGTAATAGGGGTATTAGTATAACATCACTTAACCACCCTGCATACCTACCTTATTTTCTTATATCACGACGAAAATGACCTATATATTTATTACATTCAATTGCTACACTGATAACCTCGGTTATAACTGGCATAATTGCATAAATAGATACCTATAGTTAAAAAAATATTGTTTGATGAAAAATTATACGTCGAGTGATTTCCACACTTTGTCAGAACAAAAGTATACCTAAACGATATGCTAAAAATACAAGATAATTTCTAATAATAATAATAATAATTTACGAGTATATTGATAGATACATTATGTTTAATACGTATTGGAATGCAGTGCTGTCAAAATGTTGGCATAACCAATTCTCAACCAATAGATACTACTATAACACGTAATTAGGTATATTGCTTATACCTATTATGTTCTTGGTAACGCCGTTGGTGTTTATAACAATAGATAGGTAGTACCTGCTTGATGTTATTGAGTATTATTTGTGGTCGGTTTATACTTACACATAATATTATCTATCTATTGATAATAAAATAAAGCTATTATTATTATTGGTAATATTCTTGGAAGTACCGCGAGACTGGACACATTGTGAACAAGGTGAAAACCTAACACCTTCTTCGTGATATTATTATGTATAATAGGACAACAACTGAAATCACGTTGTAGAATGTGTACCTACTTTGTCAGCATACTATGATACTTTATGTATCTTAGAAACTGATACAAGAATAATGAGATAATCAAATTTATTCATACACATAATAATTATTTCAATGAGATATCTTATTTTTCGATCCCTTAACGCTCTCCTAATATGTTTAGGAAAAAACAAGCTCCGTACATGCAGGTTGAATGTTACACTAATCAAGTAAATTTTCCCATAAAATTTCCAACTTTTAATTTGTATTTATCCTATAATCGCCGAATTGCAAATGAATGGGGTCCAGGCAATCGAGAATCTTGTGGATAAAAAACAGTGATACTATACCATCACGGCATATCCCACAAATGGGGTAGCCAGCAGATCAGCTGCATGTAAGAATCATGCAAACTGTCATCTTCGTGCCAATATAAAATCAAGACATTCAGGATGGGTGGCAAACCTCATCGCTTAATTTAAGATGTAAAATGTCTTAATTTTTTCGAACACCTGCCTTTTACAGGACACTCGAAAACTTACGCAGAAGAGTGGGATCATAGTAGCTACATCATTATTCTCTAATTCAGTGGTTCCCAAGCTTTTAATTTCGCGTACCACACACGAAATTATAAATCAGTAGCGTACCACTAAACTAGAACTCGATGGTAAAGGATTTCGATCATCATCTTGAATCACTGCACAATTTAATGGCCATGGCTACTTGCGTACCACCTGAATAATTGTCGCGTACTACTGGTGGTACGCGTACCATAGTTTGGGAAACACTGCTCTAATTCGCTTATATTTTCTTCGGATTTTTGGAATACAATATAAATATTTGTTAACTTTGGTGAAATAATTGTTCCTTTTGTGTATTTAATTGAATATTTAACGTTGTAGATCCAGACTCTTAACATTCGCGACTGCAATAATAGTATGATTTAACTTTTTATTTACCTTAAATTATTTTATGAACTCTTTATTTTGAATACATATTTGAAATTGCGATGAATATTATATTATGAGAATGATGATTAAAATAAATAAATACCAAAAAGATATCAAATCACCTCAATGTCGAACAAATTCTATAAGATTTTAGACAAATTTTAGAAGAATAATTTTTAAAATAGAAAAAGATTGTCGATCACAGTATATAGATAAATGTATGATTAATTTATAGCTGCACTCCTACAAAACACATGTTTGTAGAGAATATTAAATCCAACCTGCTTACTCTGCAAGGTTGTGGCGTCAAGTGATTGATAGATAAGTATAAGACAATAAAATAATAATAACAACAGTATGACATAATATTGTTCTTCAATGATACTAAATAGGTACTATAATAATTGAATATAAGGGTACCTACCCATTATATATACATATTTCATATCAGACGAGGTCACTGCGTCAGAATGATGTATGAATAATTAATAACATTACTCTATCTTAGTACTTACTATCTATATTTTATTATTTGATTGCGCTATATAGCAATTACTATGATAACATTCTACAAAAGCAATCTTCGTAATTAGATAATACGATTTGATCATCTATGCTTGTTATTCCAATGTTATGTCAAGTTAATTATGGCTATCCTAGATCCTAGACAATGTACAATAATCTACTACTACTACACCATCAAGGAAATCCCACAAGTGGGGTAGCAAGCATGTTAGTAATAAACATGCCAGCTGTCCTCTCCGTGCCAACAACAAAATAAGACGTTCAGGATAGCTGGCAAACCTCATCGCTGAATTTAAGATGTAAAATAAATAAAAATTGTTAATAATGGCAACAATGTTAACAATTTTGTTCGCGCCCTCGAGATGGATGCTCCATTAAACGGCGCCGAATAAATCATCCAATATAATAATAATAATAATATAATAATGACAGTTGTAAAATCTGACACCCATACTAAATATCTCATTTCTATAACACATAGAGGACGGCGTGTATGTTTATTACATGCAGTTAGTCTGCTGCTACCACACTTGAGGGATACGCTTTGATGGTTATATATACCTAACATCTCATACGATTACTAATTTGAAGAAAAAAATTTATGACTCGTGTGACAACTACTTATCAATAGAAGTCAAAAATGTGTCGATATTGTTGATCAAGTCTCCATGTTAAATCATTGTTAATGGGCTGCTCACATGGCAAGAAAAGAATATTATGGCAGAAAGCAGGTAGCATGTGAGAGGACATCAGAGTTGTAGGTACACCACAAAAAAGATTTGACACTGTACGGAAAGGCTTAGAAAAGTTTGGTATACCTATAGATATAGACCTTGTGGTCTATATTCATGAAGGCTATCAATACATAAATACACTTCTTTAACATTTTCCCACATTTTAATTTCCCAGGCCTTCATTTAATTTAATTTGTCATGACCACATTGATGCACATTTTGTATCACTTTTATTGCAAACAATAAAAACGAAATTTATTCAGATTATGTTTTTAATGTTCTAGTATAAACACACTGATTATTATATACATACATTAAATAAATTAACAGCTCTTTTTATGCGTCCAATAACAACAGCATTTCGCAGCAAAGGTTATCTCCAATGGTTTGCAATAAATTAATTTATATACTTTGTATATTATTATTATTACTGAAGTCTGAACAAAACGCTATAATTTTATTTTTTTAACGTAAAAGTATTTCATAATGACTTGATAGATAATAACTTTTGAGTAAGATTAGCGATGAATACAATATATTAGTATATAAACTCATTTATTATTGTGTATTAGCTGTTAGTAATTGAATTTATTCTATTTGCTTTTTAATACATTTACGTAATTATACGGCGTATTAAAATTGCCATTTACCTTTTTATAAATTGTTCAATGGATAGTAAAGTAATATTTATAGAATTATGTTTTATTGAATCGAATGAATAAAACACTATCGTAATCATGATTGCCTGAGGATTACATAAATAATTAGATTTTTTTTCCTTTTTTTAATTTAATTACCAAAGTTGAGCAAAATAAAAGACAAGACCAAAATATCAAAATGCTGTACAACAGTTTCTATATGACGAAAAAATGTTAAGCATATTGAAAAGCAGACTTGATAAAACATAATTATGAAAATTGTCATCCTTTTGTTGCATGCTTTTCTGCCTGAATTAATTTAATGGAAGCAAAAATTCTATGACAAAAGTATATAGGGTAGAATTATTCAATTATTTCTCCTAACATATCCATAGCTATCTATAATTCTACCATATCTCACGAATGAAATAACCAATACACTAACTATACGCAAAAACAAACAAGACGGTCTGTAGTGTCTGTACAAATCATGAATAATAAGAAATTCAAAATTATTTTCGCTTATATTACTACGAAGTTGGCGTAATGGTAGACATTTATGCATAATTATATAAAAAATTAAAATACATAATAATTTATTACGACGGACTTTTTTGACTTTTAAGATAGGTATAGATTTCAATTATGTGATAATTGATGTAATAATAACAAAAATATGAGCGCCAACTAATACATAAATATTTTCATAAGTAAGTTTAATCTACCTATTATAGAAAACTATACGGGATCATGATCACACTATTTATTAATATGATATTACTACATACAACATGCCTACAATTACATAAACATAGTACATTTTTCTTATCACACGTACGATAGATGATATTATTATTATGTAACCGATCCACGCATAATACTGTAGTGCCATCTTATTTACAATATATAACATAGTTCGCAGATCAGAGAGAGATGGAATTATTATATCGTGGTTTATCTAGATAATATTAATTCTATAATACGTACACATTTCATACTTAAGTTAGGTTGGTTTAGTTATTCATTCTTACCTAGGGATTGAAATACGAGTGTGTATGTATGTATGTATGTATTATTATTATTCCCTATGCAACAGCTGTCGCCAATATATATATTTATGCCTAATAAGAAAGGAAACCAAACAGTTTTTTTTCATTTATTTATTACCTATTATTTCGTCTTGAATTTACTTTTGGTTCACACACTCACACCTGAATAAAATGAATAGGCACCATAAGTGAGGAATTTAGAATGATTATTAATCACTTGATTTCGGGTGCTCTGACGTGAAATTAAACAAGAGGTAGAAAGAACACGCTAAAACCACAAACATATATATATTTATCTATACATTTACATCGTACCCTGAGTGAGGTAGGCAAAGAAAACAAAACGCCATATACATCTAATAAATAAAACAAGGATAAGAAATAAGCAACGTCACAATTAAAATTGAAAAAAATAATTTGTAGTTTTTAGCACGATATTTACACGATTATTTTACTGATTGACACCTAAGTATGCGTGGGAATCCTATTTTAAGATACTCCTAATCCTATTCCAGAATTTTAAATAAAAATAATCCTATCCGATAATAATCTAGGTATTCCACCTATATAATTTCTGATATGAAATTTTAGTTTGTCTATTGTTATGTAAAATTTAATGAAGTGTCAAGTATATCTACACTTGTCAAAAGATTAAAGAGGATTAGATATTAAATTTTTACCTAGATTATTATAAATTGTATTAATAAAAAGTTTGTTAACCACTGTATCGTGTCATCCTTACGACCAAACCACACACCCAGTTAAGTAAAAGAAAAGAATAATAATAATATGTAGATACATAGTATAAAGTAACGAATACACATTACTACAGAAAATTCCTTTGACCACGAAGCGAAGCCATAAAGTTTACAACGAACCTACAACAATATGTGAAATGTAAGAAGATAATATTATACAGCAAGAGTTTTTAAATGTATGTCTGTTATCTCTTTTTATCCCTCTTCCACTTATTTATTATGCACATAAAATCCAATATCTCTGTCACTTTCCGTCTTTATCTGTTATAGGTAATAAACAGCCCGAGCACGTTTTATTGATATTAGACAGAACATAGTACAACATAATGTGTACCTACTATCTGTATTATGTATGTAGATGTGTTTTATAGTTACACGTTATAAAACTACAACATTATAATATTGTTCCTTGTAATATTGCAGCTTTGGGCCCCCCTTGATCGAATTAATATAAAACATACTATAATATATTATGTAAGTATGATCAATGTTATTATTGTAAATAAAACAGCGTGAAATTAATGGAATTATAAAACATAATCAGCGGCAAATTATTTCACAATAATATTGCGAGTATTCAAATAAGATAGAGGTATCTTTCTTCTTCGCCATATGATTGGATATATAATACGCAAAATCGATATGGTCTCTTTCAATTAAAGTAAAACTTTATGTATATGATAAATAATACAGTATCTAATTTAATTTTTGTATTTCTATAATAGAATGCATTATTCATTCATAATTTTATACAATGAAGGTCGTCTGCATAACGTCAAATATTTTGAACTAAAAATAGAGTACCTAGATTTTATGAAACATATAAGACATCTTCAATTCAATGATAAGGTATGCTGCCTAATGCAAGGCTATAATTAAAAATATATTTTTTATTTTATTTATTTCTATTTATTTTTTTATTTTTTTTCTCGAAGGGAACAAACAGTCAACACAACAAGTATTACAACAATTAAAATTAAATGAAATATGGACCACAAGAATCAATAAATTACAATTTTACATTCATACTTTATTGATGCTGCCCAACTAGGTAGGTCCTGTACTAGGGCAAACATCTTACAAACATAATTATCAATCATATACAAAACTATACACAATTACAAAAAGCATTCATATACATAATCACATTCATAACAAGCAAATACTGCACTGTAAATTGTGCTGTACTGTACTGTAAACAAAACACTGCACTGCACTCCATACATGAAATAATACACAAACAAAACATTTCTCCATACAAAACAACAATAATAAAAAAGAAACAACATATCCCTCAACCATACGCTTCACAAATCCCACACCACATATTAATTACACGTACATCATCCCACACAAAACACAAAACAAATCACGGAACAAAACCCAAAATATCTTGCATTCTCTCTAGTGGAAGAAGCGGAATACTTAAAAATATATGAGATTTGTGAGCATGTACAACAAAAGTTTAAATATTATAATATTAAGTACTGACAACTGTACAAATATTAATAGATACTTAATTAATATATACATACTATAAAGAAACCATTTCCATCTATAATTATTAATAAGTGATGTTTGAATAATGAGTTTGTAAATAATTACACGTACATGTAGATACAGTGAGTAGTTAACTATATATTATTTACTGAACAAACAATAGGTACACGTGTACTGAGTGTTTAGTACATATTATATTATAATAATACCTGTCTATAACTACACTATCTATAGATACTTATAAAGATTCTACTGTTTAGACTAACCTTTAGTAATCGTATAGTTTTGAAAACAATAGGTTATGATACTAATGTTTTGCATTGAGCTGTCACTACTGTCACACAATATCTACTATAAAATGCGTAGGTATATTATGAATACCTACAAGCTGACATTGCTAACGCTAATTGGTTTTATAGGTATACATACTGCAATACTTACTTATCAATATTTAAATCAAACATGCTGGTATGTACTGTTTGAAAGAGTAATGATGAAACAATAAATTACATTAAACAATACATTTTATTTAATATAATAATAATTGAACATGTGTTCTTAAAATGTCCTCAATAGTTTATTATTTATTTAAAGCACATAAATGAACCAGAAATAGATCGTAGACAAAGTATTTCTTATGTGTATATTTTATAGGCTTGTATTTAAGTGATCATAAAAAATATACCAAAATCGTCACCAAATAATTCAATATGATTGCCAAAATAGTAGATTGATCATCAAATCGTGATCCTCAAATAATTCTAAATTGAACCCTAAAAAATAAAATATTGTAACCAAATAATTCAATATGATCGCCAAAATAGTAGATTGATCATCAAATCGTGATCCTCAAATATTTCTAAATTGAATCCAAAACAATAAAACATTTGCCGGCAAAAATAAAATGTGATTCCAATATAAATTTCTTACAGTTTTGTACAAATTACTTTTCTATAGAAAAAAAAATACTCGACAACGGGTGGAGACAATTTATATTCGAAATAAAACCGGCAAAAATAAAATCTAGTACCAATATAAATTTCCTACAGTTTCGTACACATTACTTTTTTTATGGAAAAAATACTCGACAACGGGTGGAGCCAATTTATGTTCGAACTAGATTTTATTTTCGCCGGTTTTATTTTATTTTTGCCGGCAAAAATAAAATAAAACCGGCGAAAATAAAATCTAGTTCGAATATAAATTTCCTTAAGTTTCTATGGAAAAAATACTCGAATACGGGTGGGGCCGCTCAAGTATCATAGTTCCGATAATAGTGCATCTGCAACGGGTTTGAGTATTCAAATATTATTATTGTAGTCGTGAATAGTGAAATAATAAAAAGGGTCATGTCATTTAAAGCATTCTTAAAAAAATCACGATAGTGAAGAAAGAGACTTTCTAATGAATTTACTTAAATATTATGAACGATTTTTGTTATTATAATAACAAATTTGGCGATCAATCTACTATTTTGGCAATCAATCTATGTATTTTTTGGTGGTCATACCGAAATATTTTGACGATCGGAATTTAATATTTGTAGGTAATAATTTTGATGTTAGTTTCATTTATTTGATGATATTTATTTTATATTTAATGATCGGAATATGAAATATTTGGTGGTATTGTTTTGGTGTTAATTTTACTTTTTTGATTATCGTTTTATTTTTCTGATGGTCGGTGACTAGGATCAAAAATATTATTTGATGATCATTTATATAATACCGTATTGGCTATCACACCTTCTGTTTTAGATTCGTTTATTAGATTTATTGAGTTCTTTGAAAGAAATTCTTTAATGATGTTTTTTTTAATTAACCATAAACAAGCAAATAAACTTATAAGAAAAACAATTCGAAAAAGCATACACCATACCTAATTAATTATTCATCTATTTGATTCTAGCAAAAAAAAAATGTACGATCATCATATAACAACAATTATACAATAATAATTACCTATCTTTTGGCTATAGTTTATTCCACATTTTTCATAAAATATTTATTTTTAATAACATAATGCATAAAATGGGCTTTAGTTTATTCCACACTTTTCATAAAATATTTATTTTTAATAACATAACATATAAAATCGTGTTCAGATGCTTTGACGCATTTAGAAATACAGTACAATGATGTCTTTTATGCGTTTTTTCCTTGATTCCAAAAACATGCGTCTTACGTACATCGGTATGTATAATTATTTATTTATGAGCTAATTAAACCGAGAATAGATTGTTATGTCTGCTTATTAATAATTAAGATATAAGAATCAGTCGAGTAATAATACAATAATATTTCACAATATATACAGCGAATGATTGACACGATACATAAATGCAATCAATTTCAATGCTATAAGTAGGTACCTACTAACCATCAATGGAAAAGAGTAAATAATATTATAATACACGCACGCGTAGTGAACCGTTATACAACAAATACATTATAAAACGATTATTTAAAATCATGTATGATATATAGATCTAGATCTAAATCTGTATCTTTGTATAGTTTGTAAGTCAATGTGAAATGTATAATAATTTTCTTTTATAACCTGTAAAAGGCATTAGCCTTTTATTTAATAAATAAATATGTATAAACGCATATATATTTTTATGATTAACTTATAACACTCATGTTCTTGTAAATCAATGTCACACTTATATACAGGTTTGCTGGAAGAGATTGTCCCCAGGCAATAAGCACGCCTATCGTAGATATGCATGTTTTTATTACAGCAATTAAGAATTTATTATTAATATTATATCGATCATTAAAAAGAAAATTTAAACACGTCATTTCGCGAAAGACCAATTGATAAGTTTAATTGATTAGTTTTAATTATATTATTTCATGTCCCATACTAAAAGAGGTTTTCTAAAAAAAAAATATTTAAACTTATTTATATGTACAAAGTTGTCATAGGAACGGTGTATTGTGAAAGAGGGACGCCCGGGCCGACGGAACCCCTGCGGACGGAAAAACAGTGCTCTTTTTGGCCAACTATCATTAGGCATTCTCAAAACATGTCCCAGCCAGGACCATCGTCTCTCCTGTATTACGGAGATTACAGGTCTCTGCTGGGTGCGCCGGCGCACAGCATCATTTGTAACATGTTCATACCATTTGAAGGAATGTCGTGGAAAGAGGTGTCGCAGTTGTCACAGAGACGCTCTGAATGGAGGAGGCTGGTTTCTGCCCTGTGCTCCCGAGAGGAGCGTTGAGGGCGATGATGATGATGATGATGATATGTACAAAGTACAATAAATAGTCTTATTAACTGACATACTATCTTCTAAAAAGACTTTTACAACTTCTTAGGACGATAAAACACTTAATATTCTGTTTTTATTATTACTGAAAACAATAGTTAAAATACGCAGGAGATTATAATAAGAAAATTCCTAAAGATATGATTTTAAACAATGTTAATGCTTACATAATAATGTAAGTTTTAAAAGCTTTCGGGGATTATTAACACCGGATGTAAATGTAACAATAAAAAAATATTAAAATTTAAATGAAATTGTAACTAACGCGGAGATCATACATATTATTATGCTTTGAATAATAATTGGTAAAAATATGCATAATTAAACTTAAATTATCCTTTTTTATTACATGCTTTTCGTGCGTTTCTAACAATAATAAAACTCGAATGAAATTTACAAACGAAAAGAAGAAATAGAAGTATTATTTCCCATAATATTATAATTGTTATCTTTCATAAATGACTAGTTTTCATTTATGTATTGCGATACCAGACATAAACTTGTGGCGAATTATAAATTGCTATTTTATTCATAAAACACGTAATTTAAATTAAAATATTATTATAATTATTATTAGTACCTACTACACTACCTTCTTCTAATTGTACGCTGGAGTCACCTCGTGGATACAAAAAAATATTAAATTTTAATTATTACCTATTTTATTTTATGGCACACAAAATTATTAAGTAGTTTTATTATCTGGATATATTATTTTATAACATTGCTGGGAATAGCTTAAAAGTAAAGTAATTAAGAAAATAATGTGCTTACCTCTAATATATGTATATTTTATTAAATTATGTAAAGTAGAGGTACCTACCTACAATATATTTTACAAATTTATTTATTGGCAATCTTTATTATATGATTACGTTCTTGTATATCCCTTTATTTAAATTATAATTGTAAAAACGGCTCTACATTATTATTATTATGTGACGAATGTACGTATACGTAGTGTTGTGGAATTCTCAAGAAATAATTTTTGGAGAAATTTACCGAGAAATTTCTCGAAGTAGAGAATTTTCCGAGAATTTTTTTTATTTTTTATTTAACAGTATAATAATAATAAATAACAATGTACAAATGTTGAGACAATTAAGCACCAATTAATTATGGAAACAAAAAAATGTTAGGTACCTACATAGAAAAAAGTGCTAATAACTGATGTAAAATCTTGATGTATGACACCCCACATGCCCATATTTAAGTTAAAAAAGAATTGCAGGTACGTACATGGAAAAAAAGTGTAAAAAGCCTCTGATTTGGGCCTTATTCAGCCCCACAAATTTTGGATCAATCAGGTTGGCTGCGAAAAGTACTGGGCGAAAGATCATAATACCACTAAGAAAAATTATGGAGAGAAATTTCTCTTCCATCAGAGGAGAAATTCTCGGAGAAATTTCTCGTTCTCGAGAAATTTCTTTGGAGAATTTTCTCTTCTCACATCACTACGTATACGTAGCGAATGAAAGCCATTGTTGCAACGACTTCCGCAAAACACATCTGCTACCAGCTGACGCATAGAACAATACGAATACCTAAAACATTCACTTTACATGCACTACAATACATGAAATACTTCGAAAGTGCAGAATCAAGATAAATGCATATTAATATAATTTTTTTTTTTACATTTATGTGTACCAATCAGTAATTTGTTATAACATATCACTGTTGCTAATACACATAAAAAAATAAACGCCTTATATACCTACGAACTCCTATCTATTAGAGATGTTTGGCGATATGAAATTATTCATATACACATCTTTTGTAAAAAGAAATACAGCAGTTTTAGGAAATAAGCTACATTGAAGGACCCACCGACCACCCGGATAGCTCTGTCAAGTCTGAGGACGTTTAAGTACTGTAATATATAAGTATATTTATTTATTTATTTATTCAACAGAGACACACAGAGAGTTGACAAATCATTGATCCGGTCAGGCCAACCCCCCAATTAAGCGTGACTACAGAATGCACGTTGAAACAAAATTATGCATATATTGTGGACTAAATGCATGTCAAAATCAGAAGACAAAAACAGACAAGTGACTTACTGGATGTCCACAATTGCCAAGGACCTGAGTAAGGTAGAGCTACGTTCGAAGGATGCAGGGGACCAGAGAACTTGGAGGATGAGGACTAGGAGAGCCGACCCTAAGTAAATAGGATAAAGACGAGGGCAAAGAAGTCAGAATGAATGAAGAACTTCGTCGCTGGATTGAAGAAGGCACATTGTGTTTTACACGAAATGCTTTTCAAACATCTGTATTTACAAGACATTCAAAACTTACAGAAAAAAATGGGAATCTTTTCTATAATCAACATAAAATTTAATTGTTGGCAGTTATCTTACATTTTATATATTTTAATTGCTTTGTTTACTTTTTTAAAAAGTGTTTATAACATTTTATATATTTTAATGATGAATAAGTTGTTTTTATCGGTTTATTGTATTCATGCTTGTTTTTTTGTTTAATACTGTGTTGATACTTTCTTACATATTTTATACTTTTTTGATACCATGTAATTGATTTTTTATTCTTATAAAAGCTTTAAGCTGTATATTTGTGTATAAATAAATAAATAAAATGTTGACAATACTTTTGAAAATAATTGTATCAAGATGTTTCCATTTTTAAATTATTTGTTTCATCTTTGAAATAGATAAAAAATATGCTTACTCGTGATTTTTCTACGACAACGCTCATTGTCTATTTGGCGATATTCCCTGAAGCGAGACCAGATTTAAAGTCATTTCGTAGAACAGTCTACTTTTCCAAGTAATAAAACCAACATAACATACACAAATAAGACTGGATTGTTTGCTTCAAAGTAAGGGTAGTTTTTAAAGAAAAATATTTTCTTAGAATAACAAAATGTTTATCGAATACAAAATTTCAAACAACAAGTTGGAAATAATACTTTTGCAAATTTCAATAAACGAAAATCTTATCAATTTATTTCGTCTTAATTGTCTGATAGTAATTCTTGGAACAGAAGTTAAAGATTTGATGATACGTAAGTATATCTCTTTTTCATTCAACACAAACTTGTTTTTGATATCTGATAAATACAGAAAAAAAAACATTCAGCCTTATTCACAAACAAGGAATAGCTACTGTTCCAATAAATTTGATATCTGACTTAGCGAAACCATACTCAGAAACAGATTAAATTGTTCCAACTTTACGTCTGATTCTTTATATAAAATTCTTCTCTATATTAATTTTAAATAAATAAATATCAAATAGTGGACATTTTTTCACATAAAATTCTTTTTTTTCGTTTTCATTGTTTTCGCACATCGCATTGACCGAAAGCAGTAATGATTTACAAAGTAAATTTAAAAAAAATAATAATAAAACCTCTGTTGACCTCGTTTTTAGGATTTTATCCTACAACTCTTCTGAAGAATTTATCTATTTCACTTATCTAATATATTTTAGTCTTTAATGCAGACACACACATATACAACGTCAGGTATAATGACACTTATAAGTATGTCAGGAAAATAATTAAAGAAATTAACAAAAAGTGTAGCATACATTTCGATATAAAAGTTTTTTTATAATTATATAAATGTGTGATATTATCATAATACAGTATAATAATCTATGAATTATATTTTTTTTGTGTCTAAATTCCTTTTAAAACAGGACACAAAAACCAATATTTCTACATGTAATAAATACAAAATTACCAATCATCATAATATCCATATAGATGTTACAAAATATTTATAATTATTTGTGTAATAAAATAGTCTTGAAAAGCTCGTCAATGGTGCAAGTGCACTGAAATCGCGATAGCGTAATTTAAATTAATGTAACAAATAAACATAGTGATTCAAGTTTTAAATATTTTATTTGAAAATGTAATAAAATAAATTGTCTAACAGATATCTATCAATTAAAAAGAGGAAAACGTGATTATTTTTAATTAACAAATCAAGATTTAATGTAGTAGATTGATAAAATATGTTCCTAATAAATAATTAAATAATACGTTTTTATATAAGTACTACATTTACCTATAATACTCAATCAATCTTGCAGTGGTATTGCCAGTAAATCCAACATTAATTTGTTAATTTCATTACATAGCATAAGATTATTTGAAAATCTTATAATCTTATGCATAGATCATGATGAAGACCACTTAATCATTTTTAATCAAACTCGTCAAAATTTAATTTTTTGTATGACATCGTAATGCAGTCACACAATATGGTGTCAGAAAGGAGTGTAGTTAATAGTTGCCAAAATAATTACGCTAGGTAAATTATCGATTCATAATGAATACATTTAATTTTTCTTTTCTTTAAAAGATATATCTGGATTTTGTTATAAACCCAAATACAACTTTATACACCTTTCACAGTAAGCTAAAAGCTTGTGCCGTGAAAGGGGAGTTTGCCGGCATCTGGGATCGAACCGTGGATCCCTTGTTCATGACGCTGAGACTCTACCTCCAGGCTACCGAAATACTTGATATAATATGATCGATATATATAAATTGAAACCAATACAAGGGACATCTCCGTGTATTTAGAATGTGAAAAAAAATACTGCCATAAAACATAAATTGAACGAAATGAAACGCTTCGTTGCATACACCTTTTATTTTATTATGAGGCACCACTGAATGAATGAAGTCTTATGACTAAATTCGATATGAATACAAGACAAATTTGTCTTATAATTCTAGTTTCTTAACATGCGTGAAATTCAACCATGTTAGTCTTATTGAACATAGTTTAACTATTGCTCGATCGTGCAGAACCAATCATGAAATTTAGCAGAAGAGGACATAAAACTGAATTTTACTATGCCGTAAATGTTTATGTTGAAACTGTTTTGTTGTCACATTGGCGCATTTTACATAGTATGTAGTGTTTCGGTCAAAATGAATCAACAATACAAACAAAAACTTTGAATGTTTTAACAATGCTAGTGACACTTCAACATTTTTCTATAATAGGTTAAAAACACCGGATAAAATACAGAAACGAAACACATTGAAAATCGGGAGTTACTAACATTAAAAGATAGAATATTACAGTGGTTATGGATGTATGCGGCATGTTCTTAGATTTGAAGATTTATTTAGGCACAATTTTTTCCGCTGACTATTCCACTTGTAGAAAATGCAGTGAAGGTATGAATGAGAGAATGAATAGAATTAACAAAAATGGTTGTGTAGTGGAGACCTCGTGAAGGTAGAGGGTGTAGAAAATCGCCTGGACGATGGTATGATGACATTAGAAGACTCGCTGACGACTTTTTGCTAAAGCTCAAGACTGAGATGCCTGAAGAAATATGGGAGCTTATTTTCAACAGTAAACAGGAATGATTATATAAGTAAGCAAATAAGTAAGGTTAAGAACCTTTTGTTTTCCGTCGAAACGCCTATATCAATAGTAAATTCAATTTCACAGTGAAAAACTTAATTTTAAAATTTCTAATACTCCTAGAAATATAACTGTGGAGCAATGTAAATATTTTATTACTTTTGTTTCAGTACTAATATTAATAGCGTCTATAACCGTAATACAAAAAGTATAATAAAAGACGTTAATAAAAATAATAATGGGTGAAACTATGCATAGTAATATACCTACAAAGTTTGATGCTGATAATAAACTGTGTTAATTACTTTACATAAATCGTGAATGATATAAAAATAAGCATAATATACATTTTTATTTACCTCAACCACGAAATCAATTATTTTTAAAACTTTTATTTTAGTCCAAAAGTCAGAAATTAATGTTTTCTAATGAAACAAAAAAAAATAGCCTAGAACAGATTACTTTTTAGTTGGTTGAAAAAAAATAGAGACCCAGAGAGAATTTTAATAAAAATTCATTTAGTTTTTTCGATATCTGTGTTTTTTTTTCTTCCAATTAACCACTGTACCAAATTATAGTTAAACCATTATAACGCTTAGGAAAAGCAACGTGTTCTTACTTGGTAGGTAGTGCCCTGGACGAGACTTGAACCTGTTACCCAAAAATAATCCATACCATCACGTCATTTCCCACAATTAGGATAGCCGAGGGACTACCATACCATACCATACCATCACGGCATATCCCACAAGTGGGGCAGCCAGCAGACCAGCTGCATGCAAGAAACATGCAAACTGTCCTCTTCGTGCCAATATAAAATCAAGACATTCAGGATGGGTGGCAAACCTCATCGCTGAATTTAAGATGTATAATGTCTTAATTTTTTCGAACACCTGCCTTTTACAGGACACTCGAAAACTTACGCAGAAGAGTGGGAGACCAATTCTTTACCGGGTGCACCACGGGGTAGCCGAGGGACTACCTGCAGGTCATTTTTTTTTTAAAAGATATATCTGGATTTTTGTTATAAACCCAAATACAACCTTATACACCTTTCACAGTAAGCTACTAAAAGCTTGTGTCGTAAAAGGGGAGTTTGGCGGCACCTGGTATCGAACCACGGATCCCTTGTTCACGAGGCCGAGACTCTACCTCCAGGCTACCGACGAACACATTAAGACATTCAGAATGTGTGGCACACTGTATCACTGCTGGATTGAATATATTACATTTCAATTTTCAATATGTAATGTTTTATGAATACCTACATCTTACAGGACACTAGAAAACATACAGAAAGGAGTGAGAGACAATTATTATAAAAAAAAATAGAAAATTACACGAAAACGGCAATTATAATTTGCACTGTGCTTTGAACAAAGATAGATTTTTAACTATTACATTACTTTGTTACACAAAAGCAGAATTACCTACTCTTATATAATCTTGACACCACGTATTATAAAAAGTGAAAAATCAATTTGTGTACAAAGTTATCGAAGACGTAAAAGGTTTATTCATGCACTTACTACTTAGTGACTGTTAGCACGTAAAATATTTTGTAGCTTAAAAGACCAAATAAAATAAAAAAAAACAATAAATTCCACTAATTTTGTTTTCACTAAATGAGTAAAACTCCATTTTTAAATTAAAAAATTAATAAGTAAAAAATACTTAAGAGTTTTAAATTTAAAACTCTTAAGTACTTTTTACTTATTAATTTTTTAATACAATAAATTCCTATTTTAGGTCGATATGATTGATTCGTTTCAAGTTTGTTCACATAAATTATTCTAATAAAAAGTTTTTTGTTTATTCACTTACAACGAGGCATAAATTATCATGAATTTTGAGCACGGAATAGAGTAACGATGCCTGTTACATGTGCGTTAAATGATTGAACAGGTGTTAAATCCATGTAAAATATATCTATAATTTTTAAACCAGTTGTCGGTAGCCTGGAGGTAGAATCTCGGCTTTCAGAACAAGAGGTCCGTGGTTCGATCCCAGGTGCCGGCAAACTCCCCTTTCACGGCACAAGCTTTTAGCTTAGTGTGAAAAGTGTATTATGTTGTATTTGGGTTTATAACAAAACCCAGATATATCTTTTTTTTTTCAAAAAAAAGTTCAAACTGGTTTTAAATTATAATATTGTTAAATGGTTTCCCTGTTTACAATATTAAAGATGAAATAAGGACAAAAGGGGTAGTGGAGTGGAGTCTTCGTGAAGACAAAAGAAATAGAGGATGGTCTGATGGCTTTTGAAGAGTGACTGGTGAGTGGTTGCAAAAAAAAAACAGGATAGAAATACATAGAGAAATATAAGGAACGCATAATATGTTCAGCAGTGGACAGGCATAGTTGTCGGTATAGGAGAAAAGTAAAAAAAATAAAATAGTACTGTTGCTCCGACTTAAAATTCTATCCTATTCACTCACATTGATTCAATCATTAGATCAATATGGTATCAATAAATTCTACTGTTACTACTTGTAATAGAAACAAATTATAATTAGATACGACATTAATGCGATATAATTTGTTTAACAGTAATAAATGTATGTGTTTAATTAAACCACACACTACTACATACTGACTGATACCTATTATTAGTAAAATACATAGGTAGTAAGTAGTTAGCTGTTGTAGTCTATATCAATGATAGTATGCGAAACAATCTACTCTATACAAGGTTAGTAAGTTCATTAACTATTATTATTATATCACCTACTAATCCGCCTGTTTGCCTGATACATTGAGAAAATATTCATTAATGTTGTTAATGTTTTAATCAAAGCAAGAATAACAAACAACAACGGTTGGGGCATGTTGTTTTTTATTCTCATTTTAATTGGAATTTCAACAAATAATATTAATGTTCAACATATACCATATGGCAATATATTATTCATATAATTGGCAATACATGTTATATTTTTTGTGAACTGTTTATTCATGCACCACTGTTTGAACTCTGCCTTATTAATTATACAGGTATGTAGCATTTAATAGTATTACTCATTCACCTACAGGAAATATTTTTAAAATATTCAATAATTGATAGAGTGCTAAAATGCATTTTAGCACACTATTTATCACTTTTTGTAATACATACTTAGTTTCTTACGAGAATCGCGACACTAAATAAACTTTTTAAGGAGCGATTATCTTTAGAAAAATTATGATACAATCATCTTGTAAAATTAAGAAAAAAACACGAGGAAACAGAAAGGAGTCTAGGAAAAAAAAAGCAATTTTAATTTCGGTAAAAGCAATAATCAAATCTAGCAATTAGATCATATGAATATAATATGTTATTTGTTTTATCTATATAACTAAATTACTCGCTTTATAACATACTCGATAGTGTTGGGCACTAAATGATTACCGTTTTGTTACAAAATAATATCGATTCCCATACCTCAGTGAAAGATAACAACAGTAATTATCAGAGGTAGAACTCCTCGGGCAGCTGCCGTTTATAATATATAATTCATTATTATTTATACAAAATATCTAGTTACAATATAGGTAATACATATATTAAGATAATATAAGATTCTTATTACATGGTTATTTACACACATACATTAAAATATAATTATACCCTGTACATAATACGTAGGTACACACTATTTACAGCGTTATAAAAGTAAGAGCCGACATTTTAAAATACGTTTAGTAACTATAAGTGTACCTACACAATGTTAGTTAACCAAGAATTATTATGGCTTATGTTTAGCCATCAACATTTTAAATTACTTTTTTACATCTCTTTTCACACATGCAAAAAAATCTTCGCTTTTTCGTTTTTGACCCTCATCATGGGAATACAGAATAAAAACAACCCTCATCCAATTTAAATAAATGTACAACAATTGAATCATAACTTTCCACGACATTCCTGATGTTGTAATGTCTTTATATGAATAGAATATTAAAAAGTAGAGTCGTCCAGGCCGTCGAAAACCTCGTGGATGGAAAAACAGTGCTATTTTGGCTTTAGAATCGCGAAAAAAGACAAGGACGACAAAAGATGAAATATCCACCATCATCACACCGCTCCCCTTTTGGGGAAGGCTAAAAGTATCGAGCGCCATTTACTCCAATCCTTGCATACATTTTTCGCTTCCGTCACTGTCATACAATTTCTCATGGATGCTCTTTTATTCAATCTACTCGAAACATTATAGGTTTTTCCCACCACTTTCCCCTGGATGTTTCAAGAGCAAAGCTCCTATATCATCCAGACTCAACGAAACAAAAGATTTTTTTTTCAAGGGAGGGCTCTACTCGAAACAAGTCCGTCTTGGAGGATCTGGTTTATATTATGGTCTTGCTATTTAACTGTCGGTCGGCCAAGTTTCAGAACACAATTCCTCTCAGCCATATATATTATTTTCTTTGTCATTCAGTTCATAACAATTTTTTACACGTGCCCAAAACACCGTGAATTATTCAAGTATCAAAAACTCTATCTATGTAAGGTAATAAAGTTTATTTCATTACTAACGAGTTCATTCGCAAATATAGTTACAAGTATAATAAAATAAGTTTTAAAATATAATAGTAGGTATGTACAGTATTATGTTAGATTATAACATCGCGTTTATTCATGTACTTTCATTTTGTTTTCGGAGTCGGAAGCTAAATAGTATTAAAGTTATAAGTATGAAACTCCCACGTTAATTTTATTCATAAACATAGCGTGTTAATTCCAGTTTTGTGTAGACATAAAAAGGTACTAAAATCTACGACTGAACTTGTACATTAAAATACCTCCTTGAGAACATGCAATCCTGTCATTCAAAACGAGTAATTAACTTCAACACTTATCCAAATAAATATTATGTTTTCTATATACATATTACGATTATTTATTCAAATTCTACTTCAAACAGTTTAAAATAGAGATGAAACGAATATACCGGATAAATTTAAAAAAGAAATCAATGATGATTCATCGACTTATGATAAAGGATGAGCAATTTATAAAAGATGTGTATAATTTTTATAGCGAACATTGAAACATTTCCTATCAATTCTAACAGAAAAACTCGATTTATTAAACTATACAATTCAAAAGTCGAATATTATGCTATCGGAAATCTAGCAATGCGGTTTAAGATCTTAACCGATATCCGGCAAAACCATTATCCGTTTCTTCTCCATTAAAGCATGACGTATTTCTGCTTGAATAACCCACAAATACGAATTGATACAATGAGAAAATGGATTAAAACAACCGTAATGTCGACAACGTTAATTATATTAAATATATATTGATATCAAACGCAGGAAATCTTAATTATTATATCAATACATTAACAATCTAAACTCAACAAAGATTAAAATAGACAATGACCTGTATTAAAATACCAATGTAATTGATAAACACAAAACACCTACCTATATAATATTGTTTATTAGAGAAAAGATTAGCGGCGAACTGTTTATCTAGTGTTATGAAACTTTGAATACCTCTTTGCAAAATCAATAGGATTTTTTTTTTATTTACACAGATCATTTAAATTTTTTAGGTAGTTAGAGAATAGGGACGAATGGAGAAGAAAAACCAAACTCGTTGCAGACCAATCCAATGGATTGTAACTCATTATATATAGGTAGTTGAAAGTTATAGACATTTTATTCAAACAAGTAACAAGGAAACCAATGTCCTCTATGATAGCTTGCATCCATTAAACGTATTCCTGAATACTAAAAATTGTCATACATACATATTATCTTCCTTAACAATAAATTTAATAACAGATAATGATCCTGTGGTGATAATTCTTCTCCCAAAATACTCGTATCATCAACCAGCGTACAATTGTTTAAAGATTGGCTTTAAATAAAAAAGTGCTGTTTCCGACGATAGCAACGGCTATTATTCTTTCAATTAAACCGGGTTAATATTCATACATAATAAAGTTTCTTTGTAGGTATAATATTGTGCTCCGAACTAACCTCAATGTAGATCATGTTTACCTTTCAACTGTTTTGATTGCCTTTACTACATTATACCTACAACAAATTGTGTAATTACGAGTGTTCACTTTGAACTAAATAAAAAGTTTAATAAAATTACATACATACATACCTACTTCAATTGACGCTGTAGTTAGAACAATGGCCCATAAGCCAAAATAGCATTTTGAAACACGCCTATTTAATTTTTTTCAATTTTGTTCCTTCAATATTATAACTTTTGACGCATCTCCACCTGCTGTGCGTTTTGCACAGTACTGGAGATCATTTTTATTGGTTTTTTCTAGGTTTCGACACGATAAATAAATAATAATATTATTTACATTGTACGACCAGATAATCGAATGGTAATATTCTTAATTTAGATAAGTACATTCAAATACAAATTTAAAATGAGTAAAAACATTTTCAACTAAAATTGAAGTTCAAAGAAAATTGATAATTAGCAAAAAAAATAAACAAAACTTGCATAGGCGTAGGGACGAATTTTTGCATTTTTCGAAAAAGGACCCATGGCTCAATGTTCTTGCTATTGCCTCAATTGCAAATTAAATTGATAGCTGTTACAACACACATAATTTAACGAATAATAATATATAATAAATAATTATATAAAATATTCAATAGAAGAATTTTATCACATCTGTATACAGCTATCTATACCCAATACAAAATAATAAATGGTAATATAATTTATTACAATATATTTGTGATAAAGAACAGATCGATTTTATTAGAAAACATATAATAATTATTAGCAAATATTATATTAATATTGAAATACATTATCATAATATGTGTAAATAAAACCGGTTTTTTGTCCATATCTCGTTAATTTAACAAATTATTGATATAAGGTATATTCTGTGTGAACCAACACCAAACTTATGTTCATACACATGCCTGTATCCATAACTTTGTGGATATATGGATGTATGAATACACCTTACATGTATTTAATTTGATTATGAGAATACCACGTATCTCCAAGTCTTATAACTCTTATTCATGCGTAAATAAGATTTTACACATTGAATTTAAGTAAAAGTAGACTTATATTTATATAATCACATAATATTCACACGTCGCACATTCATAAATAAAATTAACATAAATAATATTGATAGAAATATTATATTATAAATAATAATAATTTATTGAACACATAACAATCAATACAGATACAACACATGTGCAAACTATTTAATTGAAACTATTAACAAAACATAAATCTCCGTTATAGAGAAAAGTCTCGTGTAAAGGAGGGAATGATTTCTTAATAACACGAATTATATCTTGTATACAAAAATCATAACGAGATCAAAGATATTATTTGTATTAAAATGATTAAAATGAATTTAAAAACACTGTATAATTTCCAAATTAAATTTATTCACCTCAAACGTTTTCGCCAAGGCTTCTATTTGGCATCATCAGGAGGACTAATTAGTTTAAGTTCATATGTAGTGAGTCTGTTTTCTATTACTAACTTATACTAGTGGTGGGGGGGAGTTTGAAGGTGGGGGAGAAAGGGCGGAGTTGAGGGTGTTTGATAAGAGGGAAGGAGATGGGTATATCAACAAAGGAGATGCATATGGTATTTGGATATTCACCAAATTGTTCTTGTTTTTATGGATTTCAAGAATCTCCAAGGCATTTAATTTGCTAATCTTAGACTCGGAATGCAAGACCTTAGTACCTTGCATGTCAATAGAATGATCATGTTGTATACAATGGTCTGCAATCTCCGATCCAATCTTTGATATTATTTGTTGTATAGACTTATAAAGCAGTACTAATTTTATCAGAAAAAAACAAGGTCCAAAATTAATAACTAGACAATAAACGTTTGTCGTTTCACTCCATATAATATGATTAAAACGGTCATGTTCTCCATCGCTCCAAAACGGAAGTTTTGTAGATACAGCCTATATATCTGACAAAGGCATAAAAATAACCTTTTAGAACCTACAATTGTTTAAAACTGATTAATATGAAATTATTATGGTCTAGAATTTCTAACCTAATACTATTAAAGTTATCTTTGAATGTAATTAAGATTTTTGAGTGACAACAAATTATTGTGCATTAATTTGTTATTCATATCCTACCTCGAAAAACAGAAGAGAATGAAATGAAAATAAAGGTGTTTTCTAATCTACGAGTATATTGTGTAGGTTCTGGAGGTTGTCAATATAAACTAAACGTCCCTTTTACCTTCCACTACCTATAATTATTTTATTAATATTGTACTGATCTCAATTTCGGTTAAATAAGTTTTTAGGTTTCCGCGCTGACTGACAAACTGTTCTTCTGTGTCTGTGGATTTGTTTGTAGCTGCGTATTTGTTGGATACTCGTCTGCAAAACCGTGAACACAAAAGAAAAATTAATTATTTCTCAATTTCTGTGGTTTTTTTCTTATCTTAATTCTTTTACATAATTTATCTACATTTTTAAAAATCATTCACAAAGTTCATACAAAAATGTTTAATTTTATTCATTACTTCTCTGCGTGGGTACACAACTATTGCGTAATTCCAGAGATTGTGACTACTTTTAATTGAGAAATCGAAGCCCCAAAATTCTAACCATTATTTAATTAATTCCTACTTTTCGCACGAAACCTCTTTAGAGAATAAATTGTTTTTTTTTTCGCAACTTCAAATAAAATTTCTACTTAGCATTCATTTCTTGATTCTAGGAAATTAAATTTAATAATATAGGTACACATCTAGATACGTCTTTTAAACGAATTCTAAGTTTCTCAGTTCAATCAAATCTTATTTACTTTTTTAAACTATGTAACCAACAAAATTAATCGATTATATTGCATAAATAATTGGAAAATAATGATAATGATTACTTTAGGATAAGGAATCATTCATTGATCGATGGATAAGTTAGTTGACTTGATTTTGAGTGGTTGGTTGTTCAAAAAGTGAAATATGAAG
This sequence comes from Athripsodes cinereus, assembly GCA_947579605.1. Taxonomy (NCBI): domain Eukaryota; kingdom Metazoa; phylum Arthropoda; class Insecta; order Trichoptera; family Leptoceridae; genus Athripsodes; species Athripsodes cinereus. The sequence goes on along the minus strand of OX388318.1, from coordinate 13,736,719 downwards.
AAAGAAATATTTATCGGCCGCAATTTATAAATACGCAATTAAATTGTTTATTTAGAAATTAATTAATTAACTAATTGGTTTTACCTTTTATGGCGAGATGTATCAGGGTTGCAGGCGAGCGAAGGGGTAAACACGACTCCAAAGCACGTGCACTGAAATCCTTTAGTGTAGTTATATCTCCTTCACTCACTCACACTAGTCAGGAAAGGCACACACACCGACGCAAAGGGCGCCACAATATCACACTTCTATAATAATATTATTATGAATATACAATATACCTCCGTATATTGTACTACTGCAGATAACTTTATTTATACATACATATATAGGTATAACAATAATGAAGCACTACTCAAACATCAGCCACCCATGGGGTGCTGAATGTTAACATTGGAATTAAACACAAAGAACACAATATAAATATATTTAATAAAATAAAATAACACACTTGGTTTCACACATCACTATCATCATAATAAACAGAATATTATTCCAAAACAGTCGTAGTACTACAACACTCCAGCGGTAATATCCACTTCCACTAATCACAGTGTTACTTGGAACATTACCGGCAGGTAGGTAGATGGAATGGATGACAGCAGAGTAGGTATATCCAGTGAGAAGATGAAAGGGAACTCACTAATAGGCCGGCGACACAAAATAATGTATAAACAGCCACAATACACATATACACAAAGTAGCTAGTATGCCGACAGTATTCACATTCACAGATCGCCAAAAAGGCGTTATATTCAAGTATTATTGAAGTGAAGACACAATAAAAATATTAAATTAATATCGTACTAACTCCTTGGGACACAATAATATACAACAACACTATAAAACATTCTTAACACCGATGTACACACACATGTTTTAGCGTCACCGTAACATCCGTGATATTATATTCCCCTGTTATCTGAATAATCACGCACACCGCAACACGTAATATAGAAACGACGCTCGGCGTGCCTACCGAACGAACGAACGAGCGACACTGAGTGAACAAAATATGGCGCGCCACGCGGACCCGCCATCTCCAACCAGTACTTTAACTCCATAGCACATAGCATAACATATAGCTTCCTACACTATACAGTCTACGCCGTGTACACAGTTGGGGGATCGGCTAACAAAACGAGGCACCAGAACCAAAATGTTTCATCTTCCCTTCACAAAGGAGCGTCTCTCTATATACCTACGAAATTATAAGTCTACAAAACACATTTTTTTCATTCGTCGGCTTCGTTCCCGCTATTCACAGGGGTATAGAAATGAACCAAAGTTTAAATTGACGCTTTACACAATGAAAAATGAACATTAGAAAATATTAATGTCGAGTCGAGATTATCTTGTTATACTGTATTAGGCGAGGAAATATTGAAATTAATAGCTACATAACAAGGACAGTAATTAATGTACAACTGCTACATACCAGGTAGTTTGTTCACGAGAGATGGGAAGTGTGAAAGCGATATTGAAAGGAGAAAAGTTGCTGGCAATAAGGTAAATGGTGCAATCCGACCAATAATTGCAAATAGAAACATATCCACCACAGCTAAAAGGTTGGTGCACTCTGCTATCTTAGTGCCAACACTTATGTATGCAAGTGAGACGTGGACATGGTTAAAAAAGGATGAAAGTGGCATAAATGCAGTGGAAATGAGATCGTTGAGAAGGATGTGTGGCAAGAGTCTGAGAGATCGTGTGCGTAACAGTGATATACGAAAGGAATGTGGAATGAAAGTTGGTGTAATAACAAAGATGAATGTAAATAAGTTAAGATGGTTTGGGCACGTGGAAAGAATGAATGAGGATAGAATGACTAAGAAGATATATTTGGCTGAGAGGAATGGTGCTCGGAGACGCGGACGTCCGAGGATTAAATGGCAAGATCATTTAAATCAAATCCTACAGGACGGTCACGTGTTGAGCACATTGAACAGGAGAGCATGCATGAGGAATTGTATGACAGTGACGGAAGCGAAAGATGTATGCAAGGATAGAAGGAAGTGGCGCTCGATCCTTTCTGCCTACCCCGCGAGGGAAGCGGCGTGATGGTATGTATGTATGTATGTATGTACATACCTATTAGATATTCTAATATATATTAATTATAAGATTACCTACTACTGAATGTTCAATTTAAAGCAGCATATTATTTGGAAGATTCCTGGAATCTCTTTGTATTCAAATATTTCAAGTAAACAAACCTATTTGTCATGACAGGACAGATTATAGTTTTGAAAGGATAAATACCTATTTACATATAGGTACCTACACTTATTTATTATGTTTGACATTAATCAAGAGTATTTAATGTTTGCCTCCTTCTACCATTGTCAGGTCTCCAAGACACCGGTCTTCACTCTAATGTAGCCTTCTTTATTATGTGCTTAATTAAAAAGTTCCTCCGCCCTTTGAATTTCTTAGGTTACTACACCAAGTCTGGTTTTCATAATTTTTATACACTGGAATTGAATACTATTTTCAATGACCATTACCTACTATATTTTTTTAATAATATGCTTCCATATTCCTCATACGGTAATTATCTTTATTGTCATGCGAATTTCTTAATTATGAGAAAGAAGGGAGGCAAAAATTAGGACGTAAGCCATGGAGCACCCGGCAAAGAATAGGTTACCCACTATTTCCCCATACTTTCAAGTGTCATGTAAAAGTCATGTCATGTCATGTCACATATTATCTGTTCAACACTATATTTTATGATATGACTGTTTGTATCCCTGTTGAAGATGTAAATAAATAAGTGATAAACGAAAAAAAAGGCCGAAAAAAATACATTATTCATATTAAATTCAGCGATGTGGTATGCAACCCATCCTAACTATTTTTGTTGTTGCCAAGGACAGGACAGCTTGCTTGCTTATTCCATGCGACTAGTCAGCTGACTAGTACCTTGTGGGATGTGCTGCGTTGGTATAGTACTAAGAAGTTAATAATATTTTTTTGTTTTTTAATTTTAAGATCCAAAGATATCGTTTGGTTAACCTTGTGATCTACCGTTTCTTATTTCACATCTTCCATATTCATAGCAAAACTTAATTAATGGTGATTAAAATCGTTAAATAATAAATTATAAACAGTGATTAAAATTGTTAATCTATTTGATTAGCTATTTTTTACTTTTCCATATTATTGTGTGATCTGATAGATGTAATTGTTTGGATGTAAACTGTTCAAGTTTGGGTGGTGAGAGAGTTAAGAAAGAGAGGAGGCTGTAATATGCCTTCTACAACACTACAACATAGATTCGAGAAAGCAGAATATAAAAATCTATTGATAGGTGGATGGACCGTTAGAAAGTTCTTATAGATTACATACTCATAATCGTATTTGATTTGGGTTTTTTTTATATCTGGGTATAGACCATTAAAGGTCACGTGGTCTTGTCTATGGATTTGCTTTTGCTTGGGGGGCAAACAGTCAGATTGCGCAAATCATCCTTGTAAGATGTTATGCCATAAGAGAAAAAAAAGAAAGTCAGACGACAAAATAATAACAAAATCGACACTGACAGTTTTTTTGATTATTAGGTATTCTTTAGGCGTTCCATCTAATATTACACCGTAATCGTGTGTTGTGTTGGGATGCCTGATGCCCCTCAATGATTTTTCTTGTGACGTCATCCTTTAATGGTCTATTGAATTGATTGTGTCAATTTACAGAAAATATGTTCAGGAAGATAATATTTCTTATCATATTTCTTATTCATCAATCTATAATATTAAGTCAATGTATTTATTATATTATTTCATCGTTCTATGATACTCTATACTAAACAGCACATTTCACTAATTTTCAGCAAAAAAAGTAATAGACAACACTAAGAATGGGTAGCATTCATTACCACTTCATGTGGTAAGGATTATTTAAACGTGATGATTGATTTGTTAACAGAATGTGAAAATAATAGTATCCTTTATTCTTTTTACCTGATTCCTGACGCAAGGAATGAATGTTGTGTATTAGGTATTATTATATTTGTGTATCTTTAGTCATAGATACTTTTCACAGTAAGAAATTTTAACAGCCGACTTAAGCGTAACATGTCGGGGACCATGATAATTATGTTATTACCTTGATCACATACCTGCCTTTATGACCGAGTGTGTGTGTATGTGCTATTCAAAAAGTGGTAAGTGAATTTATAAATGTTTTGACATTTCTAGAATAAACTGCTTATAATGAAATCATAACCATTTTATAAAGTGAGTGTGATTGTGTGTATGGATGTATGTATGAGTGCGTAAGCTTGAGTATTGTTATCAAAGGATTGTGTAGTTAATTGAGTGGGGGAGATAATAATAATAATATAGACAACTTATATTTGGCGCCGTTTAATGATCCGTGACCATCTCAAGGGCGCCATGGCTTTTCTTGAAATTCAGCTTGCTCCTGAACGTTGCAGTGGGTTGGTACTGTCTTAAATCCGCTGGCAATCGGTTGCAGGCAGTTGGCCCCGCAACGCTAAAGCTCCTCTCTGCGAATTTGGAAGTGTTTGCCCTGTTGGGCTCCACAAGTTTGTTGACAGCGGTGGAAGCTGATCGCAGTGGTCGCCTCAGAGTTTCGTCGAGGGTACAGAGCTCAGCGAGGCATAGATAGCCAAAATAAAGTAAAGAATTTTAAGGCGCTGAGACAAAGTTAAAAACTGATTCAGTCTGCCTTGGTACGGGCTCATTCCCAGTTACGTGGATTTTTATAAAATGTTAGGTTAAAATATTTTCAAATACAATATTATTTTTACGAATATATTGTTATACTGTGTAAATCTTTAGAAAATATAGGTACCTACGTTTTTATACAGAGTGCATGAGTTAGCTGTTAGACTATAGAAACTTTTGTGATTGTCAAATACCTGCAAAACCAAACGAATATCATTACTTACTAAAAATATTGGAACGAAAAAATAGACAGATAGCGATGAACCTAAATTGGAATTGTCTAAGATGTCTTTTTTTTATTTTAAACTAATCATTTACCTAACAGAAAAATACCAATGTTTTTAGGGCGGCGGCATTATGGTATGTATTAATATTGAATGGACAAGTCGCAAGGATATTTAAGTATCCGAGCGGTATCTACATTGAAGGACCCACCGACCACCCGGATAGCGCAGAAGTCTGAGGACTTCCATTTATCCGAAATTCTACACTTAACAAATTTTGTCCACAACGGAGGCGCCATAGTGGGCAGCCTGAAGGGCTGGCCGGCCAAAACCTCCGTGTGAAATCTTTTGACTAAACTCCTTCGATGTACCTCTATACGAGAGAAGCAAACAACATATATGAAACAAAATAAAAGTATACAAAAACATTCTTAGCCAATTTTACAAACCATACAATAACAATTAAACAGAAATAAAATAAAATAAGAAAAAAAAAAAATTTATATACATATTTGAGCACAAGGCTGAATTGAGGTGTCCAGAAACTTTTTCAGGTTTTAAGGTCGGCGAGCAAGCGAGTCGCCGATACCGTCAACGCTGCAGAGACGCTTCCCTCCCTAGGGGACATCCCACCCAGACCTAAGACTCTCCACCAAGGGAGACAGGACAGCACAAAAACAAATAAACGAGTTCGCTCGCGACAACCATGATCACACTAGACCAAATCAACCATGTAGCTCTCCAGGTGAGCCCGGCTCACGTAAGAGATCCCATCGAGTTACCCAGACATCTGCAAACTTCAAGAAGGCCCTGAAGTTCCCTGGACAAATCATCAGTTCCCCAGACCAAATGGGTCTGGGGGTGTCATCACTCATACTATCAATCATAACGTCTCTAGCATCCGTCATCATTGGGCACTCCCACAGGATATGCCGAGCGGTATCTGACGCAAGTTGTGTATGATAAAAAAGACCTTTTTATCCTTATTGCCTTAGGGAATTATTGCCAAAGATAATAATAATAATGTAAAGCCATCTCTACTTCTACCAATTTACAAAATAGGGACCATTTTACCTGGTATATTTACTATAAAATAAAATACTTTTTAGGGGTGTCAAAATTTATTCATAAAGTTTTTCAATCCTTTATTGAAGTTTTTACTTAGGCATTACTTACTATACATCTATTCATTGTTATCTTAGGGTTACAAAAAAAATATTTTTAGTTAGGTACCTTTGCTAACAAAAGTCTCTAAATTTTACCTTCACACGTTATATTACTAAAGGTTTGCTTATTTTCGAAAGAAATCAAAATTAATTTAAGCAAAACACTTACTGCTGAACATTAACTAAATAATAATACTTAGTTGCTCTTTGCTGCTGAATATCCAATAAGGGGATTTTTCTAGAATTACAATCTGTATTTAAAAAGTTTTTAATTCTAATATTTCTAAATCCATAGGTATCTAGGTGTGAAAATGATTTCTTTTTATCTTTTTGACTTTTAGAATTTGTTCCTAACTGTTTTATTCAGACAATTTTTTACCATCTTGAGATCCGAAGAATTTTTCTTCACGATTAAACTTTATAAATACATATTTTAGCTGTGGTGTATCGCAAAATAATAATTCTCTCATTTGTTTCCATATTTTTTCTAATTTCAAGTAAAAGACACGTGAATAAAAATAATGCATAAGAATTTGCCGCCATGCCAATACACGCAGTATTTTCGCTGGTTATTCCATTTGAGGTTGATTCCATGACAGAATAAATAGTATTAACCAAGAAAATAGAAAGTGTTCTAATTATAATTAATTGTAATGTCAAACATGCGACATATACGCCATTAAATGAAAGCTCTTAAGTTGATTATGTGCAAGTTGAAACGTTGAAAGCCTAACAGCTTAACAGTTTCTTCGTACAACTTCGCACATTAGAATGCATATGAAATTTAGATCTACATGCCTTCTCAGATTTGTGATTATTTGTGTAAGTACACAACAACTTATATCACCCCTACCAAATAAACGGATACAGTATAGTATAAACCTTCTAATAGTCCAAGGGTTTCTTAATTACCCACCCCTGGCCCTGTGTGAATCATTCCGTTCATAATAATAGAGTCCTCGATGACTGGGCCTACCTGTATGGCTGCTCCTTTATATTATTATATCATAGTACCTTATGGCTTTAATATAATAAATAATAATAATTATTATTTTGATACATGATCACTAAAAGAAATCAATATCTACATTTTAATAATATTTTGATCCACCCTTTTTACTAGTATTGAGTATAAAATTGTTAAATACATTTTATGTTCATCCATACATACATACCATCACGCCGCTTCCCTCGCGGGGTAGGCAGAAAGGATCGAGCGCCACTTCCTTCTATCCTTGCATACATCATTCGCTTCCGTCACTGTCATACAATTCCTCATGCATGCTCTCCTGTTCAATGTGCTCAACACGTGACCGTCCAGTAGGATCTGGTTTATATTGCCATTTGATTATCGGATGCGGCCGCGACTCCGTGCTCCATTCCTCTCAGTCAAATATATTTTCTTGGTCATTCTGTTCTCATTCATTCTTTCCAATGTTAAATACCAATACACGATAATATACTTAATTATTGTGTGTTTCACTATAGCCCACTCATTAAGACAATTTATTTTGGCTTGATAAATAGGGGTCTACGACTTTTGAAATATCCGGATGTAAGGTGGGACTCTCTTCAATGCTTGACTAAATAACATAACATAACATAACATAACATAACATGTACAGACAATTCACACAGACCGAGCTAGTCCCAAACTAATCCCAAACTAAATATACTAAATGTCTTAGAACATGAGATGTTTTACAAATATCTACCTTCCAGAACACTTGTAAACATGCAGAAAAAAGCGGGAGACCTATTCTTTACCGGAATTCCACGGCCAGAAAGATCTGATTAAAATATGTTCGAGTTTGATTCAATTGAAACTATCATTTTCAAATGGAAGTTTTTGGTATGAAAATAATAATAATATTATACAGGAGTGATATCTTCTCTCACGACTTTTAAAGTCTTTAGATTAAATCAGATGTAGATTTAACATCAATTCATAATATAGATAGTGGATAGAATGTAATAATATACAAAGTGATTTGAGGATTTGGATATAAACTTTTCCCTAAAGTATATAATTATATTATTTGAATTGATCTAAACATTTCATAGAAATTTTCTGTTTTTAGTAAGGATCTGTATGTAGATTACGGTTTCCAGATAGGTAAAATACATACTAGGTTTGTAGGTAGATATGAGGTACTTTTATATATAATTAATATTTTTTTGATAAAATAGTCCAGATGATGTTTCGACAATTTTGATGATATTTGGCTGAAAAAGTATTATTTATCGGCCCATAAATACATAAATAATAATAATAATAATAATAAAGTAATACATTAATTACTTTAAATGTGCAAAAAGTACAAAATTTCAATACGTATATTTACATAATAAAAAAACTATGCCTTTGAAAACGAAATATTTTCGTAAAAATTACATTTAATTCTTTCCCAGTACCTATCATACCCATTCTAAATATATTGTTTTACTGGTACGAATATAGGACAATCTGCATGTTTATTAGATGCAGAATCCGCTGGCTACCCCATTTGCGTGAGATACGTAGATAGTTAACAGTAATTTAATTATAATAATTGTAGGTGTGTAAGTTGAAATAATAAATTATGTATTGCAGTAAGATAGGTATATGGTTAAATAGTTGAGGTCTGTGCTGGTGTTGTTGTGGTTGTTAACGTGACTTGTCGTGATCTCCCATCACGCCTGCACGCCACCCAATTACCATATCGTGATGGATTGGAACTGTTGGATGTTAAGGGTTAGGGGTCTACTACATTCTACTCTCTACACTCTTCTGCGCTCTTCGCATTAATCTTTCATATATAAAATCTTGTCGGTCAGATTACCGTTTGTTCTCCAATCAATTACTTACTGGGGTTAGTAAAGTATTTTTTTTTTACTAGCTGAAAGATCCAAAAACAAATAGACAAGACAAGATTAATTGAATTTAATGTTTCTTACTTACTTATGCAGCTATTCCTGTCCACTGCTGAACATAAGCCTCCCCCATATGTCTCCAGGCATCTCTGTCCTGAGCTTTCTGCATCCAGTCACAAGCGATTATTTTAATGTCATCTGACCAACGTGTTTGATACTTAATAAAAATTTAACGTTTCAGTGTTGACATAATGAAACAACATTTTAATAATATAAAATTACACGGTTTTTGTTTCACATTAATGTAGGTAGGTATATAAAATATACCACATACGCCTAACGCTTTCACCAATAAATTGGCATCATCAGGGCGGAGAATTAACTAAATTTAGAAGATAAAACAACATCTAATACATGAGATATTAAGGGATGTTAGGTGGAGGTATTTTCGAACAAAACAGTGTCGAAGTTAAAGGAATTTGTACATTAATTATGTCCACTTTGTTAGATAGACATTTTAATAATCTCCAATGATTGCAAGACAAGATTAAATCAATTAAAATATTACTATCACTTGTTCTTTCACTTCTCAATGATTATTTCAATTTTGGGGATCGTGACCAATATGCCTAATGTCATCTACAATCTGTCTCCATCCATTGGAATTCTTTGCTATGTACGTAGCTGCCTCTTGTCTGGGTGATTTGTTGTCTCAGCAATATGACCCAACGCCAGTCGACAAGATGTCTATGTTGATAATAAGCTGATAAATATGAATTTAAAATATCGCTTTTTATTCAATAGGTATGCCCAGGATAGTCTTGAGTAGGTACTCAGCCAAAAGGTTGCTGGCTGGTTGAAAGATGGTTAAAAAACAAGAAGTCATCATTATTAATCTCAATTTAGTTTATAATAAATAACTTATTATTGAATAAATTGAAATTGAATTGAAAATAATTACGCATGTTTTGATTTTACTGTGTTGGTAATAAATTATAGTTAGTATAGTAGATTAATAAATCGGGATATTTCTCCACAAAGATAGGCTTTGTGCACAATCCGGAATATGCCTTACAATATATTATTAAATGCAAATAACCTATACAATATGTTTAATATATTAACGCTATGCATTCACTATTCAGTGCAACGTAGCAAAACTAGCAAATATCTTTTGATTAATTTAATGTGAGAAAGTGTTAATATGAAACGGTGTGTAATAATGAGATGTAATACAGAATTATAATAATATATAAACTATATCATATTAAACTAAAGTGAAATGGAATAGGTAGATACATTATTAGAGAAATTTATGTGTGTTTTGTATGATTGTCTTTATCTCGATGGAGCTCCCGGCAAAAAATGGGACTTCAAATCTAGTGTCCAGTGTCCTGCAAAATTCGGGTGTTCATAAAGCATTATATTAAATTCAACTATGAGGCATCCCATCCATTCTGAATGTAAGGCATGAAAAGGAAAACTTGAATGCCCGTTTCATGCAGTGAATCTACTGGCTAACCAACTTATTCGATTTAGACTGATCATACATCATCATCATCATCGCCCTCAACGCTCCTCTCGGGAGCACAGGGCAGAAACCAGCCTCCTCCATTCAGAGCGTCTCTGTGCCAATTGCGTCACCTCTTTCCACGACATTCCTTGCGCTCTGATATCGTTGTCATAGGAACGGTGTATTGTGAAAGAGGGACGCCCGGGCCGACGGAACCCCTGCGGACGGAAAAACAGTGCTCTTTTTTTGATCTCTGATCATACAAATAGTCAGATAAACAATTTACAACAAATTATAAGGAACAAATTAAAATTATGATTATTTTTTTATGGTACGCTGAGGATGACCTGTATGTTAAGTGCTTCTTGTTATCTTTCTTGCTATCCTGAAAATTCTATACATGTAGGTAAAAAAAGTTTTATACCTATATTACATTTAGGTCGCCTGGAGGTCTCGGCCTCGTGAACAGGGGGTCCGTGATTCGATCCCGGGTGCCGGCAAACTCCCCTTTCACGACACAAGCTTTTAGCTCTATGTGAAAGGTGTATAAGGTTGTATTTGTGTATATAACAAAACCCAGATATATCTTTTTGAAAAAAATATTATGAATAGAATAGTGATTCACCACAATCGAGTGTTGAATGATAGCTGACCTTTGAAAGATTAACTTTTTTTATCTGTACATAAATATGTATATGTAGCTATTTATGTCTGTTTCTACTTATGGTATGAAATAAAATAAATTAATACAATAGATTGATTTGATGAATCCATTTTCTCCCAGCAAAATACCACACAATAAGTTATACAAATAAAAACTAATGTTCGAGTATAATATCACTTTTATGATGGTAGAATCGTGATCTACATCTGAATTTATTGATCATTTCGTGCCATTGATTGACTTAAAATAATAAATCGTTACTATAATTGGTGTTTATGATGAACAGCTAACCATCAGTTCTTCCATCCATTTACATACAATTATTTAAGTATATCATCACGCTATTATTGCCATTTCCCATGATCTTACTTACATATTTGAAACCAGTTATATAAATGTTCATCCATTTATGTATTATCGTCTATAAATGTTGATTTTATAGATGTAAGACTTGAAATAACACAACACTCTAACTAAATGGTTCCTAATTCACCGCGGGTATATTAAAATATTGTTTATCCATTAAGAATGTTTTTGGAAAATAAGATTATAAAAATCTTGTGCTTTGACAATATTCAATAAATTTTGCAGACATTGACTTCAAAGATTTTTTTTTAAATTAATAAACCCATACACATCCCTACAATTATCCCATTTAGCAATAACATGTACAGCGTAGAAAGATTATGTCGGCATTAGGATTCAAACTGTAATAGACTTTACGCTAAGACTACCGACAACCTCTATAGGAATATGATATAAGTACAGTATGGTAGAAACTTAATTATTTACCCTACAATTTCTGACACTATCTTCGCCATTATTCATAAAGGTTATTTACATACTTATTCTATGGAAAAAAACAAACGCTACAGTTTTTTGTGCAAATAAGGTTGTAGAAGAAGAAAAACATTCCACGATATTATAGTTATTCAATTGTTCGAAACAATTGCCGACATTCACCTACCTATGTCTTAAGGTATTTCAGCCAATCCCACTGTGGGTGTATATGAATTTCGTATAAGAAGCTCTTCATTATGTATTACTTGTTTTAAAAATACACAGATTTATGTTGGAGGCGAATATGAAAGTATTTTTTAATAAAATCACGTAAAACAATGTATGCTTTTTTATAAAAAAAAAATGACACTAATAGGTAGGAACTAATCAACCTAGATACCTAAAATGTAGACATAAGCAGCAGCTACTCATGAAAACGACGCGCTTAAATTTTCTTTTGTTTTAGATGAAATAAAGGTAATTTTTGTCAAGTATAATGTAATGTAAGTCCCACGTATTTAAGTCAAATTTGTTCAAGAATTTTCATTCAGAATCGATGATTAGATTTCTAAACATTTGAAATGTTTCGTAAATACCTACGTGCCTAAAAATATCATCTTAGTCTTAGATGCAAATAATGCTTATCTTATTTAATTAAATTTTACAAATTTATAGACCATTTCTGACACAAACATACCTATTACTGCTAACGGGGTTATATGAATTAATTTCAAATTCAGTTTCATTCATTCACTTTTAGCGGTAATTATAAAAATATTACCATAAATTTTTTATTAAACTAGCCTATTATGTTGTCTAATGTCTTTTTGTAATGCAAATTTTTATGTGTAATATAGATTTTTATTATTAATATTAAAAATACTTATAGAAGTTTTTTCTAACTGCCATCGTAATTTAAATTTAAAAAGTAATTCAACTTATTGCATAAATCAAATATTTAATCAATCTGACACCTACACTCATGTATATTTATATATTTTTGTTGTATTCAGATTGTCCTGGGTCTGGGTGTTACATGTATATGTGTTTAGTGCATTGTATATGTGTATCGCCGTGTTAGTACCCATAATACAAGATTCATATCTTAGTTTGGGACTAGCTCGGTCTGTGTGAATTGTCTACACGTGTTGTGTTATGTTATGTTATGTTATGTTATGTTACCCTCGAAAGCGAAAGAAGTATGTAGGGATGGATCTATATGGCGTTCAGTTCTCTCTGCCTACCCCACCTGGGAAATGGCGTGAGGGAATAAATAGAATCTACCCGAAAGGAGTGATTTATGAAAAACAAATACCTACATATCATCATCTGACATAAACATTTTATTGACGGAATAAGGTTCACAGTTTACTCCAAGATTGATAATACAAAACTTGTTATGCTATAACTATAAATTATAACAAACGTTCTTACATAATATAATAATTATTCATAATATAATTTAATTGTATGAAGCAATTGTAGCGCCATCAACATAAATGATTATCAACATTCTGTCAATAAACAATAATTACTGTTAAGTATAGATAATAAATTATTTTAATTATACAAATAATTGACATACTTACTATCTAATAACGTTTTGATAACATCTTTGTCACCATTAAAATAGATTTGTCCATATTATTTTATTATGATAACAAACCTTGATCATTGATCTAACACAAGGTATTCTCTGTATTTTCCATATTTTAAAACTTTAAACAACTGTCTTAACCTCTAAACTAATCTGAAGTCTATTCTTTAACACCCATACCCACAATCACGTAATACTATGTCTGGGTAAGTGATATTTAGTTGAAATAAGTGATAGTTATTGATAGACATTTTACATTTTAAATTCAGCGATGATATTTGCCACCCATCCTGAATGTCTTGATTTTATGTTGGCATGAAGAGAACAGCTTACATGTTTATTATATTAGCTGGTCTGCTGGCTACCCCACTTGTGGGATATGCCGTGATGGTATAGCTATTTCTACAAATACCTAACCATTTTGATATCTCCACGTTTAGGTAAAGTTATTACCGGCTGTCAATTGTTTCTGGCGCAATCCTATGAAAAACATTTGCCACTTGATAAATCAAGAAATGAAATCTGGAAAAAACAAATTTTCGATAAATTACGTTAGAATACACTGTCTTCTTTTACAATACGCCGTTCTTATGACAACGACATCGGAGAGCAGGGAATGTTGTGGGAAGAGGTGACGCAATTTGTACAGAGACGTTCAGAATGGAGGAGACTGGTTTCTGCCCTGTCCTCCCGAGAAAATTACTTTAAGAGTAAGGCTTGGTTTAACCAGAGGAACTTTATAATCAGACTAGCCATGGCTAAAAGTAAGTAATGTCTAAACAATAATAATTTTTGTGAGTACGAGTCTATATTCTTCATATTGCATGTTTGTGTTTTTTCTTCATTTCGGAATTAACTTCGTGTTCAACAAAATGCTATAAAACTAATAGGTTTAGATACAATAAAAAAACAATATATTTCACCTTGGAATCTAAATTAACCAATTGATTATTTTATTTCAATAAACGAATTAAATAAAAATGCCATTGCCATTTTTATTAAACTTTTGTAACGGTCAACATTTTGACATTTCAATAAATTCCATCGCGGAGGTATATTACATCGTGTAGGTATAGATAGAGGAATAATTAATATAAGTTTGATACTTGTGTATTTTATGAGAGTGTTAACTTGATGGTTGTTACTGTTACAAATGTAAAAATGTCGCAGACTTCTTAAGATAACGTCCCTCTTTGCAAACATCCTAGATTTAATAATTCAATAAAATATTCTAAACATTACCTATTACATTTAAATGAGAAAAATAAGTGTAAATAAAGTGGAAGAATCTCCCTAAGTTTAATCAAACTGTAAATTTAACACATGAAACTACTATATAAGGCTTAGAAAAGACAACGCCACTTCATTTGGTAGTGCCCCGGACGGGACTTGAACCCGCAACCCATCTTGTCGCGAGATGTGCTTTGTCCAATTAAGCTACCGGGCGACTTGCCAGAGGCTCCGATATTCTCTCTTATAAACCCCAATGACAGCTTCATGTGTAGGTATTGTTCTGGGATAGCATCGGTACCTCATGCTGGATATTATTTTAATTAAACTGTTTATAAATAACCATCGAAGACCCTTATATGTCAAATAGCAATCAAAATACCAAACTAAAACACAATCCATCAAAGTATTTGATAATATTATATGTATTGTGTCAATTTGTCTAACTAACGGATTAGTAATCATAAAATTTCTAATCTGTTAGGTAGACAAATTGACACATGCATCACATGTATCCATAATATTAGGTATATCCTAATTGATAAAAATATGATTCATAACATTTTTGGCATAATTAAGAAATTTAATATGTTACGAATAAGCAATTCTTTCATACAAATACTTATGCAAATAGAATAAATGTCTAACTTAGAATTGAGAATAAATTACTAACTTAATGTAACTTATCGATGGTTTAAAGCACAGAAGACACATGTCCACATTTGACAGTTTAGAGAAAACAGGTTTTGAAAGTTTGAGATTCTTAATTAATTCACTAACTTCAAATTAATGCAGAAGGTGTTGAAAATCATAATCTTTGTTCTTTTTTAATGTCATTTATTACTTATTTTTTACTACATTTTAAACCAGAATGCCAAGAATTAGCATTTTTAGATGATGGTCATGGACATGTGTTTGGAAGTGTGATGGAAGTGCCACTCACGGCGACTTTTGGGATGCGTTTATGCATGCACAGATGACACATGTCCGTCCTTAATGGACATGTATTTTTTAGAATCTTCATATCTTATGTGACATGTTACATCTGTGCACAAAACAAAGTGAATTTGTGGACATGTGACATTTGGTTTTTACTAAATATTTCAATAATGGTATTAAGATTGTTGGTAATATTTAATCAGGACATAGATGGCGTTGCAAACGATCTTGTACATGTATTAACTCATTTTATCTAAAAAGTGGACATGTGTCTTCTGTGCTTTAAACCATCGTTATAATCTATTTATTTATTTGAACAATATACAGCATTTGCCTTTTAAAATACATGATAAATCAAACAACATTACATAGTCTTCCGATAGAAGAAAAATAATTACACAATTCAGTTAAAAACAAAACAAAATTTCACATAAATATGCATAGGTATGTACCATTCGAAGCGATGAAAAAATCACTAGTATAGGTACATAAATACACACCTATACAACTATGGTTTATTGGAAAAATAAACTCCGCAAAATAGTAAATAAATATTTGTTAAAAATTGTGTATGACTAAGGGAATAATAACCAAGAACGTAAAATTCATATGGAATGACTCAATCAGAAAACTAAACAGATATCTCATACATTAATTATTACGAGTATGTTTAACGTAATCATTATACTACAGCAGGGCTACTCTTGAAAAAACTAAACACGATCTTAATCTAGTCTTGATCTTGATCATACGACGCACGAAGTGACTATTGGACAAAAATACACGAAAACCGATGGCGCGTTAGCGGTAACGCGGTGTTTTTGACCATAGTCCCTTCGTGCGTCGTATGATCAAGATCAAGACTAGATTAAGATCGCGTTTAGTTTTGTCAAGAGTAACCCTGCTGATGCCATAAAGATATTTTGTTTTATTTCAAAGTATTCACGATTTTCTAATAAGCCTATGACATTTTGTATTGTGTAGGTATGTTTATTTAATAGTCTGTTAATATTATGTAGTGTGTACCTGCCGTGTATCGGAATTCAGTAGCGGGTGTTAATGATTCGATTATTGTGTCCAACTTGCTCAGACAACTTATCAATGTAAGACGGTATAGATACATAGATAATAATAATAATAATATTAAGTACACTGTACTTCTTATTTGTAATAATGTAACTACTGGCCTATTACGAGCTATACACAAATAATATTACGAAATAAAACTTATTGTGTCCGCTGTCAACTTATTGTACTTGTGCTGTTGCCTAGTGAGCCGACAATTTTTTTATTCCATCATTCATAGGTACTATGGGATATCCTACAAGATTGGTAGCATTACATTAAGCAAGGGGTCCCCACTAATTTCCCCTGCGTGATTCGAGAACATGTCATCCATCCATAACTTTTTCACGAAATGTATGTCCAGGAGCCTTTTTAGGAGCCACATTAGACAGGAATGATATATTATTTGTTTGGTTTTTGTTTTTTTTTCTTTCTGCATTGTGTACTGTACTGGCAGTTAAAAAGGAACAATGAATTCAAAGATGGGCTGATTAAGTACAATATTACATTTCGTAAAATTTTATTTGTATGTTGCCCATTTTTTTTAAATAAATAAATAAAAAAATGCATGTAGAGGACAACTAGCATGCTTATTACTTGCTGTTTGTTTACTGACTTCTTCACTTGCAATTGAATGATGATTTCATATTTTCAAAAAATATTTTTAGTATAGCGTCTTCAATCGTCAGTTATGTATTATTTTATAGATTTAACTGAAGGCAAAACGAAGAAATAATAAGCACATGTTTAATAAATAGTTTACGAGTATATAAAGCCACGACCTTACTAGGCCGACCAGTACCACTTTCAGCCTACGCTATGTCTATGTATATCTATACAGCGAGTTATATAGTATAGTATAGTTAGTATATACCTAATAATATTACATTCTACCTACAGTATAAATATGAGTAGGTTTTATATATTTTATATGTTTATAAGTGTGAATTTTAAACATGATACAAACCAGATTATGATATACATATTTATTTGAAATCACGTGTATGAAATTCAGACCTGATCACTAGATTCAATTGTCGTTCCTGCGGTTCATGTTATACTCCTTTCTCATTATATATAGAGAAGTCTCTTAGACATACATACATAACATCGCACCTCTTCCCTTGCGGGGTAGGCAGAAAAGATCGAGCGCCACTTCCTTCTATTCTTGTATACATCTTTCGCTTCCGTCACTGTTATACAATTCCTCATGCATGCTCCCCTGTTCCATATGCTCAACACGTGACCGTCCTGTAGAATTTGATTTGAATGATCTTGCCATTTGGTTCTCGGACGTCCACGTCTTTGAGCACCATTCCTACCAGCCAAAAGTCTTAGATCAGTCTCCTAATCTCTGTATTTCTAAGAAGATCGTTACAGGATGACAAATGAAAACGGTACATAATGAATCATTTGTATGAATTGATATGTTTATTTATTTTATTCTTCTTGCACATCATCATTTACATAAAAAAATCAGCAAATAATTTTACATAAGAAAAAAATGTGATGATATGCAGTGGAGAGATTATCACTATATAGTGATTTTTTCCATCTAACCACGTCATACTAACACTGTTAATAAATACATATGAAATTAATAGATATGTAGAGAATGACATGCATGTTTGTTACATACAGTTTATTTACTAACTACCACACTTGTGGGAGATGCCGTTATGGTAAAGTTTTTTTTTTTTTTTTTTTTTTTTTTTTTTTTTTTTTTTTTTTTTTTTTTTTTTTTTTTTTTTTTTAAAAAGATATATCTGGGTTTTGTTATAAACCCAAATACAACCTTATACACCTTTCACAGTAAGCTAAAAGCTTGTGTCGTGAAAGGGGAATTTGCCGGCACCTGGGATCGAACCCCGGACCCCTTGTTCACAAGGCCGAGACTCTACCCCCAGGCTACCGACGAACTCATTCTCAACGACGAACTCACAAAGTTCTACAATTATTTATTTTATTCTTCACTGTACATTGCTTACAATATTACATAATGAAATAGTGGAATAAAAATAACAATTATACAATTCAATCTACAGAGGGCGAGTTTATCGCTAAAATGCGATGTCTTCCAACTAACCCGGTATGTACTTTTTTATAAGAACATATTTTATTTTTATACTATTCTTTGAATATCGACTTAATATTATGTAGGTATAAAGGAACATTGAATGATTTGGGAGAATACTTATATGTAATACCTACATATAATAAATAAAGATTCATTCCAAATTATATTAAAATATTTAAATAAAGTCTGACATTTATTATTATATCTGTGTTCGAGGGATATAATTTATTTATTATTAAACATTAATATTACAGTTTACCTGTTTTATAAGAGTTATAAGAATTTCAATGAATTTACATAGGCCCACGCGATCCACGTTAGTGTCTTGCGCGAGGTGCCCGCTATCCGCTGTCTGCATACTTTCTGTAACCGGTCGACCTTTGGGCAGCCACTGTACTCCAGTCCATACTCTATGTATAGTCCATTATCCTGGGCAGGTATTGTGTATGATTGCAGTTTGTCTGTGAATGATTGGACAGGTCAGGGCTAGTTCATAATAATGCATAGTAATTGAAAATGTGCCTTCATTGTAATTTCATAAGATGATTAAAAAATATTATAGATAATAAGTAAATCAATTATCAATACAAATTTATGTATGGCTTATTTTCGAAAATATAAATACTTTATACTATATAAAATATGTATCCCCCTACAAAATAAATAGATAAGTGCAAGAAATATTTATTTATACAACCATAGCTCTTTCCACAAGTGGGTCAATCAGTGGACCTATGTACTGTATGTAATAAATACGCAGTTGTCTCTTCGTACCATTCGTGACAACGAAAAAAATGGCATTAAGGATGGATGGCGCACCTTATCGCTGAATTAAATATATGCTTCTCTGCCTTTTACAGAAAAAAGTGAGATATTTATTGTTTGCTAGGAATTAGGTACTTAGAAGCTAACTTGTTTTCAAATCCTACATCTAGGTTTATACTCATTTGTAAATTAGAAAAATAACGAGTCTACTGAAGTGAAAGTGGGTAACGTATGTATATCTAAAAAAAATCACTGTACATTATGAAATTTTCACATCATGCATTCTATCAAACTTATTATTCTTTAGGTAGAAAAATAACATGGGAAAATGAATAAAAAACTGATAGCTACTTCACAAATAATTTGAAATATGTACGTTGTGTTCATAATAAATAAATAATCGATAATACTAAAAGTCATTTAGTTCTCGATCAACAAATAAAATATGATTTAGTGCAGAAATAAAGCAATTATTATATATCAATATTCGAATCCAATAAATTATTCAGTCAATATAATTCCACTTTGTCGATATAATTATTTAATGTTTTGTAACTAACTTAATTCATGACTATGGGAGGGAAAAAAACGTAATAAAAATACATAATAGAACAAAGGGAGATAAATTAAATACTGAAACTGTCAATAGATTGAGTAACAAATCATTTACTTTTATTATTACCTACGTTAAATATTGTTTAATGTTATTTATATACTTGTTTTTTATATGTTGTAAAACAAACATTTAAAAACAATTAAAATCAATGGATTAGAATTTTCTCGCAAATATGACAGTTCATCTGAATTCAAATGATTTGAGAATGAAAAAGACTTAGTTTTACATAAAAACATTGTAAATTTACTACATCTTACGAGTCTGCCGATCCGAAAATAATAGTCAATAGACATTACGTGTACATCTAGAAACATCTTTAAATGGAGATTGTGGAAAGAAAAAATAAGAATTATTTGATCCCAGAAAGGGTGAACCAATGACATTATCTCTGCTGTTGGTATGAATTAATACAAATTAGAGAAGAAACACGGAAAAGTGTGATGTTTGGTAGTCTTAGGACTATAATCGATCTATTTGACGTATCAAAGATACAAGCTTCTACTTTAAACCGCGGTGGAAATAATACTTCTGTACTCAAGACATGTGAATTGAAGTGCAAAAGAAGAAGTTATGTAATTTCAAAAGGAATAGGTACTGACATAAACTGACAATTTCTGTTATCGTAAATGTTCATATAATAAAGTGGTTGTCACAAAATAATCTCCCACAATATTTTCATCTAAGATAAGGCACGCTGTGTGATAGACATGTACGTAATTGCCATTTAGTTGCGATGATAATTTCCTTATCCAGTTGTAACAACTATTTATTACACACCAACATGCATATAAATACCTGTCTGGTCTGGCGAACCGTAAGTAGGTACTTTCATAGCAGCGAGTCGTTTAATTTGCATCTCTCCCATTAATCAAGTAAATTGATTGAGTGATGATCATGATGATGCATGTTGAGGATGGAGTTGGTTTATTGCGAAACCTGTTTGCATAAATAAACAACAGTTTACCTGATCGTACGCAGAATTTACATACTATTCACTTGGGTATTTATTTCTATATAGATAGGTAATATTATTTATTATGTACACATGATGCACATTATATTCACTTCGAGTTAAACACATCAGTCTGTTCTATGCATAATATTAAATAGGTTTGAGAATGTGCAGTGATAGTTAGTCCAAAAATAACACTGTTTCGTCCACAACGGTTCGGACGTGTAACGTGTTGAATGTCCTCCTTTCACAATACATCGTTCCTATGACAATGATAAAACATGCAATATGCTTATCTTAGGATTAAGTATAAAAAAGAGTGTATTTATAAAAAAGTTTAGTGTTTTTACTTCAAAGATTTTATTTTTTATTCCCATCCTGAATTTCTTAATTTTTGTTGACACAGAGAGGACAGTATAGTCTGATGTGGCCTGTGGCTACCTCGATTGCAGGATAAGCCATGATGGTCCGTAAGTAGTAGTCTCTTTTACAGTTTGTATACGATAATGACGTATGAACATTGTGGCTAGTTGAATAATAAAACTATTATGCATAGGTAATCGTGATTTGCCTCTGGGAGGAATGAAGCTGTAATAATTGCAGACACGCAGATAATATCGTGGCAGCCACAGCTTTATTATATGTATATTCCAAGGAACACTTGAATAATTTACTACTACTACTTCTATACCATCACGGCATATCCCACAAGTGGGGTAACCAGCAGATCAGCTGCATGTAAGAAACATGCAAACTGTCCTCTTCGTGCCAATATAAAATCAAGACATTCAGGATGGGTGGCAAGCCTCATCGCTGAATTTAAGAAGTAAAATGTCTTAATTTTTTTCGAACACCTGGCTTTAACAGGACACTCGAAAACTTACGCAGAAGAGTGGGAGACCAATTCTTTACCGGGTGCTCCACGGGATTGAATAATTTACCATAGAAAGTAATAATCCTTATCGTTTATTAAAGTTTTTGATGCTATTGACCATTGAAGGTCACGTGGACTTGTCTATGTATTTGCTTTTGCTTGGGGGGCAAACAGTCAGATTGCGCAAATCATCCTTGTAAGATGTTATGCCATAAGAGAAAAAAAAGAAAGTCGGACGACAAAATAATAACAAAATCGACACTGACAGTTTTTTTGATTATAGGTATTCTTTAGGCGTTCCACCTAATATTACACCGTAATCGTCTGTTGTGTTGGGATGCCTGATGCCCCTCAATGATTTTTCTGTGACGTCATCCTTTAATGGTCTATTCGTATATCTACATAGTTCTCTTATATCTCTTCCCTTTGTCTCGTGTATTCTTAAGTAACTCCTCCAGAGATCTCTGCTTATTGATGCTTCTATTGGGCTAATTCAAACCATGTCGTTAATTTTTTTTAATATCTTGTCTTGACAGATTCTTCTGGGCAACTCACTGGCCTTTCACACTCTTCCATGGCTTCTAAAGATAATATTATAATAATTAATGCTGTTCCTTAACCTTTCATACCATCACGCCGCTTCCCTCGCGGGGTAGGCAGAAAGGATCGAGCGCCACTTCCTTCTATGAACCTAATATTCGTTTTACCAGATTTTCAAATATGCCCAAATTGAAAAAATCTTAATAATTTTACAGCCATTGTACACGATAACATTGTAATCTGCGCAATTTTTAGTAAGATTGTTTCACTAAACGCATTTATTTTTCTTTCAGAAAATAATAATAAAATTATATAACACGGCGTCTCACCTATCCTAGTATCAGGAGCGTATGATTAAACAAGGATCTCCTCAACTCTACTCCAGACTGATAATAATAATAATTTATGATCGTTATTATTATTAGTATTATACCTACACAATATACTTACCGTACTATTTTACTATGTATTATTATAAAATGTAGATGTATATAAGCCGGAAAACAGGGAGTATGAAAATGGTGTACTACCTTGTGTTATATTGTGTCGAAATCAAACACTTAATTCGGACATTAGCCGATTCGAAACAAGCAATATCGAAATATTTTGAATTAAGAATACTTAAATCACTAGCTATGGGCTACGCCACTTAAAGAAGATGCCTTGGTGGCATTGATAGACATTATTAGTGAATCTTTAATAGTGCAACGAAGGTTGTCACTATTCTGAAGATGATTTTTCAATCTTATACCATTTTCGACATTTTAATTTTGTCGCCGATATTTTAATTTAACATAAGATAACGTTATTTGGCCAAAAACTTGAAATCAATCAAATAAATTAAAACAAAAATAAAATCGGCGTGCATTTATGAGAAATTGGATGAAGGTAGAGAATGCTAAAGTAGTATGTAAGGATAGATCAATATGGCTTTCCGTTCTCTCTGCCTACCCTAACTGGAAAACGATGTGACGGCATAGATAGATAGATAGATAGATAGAGACCTACTTTTGTTTATGAAGCGATAACAAATTTGAATATGAATGAAAAGCATAGTGTGTTTTTCAGAGCGGTGACATAAAATTCGACACTATCAAAAATATAGGTGTTCCTACATATTATTAATAAATCATTTTCGGACATTGACAGTTTTCGGATTCCAATTCTAACATAGACATACACATCTATGTACTATTGTATAATATTCTATTATATAATAATATATATAAAACAGTTGTTGTTGTGAGCGTGTATATATGTGTGTGTGTGTGTGTGTGTAGGTATTATTATTATTTAGGCATTACGCCACTATAATGTTATTATTATTATTATTATCATCATCAAGATGCTTTCTAACGCCGCCACCCTCTGTCGTCTATGCTATCCTGGTATGACATTAACATTGTAATAATATTTCGCTTATTATTATTATATAATAATAATAATTACTTTTATTATTATTTATTTCACTCATTCGTTGTTTTTATTGAGAGATGTTGATGTCATTATATATAATGAGTTACAATCCACTGGATTGGTCTGCAACGAGTTTGGTTTTTCTTCTCCATTCGTCTCTATTCTCAGCCAGTCTTTTTAGCCCTACGTATGAGCCACAGTTCATGTCTCTCTTCAGTTGGTCCATATATGCGTCTCTTGGTCGGCCTCTGCCATTTGTCCCCTCGGTCTTACCCTCTGCGATGGCGATGAGTAGTCCTGGATGCCTGATGTTGTGGCCAATCCAGTTAGCTCGTTGTTGGCTGATTCTCTTAAGGAGTTGCCTTTTTTCGCCTACCCTGGTTAATACTTCTTCATTTTCGACGTGCTCCGACCAATGTATCTTGAGCATGCGTCTGTAGCACCACATCTCAAAGATTGTTGCATTAATTATCAGAATAAAGTTGAATGTGCTCCAGTAATCTGTGTTCACTTCACAAGAGTTCAGGGATATGATACTTTTGAATCCAAACTGCACATAATTTGATTAAAGTTTATTATTATTTTAAATTTTGTTTTGTTTTCATTTGTTATGTATTGATAGTATTGTGAATACATTTGTTTTGATTAGGCATATCTCAATAGATGGAAGGAATTACTCATGGTGATAATCTCGCTAGGTACTGCATATCGTCATAGTATTTTAAATTGTTTTGTTATTTTAAATTTCGTATTGTTTTGTTCCCCTTTGCGTCCCTCTTTCACAATACACCGTTCCTATGAAAACAACATCAGAGCGCAAGGAATGTCGTGGAAAAAGGTGACGCAATTGGCGCAGAGACACTCTGAATGGAGGAGGCTGGTTTCTGCCATGTGGTCTCGAGAGGAGCGTTGAGGGCGATGATGATGATTGTTTTGTTAACACTGTTATATATAATGATGATGTGCAAAAAGAATAAATAAATTAACTAATAAAAAATATTTATTTTTATTTTCAGCTATCCACCCGTTATCGAGTGATTCGAGCCATTTGAATAAATAAAGTATTCGATACTTAGAGTACCTATATCGATGGTTTAAAGCGCATAAGTCCACATTTTTGACAGTCTAGAGAAAACAGGTTTTTGAAAGTTTGAGATTCTCAATTGATTAACAAATTTTAAATTAATTCAGAAGATGTCCATAATGGACATGTGCTTTTTGTAAATTAAGATAGTCGATATAAATGCATTCTCAAATATCTTATGTGACATATTACCTACATCTGTGCACAAAAAAAAATATAAAATAAAACGTGTGGAATTTGGTTTTTGTTAAATATTTTATTTTGTTAAAGAAAAAAAAAGAAAAGTTCTAAAGATAGTTTCAATTAACCGAAAACTTAGGAAACAAAACTATGCGATTGTAAAAGTAGGTAAGTGAAACGACCTCACAAGAAATGGGTTTTGGTCTTTAAAGACTTTGCAATATCAGTGGAGTCTAGAATAAAAGTCATATTTATTATGTAGGAAGTTTCTTGAAAACGGCAGGTACCAATGTCTGTCATTTATTTTGTGCCATAAGAGAGTGAACTGTGTGTTTATTATCTACAGGAAGTTGATCTACTGGTTACTAATATTACCACACTTTTTCAAGATGTATTAAACATCACGGAGATAGACAAATCAGAAATATTTTTCATTGAATAATTGCACAGGGATTAGAATCTAAAAGCAAATAATTTACTCACACAATACAAAGACAATCCGTTGACTCAGTAGAGAACTGAAATAACCGTTAATGACTACGCATCTTTGTGATATTTCGGATGAATTTTCATCAAAACAGAATGCAACTTTCCAAAGTAGTGACAAAACTCGCAAATTACAGTTTCGCGAAATGCGGTGTACAGACAGCTGGATGCGAACGTCAATCATCAATCATCAAGCAAAAATCTTAAATCTTTCAGCGACAATTCGGAACATTCTACGAAGAAATGTTCGAATGAAATGCCTTCGTTACGTCTCATGGATGGGTAACGAAGGAATTCATTCGAATATTTGTTCGGAGAATGCTCCGAATTGTCGCCGAAAGATTTGAGATTTTTGCTTGATGCTTGATGATTGACGTTCGCATCCAGCTGTCTGTACGACGCCAAAGACAAAACATTAAAAATGAGAAAGCATGAACAAGAAGATATATTTGGCTGAGAGGAATGGTGCTCGGAGACGTGGACGTCCGAGGATCAAATGGCAAGATCATTTTAATCAAATCCTACAGGACGGTCACGTGTTGAGCACATTGAACAGGAGAGCATGCATGAGGAATTGTATGACAGTGACGGAAGCGAAAGATGTATGCAAGGATAGAAGGAAGTGGTGCTCGATCCTTTCTGCCTACCCCGCGAGGGAAGCGGCGTGATGGTATGTATGTATGGATTTTTAATAACTGATCAACTCCATATTAATTTATGGAAATAAATAAACTATTTTGAGTTTTACTGTATTTCAAAACCTAGTTTCGACTTACGAAATCATTATTAAATGCAGTAAAACTTAAAACAGTTTGTTTATTTCCAGAAAAAAAAAATTAAGTACATCATACATTGTCTCATTAATTTAACGATATGTTGAATACATATTATTATTGAATCACATAATTATTTTTTACACAATAAATAATGAGACATTTCTCTATAAGGGGGATTTTTCGATTTAAGTTTTAAATAGTTTGTACATATTATTATATCTGTATTGATTGTTGTGTTTAATACAAAAAATACACATTTGATAGATACTAATTATTTTTAAGCTTTCTATATTTGTCATGTAATTTATAGTTATGATATTCGTTTCTATGTTGTAAAAAATATGATGTGCATTTAAATTTCTAATAGTTAGGCACCTAATTAAAATAAATAATTTAGATATAACCATATTATAGCAAGCCATGCACATACATTTATAGATGATATTTATTAAATACATTTTTAGATAAAACAGTTTGAATACAGGAAATTTGAATAACACTATATTTTTTCTCTAAAACACATTGATTTGCATAATATGTACCTACGTGTTTAATAATGGTAAGAAAAACGATTGACTTACTGAGCATTTTTATTCAGAGATAAAGAAAATCATTTACCCGATTTTTGTTTTGAATAAAAACGTAAAAGTAAAAACGTAAAAAGAGAAGAAATCATTTTCAATTTATTCCCAGAAATATTTTCGAGAGAGAAGAAAAGAATTTCTTATTTTCTTGTAAAAAAAACGTCCTTGAGTGTCTTTCAAGAATAGACCTTCAACGATTTCTAATACCAGGCTATCATAAAAATGTAAAGAGCATGTACGCCACAATGTACTTACGTTTACTTGAGGTACTATTGGTACCTTTTACATACTGTTACCCTGATAACAGAAACTATTTACAAGCAGGCTTTCCGTTTTTAAAATTGATAAGAGAATTAAATTATTCTGTCTACCTCTCAAGATAATAAATTATTAATGGATATTCAAACCTTAATAAACTCTGCCTGTTGGTTTTATCTCAAGACGGAATTAATTACTTACGAAGGTGATTAAAAAATACATCGTAAAAAACTAGATTTCAAAAGGCGGGATACAAATTATTTAATGGTAAGTATTTTACTGCTAACAAACCTTTTCTCTCTTTGATGTTATTAAGATCTTAATCACGAAAGGCAAATTAATTGCTTTGTACACTAGACCTACTAAATTATTCCCCTTTTATTTTAATTTATCAATTTTCCATGCCATGAATATTATTAGTTAATCAATAATGATAAAATAATATATTATGAAAAGTCTTAAATGATACAATATTTAAAATTGAAAATTCAATTCCAAGGTGATAAATTAAAATAAATACCTAATAATATTTAAATTATTGGCATTTTCCAACAAGCGACGTAGTTATAGAGCACTATTTGTAAGCGCTAAGCACACATGTCGTCTTCTGTCACAAAAAAAACCGTTACGTATTCAGAGTAGGTGGCATACCTCATCGCTAAATTGACGTGGTTTACTTTTGTAACCTGAATGCTAACCCATTGGTATGAGATGGTATAGATAGATATATTAAACGTGTGAAAAAACCCCTATTCTCTGCTTATGCGAGTACGTAACTAAAAATTATAATAAAATTATATAATTAATTGTTTTGTTTTATTTTATTTTATTTTTTATAATATGTATTTCCACAAGGTTTCCCTTGATAATTTCGGAAAAAAATATAATTATCCTCATTCACTACATTTTAATTTGCGAATTTCACCCTTGAATTTGAAACGAACCCAAATACACCGCAGACACTCTCACAGTACGAAATGTGCTTGTATTGTGAAGGTAGAGTAACGTGAAGTGAAGTTTGGAATTTTGTAATACTATTTAAAAGAAATGAATCTATAAAGGTATAAAATAAAATGTTAGTTGTAAAACATTAATGTAGAAATGAAAAGAAAAACTAAATTGTTACATTTTTACAACTCGTGTTATGTCTACATATTGTTAGGTTTATGTTGTGACCTAAATTACACAAAGTAATGGTGTTTTTGATGATGTTTGAAACTTTATTACTTCATGAATGATAATAATAACTTCCACAAAACATCTGATGTTAAATTCCAAATCGTTTTAGGGGTGGTATTTTTCATTACTCAGGGAGTTAGGTGGGTGTAGAGGTGGGAATATTGTAACACACAATGGGGTGTAAGGCGAGCTGTTCCTGCGGAAAAGGGATGGAAATTTAAAATGTTCACACAAAGGAAAAGGAGAGGTTGTTGTACAATAGGGTGTGTCGCTCTCCATACAAAAAAAATAAAGTTTATTTTATTTTAACTCCTTAGTACTCAAAAGTTGTATGATGTTACTAATGACAAGAAAATACAAAAAAATGCTATTCCCAACATCATCTTTAGCCTCCTCAAGCAGCATGAAGTTTTGAAAAAAAGGCAAAAAACGTTTGCTCTTATAACGAAAATAGAAAAAACATTGAATCATTACGATGCTATGTATTAGTGATTTTATGTAAATAAGAGTCAGTTTAAGATAATTAAAACAAAAATAAGACGACATGCATTATATTTGTTTATAAAAAAATTATTAGAAATCTTTCTTAGAATTGAATTTTGGTATCATATTTCTTGAATGTTGCCTGGCGCAAATAAAACCTTCTCGAGCCTTGTGACCAGCAACAGAACTAGATGCTTCTGTAGTTAATTTAACACATCTCTCCACTGATTGTGTATATGGCATGGAAATTTGGGAAAGTTAAACATTTTAATGTAACCTTCAGTTGAATTTTTTTTCAAATCGTCAGTACTTATTGTACTCAAAAGAGGAGGTGATGTGAGAATTAATGATGGTTTTTGCCAGTCAATCAATTCTGTGTAGCTGTTGCAATCGAAGTTAACTTTTGGAATTACAAATTCTCGTATACCCGGAGCTTCAATGGAGCGAGCTTTCAAGATCCTTTGACATCCCAACTTCCTTATTCTCTTATCATTATCACTTAGCATAGCTATTATTATATTCTCTGGATTTGCAAAATAAGCATTACGTTGAATAACAGGATCTATTATTGCTTTTAATTCTGCTGGAAGGTATCGTGATGAACGAATTATTTTCCAAAAATTAACTGCCCCATCTTTACAAGATTTATCACATTTTATTGTAAACCATGAAGGTGCATAGACTTTCATAACAAAAACGGCCAATATTTTCAGATTTTCACAAGGATTTTCAGTGGCGACATATAAACGTAAAATTCTACTTGCAGTCGTTAACCATCTGGCATGGGACATCTTCCCTGGTTGTTTTCGGGCCAAATCATCATTCACTTTACCATTTGATACTGCTTGGCACAAAGTGTATAAATATTTTTGATCTGTGCTTAATTTATCACACGCAAGTTCAGGGAATGACGTCTCAATTGCAACAAACTCTATGACCTCCATATTTTCACAAATATTAAGATTTTTACCTATTGGTCCTGAAAAAGCTGAAGGTCCGCTAGTTGGACCATCTAGCGATGATAATAAATATCGCAATGGAAGTTCAATTGCATGAAGTTGACAGATGAGCCATTGTAATGGTTTTTGAAGTCTCTAGTCTGGAAATTATTCCATTTTTCCTTCCTGTATTAACATTCGTTCCGTCACAGCCGACAGCGCAAATTTCTTCTAAGGATATTTTCTGATCTGTTAGAAAGCGAAACAAGGAGACTTCGACATCTTTTGCTGTTCCTGATGACGGAGTTATATGTCCCAGTTAAATAGATCCAGGCTCTTGCACGAGTGTAACATGTTCCTCAATTTTAGATTGTTGGTAAAACTTGTTTCCTTAGATGGTTTTATCCTTTCTTCCATCAAAGTATAAACCTTGAACGCTCATGATCACTCGATTGAGCAATAAGAAATCTCTCGTTCGTTTTCTGGCTCTCCGCAATCTACTGTGATCTATGATATCTTCTTTCAAAATCGAAGAAGCGATGGCAGCTCCAGCTCTATACGATACGACATACCTATCGCAGGTTTGAGACAACTTGTCAAGGTTTTTTTTCGTCTTAGCGTTTTCTTTTTTATTAGGGAAAGGTAAGCTACAGCACTGGAAATCTTCATCTTCCTGAGTCATACTTAAGTCTGGTTCAGAATCACTTTGGTATAAAGGTGGCGTTATCATCGTCAAAGGTCCTGGTTTACTCAATTTTTCCGCTGTCTTTTGCACTTTTTTAATTTTTTTTGTAACTTTTGCGTAGCAACGATGTCGATACTACCTATAAACATTTGTCGTTGACTGCGTTGGTCTTCTAAAAATAAACGCCCTTGTAGCGGAATTGACTTTGGTTTCCCACATTTACATAAAGAATAATCTCTACATTTGCAGGCTGCAACATCAAAAAGGCTAAGACTGTTTAAAATAAAGTTGTCGATTTTAGCCGTGTATGCTCGACTTTTGTTTTTTCTATTGAAATTTTTCAATAGTTTCTTGTAATTAGTGTTGTATGACATTATCATTTTTATTATTCTTTGCGCTGAAAGCACGAGAATAGAAGCCTTTTTCCAAACAATCAACATACGCGTAACGCTCGTAGCTATATCTCCTGCAGCTGGTTCTTTCGATGAAATCTGCTTCATTTTATATCTCACCCACTCGTAATGTTTGATAACGTTTTCATACGTCGGCGTCGGCAGCATATTCCAGTTGCATGTTATTTCTTCCGGAAATTGGTTGAAAATACTTAATTGTGTGGTCAGTCTGGTATCTTTACGCTTTGAAATTGTAAGATATTGTAGTAGTAGGTACTTAACTAATGTTAAATCACTTAAAAAGGAAACACAGAACAATACTCGTACACGACTGCAACCCACGACCGAAACCGAGCGACTAATTTTTACGACTGATGAATAAACGACGGTAGTGCGAGAGTAAGGATCATTAGTGGATAATTTATAATTATATTTTTTTATCATTTGGTTATACTATTTGCAATCAAATTAACAAGAATATTTTAATAAAAAAATATTATAAATTTTTTTTACAAGAAAAATGTATAGGGCAAAATTTCTATAATTTATCGTTTTTCGCCAACTTCTGGCCATTTGAGGAGGCTAATGGAAGTTCCCAAAATTAAAAAAAAAATATCAGTTAATATTCTGTTGAGAAAAGGCAACTTTTGATGCCTAAGGCACTTTGAAATTCGAAAGTTGAAAAAATCGACACACCCTATTGTACAAGTGGCGAATCGATATTATATTATGTATAATGGTCGGAATATTAGAGCTGGACTATTCGGTATTCAGACCGTATCTTAGTAATATCTGGATGCTTATTGATTCGACAACTTAATTTTTTTTTAGATTTTTATATTCTAATATTTTTTTATTGTAAAAATATTGGGCACATTAAATATATACCTACAGTATCAAACACAATAGAACGGTGTTTTATAACTAAATATTTTAGCCTCAAAATTGAGCAGAGCTATAAAATTAACAAAATCAATGAATATTAGAACTTTTTGTTTTTAAATATTTTACTTTGTAGTATAATGAAAATTGAAGTGCTACTAATCTTAAAAGAACGTTTTAACTCGCTCAATAATAGTGTAACTAAACACATGATAAATCATCATCATCATCATCGCCCTCAACGCTCCTCTCGGGAGCACAGGGCAGAAACCAGCCTCCTCCATTCAGAGCGTCTCTGTGCCAATTGCGTCACCTCTTTCCACGACATTCCTTGCGCTCTGATATCGTTGTCATAGGAACGGTGTATTGTGAAAGAAGGACGCCCGGGCCGACGGAACCCCTGCGGACGGAAAAACAGTGCTCTTTTTGGCCAACTATCATTAGGCATTCTCAAAACATGTCCCAGCCAGGACCATCGTCTCTCCTGTATTACGGAGATTACAGGTCTCTGCTGGGTGCGCCGGCGCACAGCATCATTTGTAACATGTTCATACCATTTGACATCCAAAATCCTTCTCAGACACCTGTTTTCAAAGCTTAGTATCTTCCGCTCCTGAGCCTTGGTTAAGTGCCAAGACTCACAGCCATATAGAAGGATTGGGATGATGCACGCATTGAACAAGCGACATTTTGCCCTGATGCTGAGTCCAGACGCCTTCCAAACTTTGTTCATGTTATTGAAAGCCCCACTAGCTGCCCCTATGCGGATTGGTAATTCCGACCGGAGATCACCCTCTGGCGTTATGGTTGCTCCCAGGTACCTGAATATTGGGAATATGAGATATTTGGGAATTACCAACCATTAGTGGGGTGTGAGTACTCGTGCATGTACTATTACATATGTACTCCGTTTTACCAGCGTTGATACGAAGGCCAAGGCGCAAGGAATTTTCATAAAGAGCATTAGCGTTGCACTGTAATCCGTCCACAGATGTATCAAAAAGGGCTAGATCATCCGCATATTCTAGATCGTGCAGCACTCCAACAGACGTCTCACTGTTTTCACGCTGTGATAAAGGCACACCTTTATCACCCACCACCAAACGCACAGGCCCAGAATAGATTTTCTGAGCAGGTAGTCCATAATTATGGCAAAGATATAAGGTGCCAATACACAGCCCTGCCGGACTCCAGTGGTGATCCTGAAGGATGATAAATACCGGATATTAATTTGGCTATCCGCTTTTGAATCTCCTCAGATATCCGGAACTGTCCGTTTCACCACTAGTCGGCACGGAACACTTTCCGTCGGATTGTGTTGCTGGTTAATTAATTGAATGCGGTTTATGTAGATATAGATTGTTGTGTCGAGTGAATATTATTCCCTTTACGGTGTGAATGTGAATGGAACAGGAAAGGTTCAAGAAAAGGTCCCTTATTATTAATATTGAATTTGAGTTTAATTGTGGAAACGTTTGTATTGTTATTTTGTGAATTATTATGAACGTAACCATTTTGCATCCAATTCTTGTGAAATCCAATTAAAAGATAATAACTAATAGAAATATATTCCAGAGGTAACATTTATAATAAATCAAATTGCTAATTATTTTATTTATTTATTTATTTATTCATTCTTTACTGTACATTGATACAAACAATTACATATAAAGTAAACATTCAAGTTATGTAGATACAATCAATATACAGAGGGTGAGTTCAGTGAAAATGATTTCCCATAACAAATAAATTAAGCATTTATTTTCTTTTATCGTACTTCAGTCCAATTAATCTACTGGGCGACATGATTTATTTTAAACTCTAAATTTAAAGAGACTTCAACATTTTTCGTGTTCTAATTATTTATTCTTTTTTCACATCACAATTCTTCTTCTCTTTTCTCTTCTTCTAGACCCCAAGGTCTGAATTTACAGAGGTATCTTCCTTCTACATAGATTCCCAACTGTTTCTCCATCTCTTTGGTGGTCTT
Source organism: Athripsodes cinereus (assembly GCA_947579605.1). Lineage (NCBI taxonomy): Eukaryota > Metazoa > Arthropoda > Insecta > Trichoptera > Leptoceridae > Athripsodes > Athripsodes cinereus. Next base: position 13,702,840 of record OX388318.1, on the reverse strand, counting down.
CCCAATGAACGATATCCCATCGATTTCCCGAAGAGAACTACGATGTGGGGGAGTATAAGGTAGGTATTCTTGTTAATCAATTAACAAATTACCTGTCACTAGATTAATCGATTAGTTAAATTATAATTGGTGTAAGAGACTGATTGATTTTGATGGTGAACAATGTATACAAATCGTTTGTCTATCGAAAAATACTAATTTATAGAGTAAAAATATAAAATAGCTACTTTCTACGATGATTCTTTTCATAACATGTCATTATTTCGATGGATGGTCAAAGCAATATTAAAGATTGACAACATTTCAGCAAAAAAAGCACATTACATCTACATGAAATAAATGAACAAAATATTTGTATCCTAATTCATACCTATATACGATTTTCAAAGCTTCTCGGATTGCAAATTTTCTACGTTTCTTGACTTAATATGGAGATTACAACGTTTCAACTAGCAATTTACATTATTATTAGAATAATATTGATCGTAAAAACATAAGCTAAATATTACTTTCAATGCTTAAATATTTAAAGATTCTTAGAAAATACTTAATGAAATGATAAATTCTATACCTAGAAGTATTATGATGATTTATTGCTTAAGAAATAGTCACTTTATATTTATGAATATATTATGTTTGATATTTTATTTATTTGACAAAATAATGTTTGCATATATGCAATAAATACTAATAAAACGCTGCGATTTAAAATATCTATACAATGTAGTACCTACATAGGTAGGTACTATAAAACTTGTAATGTGTGCTTTTTCAAGCATGTTAAAAATACCACAGAGTTGAAAGTTAAAAGCTTATGCAACATTGTAAGAATGCATAATACATATACTATACAGACAGGAATGTATTTATGCACTTATAGAACTAAAGTATTTATCTGCTAGTATGCTATGAAAGTATGAAGTATAAATGGTAGGTACTCGTATGGTTATTATACTCAGAATCTAAAGTGACTTTGAACAAACACAATGGCTTGTGCAAAATTTGTTACAAAATACAACAATGCATGTGCACACTTATAATGATAATAATATATCCATATTATTTTGCTAAACACGATGTTATATAGTAAATAATGAATTTCAAAGTTTGTTTATTTTGTTCTCGTATCCCGTATCAAAACTATTTCTCTTTTTAAATAATTGTTTAAGCTTTCGCAGCGTCTTGTATCGTTGAGGTTCTCGGGTTTGCTGCGTGGATCTCCGTCGTTCTTTCTTCTAGCTTTCGGGTTCGATGTTGAATCATCTTCAGGAATGAATCATTCATCATTCATTCATTCCTGAAGATGGCTTCAACATTGAAGCCGAAAGCTAGAAGAAAGAACGACGGAGATCCACGCAGCAAACCCGAGAACCTCAACGACATTTCTCTTTTTGTTCTTCTTGGAATATTGAAAGGCGAATAATATCGTGTTAATAAGAAAATTTGTATTAATTCGTTATTATCTCTTTCATCATATTGTGTTGCATTGAAAATAATTAATTTTAAATTATCTTTTTGATAATAAAAACACATTCCAAGTTTCGTTCTGCATGTCAAGATAATTAAATGAATTAAAAAAAATACGTTTTTTATTCACACTGTTTATTTTTATTTCTGAATAATATATAGTTTCGTCTCATTGATAATGTCTCAATATTATATATAGATATAAAAATAAATAGTGTGTATAAAAAAGTAAAAGTTTTTTTTAATTCATTTAATATGGATACACAAAAAGTAACGGATTACATTGAAAACAAGATAATTAAGATTAATTGATTGTATTGTTTTCTCTAGATTGTCAAACGAAAAATAAAGTAATTCTGGTGGCAGCTCCTTATTCAATTCTGCGAAACTCAAAAGTTATGTAACGTTCAGAATTATTGAAATTAATTTTTAAATCTAGAACACTTCAATAAGGACAAATTGTACCGGATTCGAACAATTGGCTCTGAGTAAGTAATTATGATATATTAACGTAATTATAGCACAGAAAACCATCTGGAATCCATCAAATAATAGCTATGGTAATGATTAAATAATAAAAAAATGTATTTAGTAAAGTAGGCTATAAATAGCTTGGAACAAAAAAATTATGGCATGGATTACCTAGCATTAATTAAGGAGAATAATCCAGTACATTCTTTACACAAATAACGACTCCGACATTAAATACCCGATATAAAAGAAATTAATGTTTTATATCCTTTAATACTTTGCTCTTTAAAAACACAATAAAGCAATAATTTACGCATATCTTTTGAATCGAAGATAATAAATAATTACATTATTATCTCAACACAGCGAAGTTCTCGAAACCCAACAAAGTTTTAACGATCGATAAGTTTAATCGGTATTCAGCTGTAAACGCTCAATTAATTTCTAATATCTCCAATCAATTCCAGATTCATAATGATTATGTGGCTTTAAAGAGATCACATTGTGGATAAAATTACTGTAATGGAATATTATTAAACGATAATATTAATAACAATGAATAGAAGAATATCCGGTAGGTAAAATCATTGAAAGCAAATTAATAATAGATGAATATCTACGTTAACATTTTATGATATTTATTCTTTGATTACACTCATGAAACGTTACATACAAAAACACAGGAAGAAATCAACATATATTGCTCGAAATATTAATATTTATTTCACAAAATAAATGTTGTCTATCTAAACAAATGCACAATACCTATCTAAACAAATAACTTGCATAGTTAGAAAACTTTTTGGGATGAATTAATCAATTCGTCGTCACAATTCATTATTTTTAAGCTTAAACAAGAAATTGGCATGATAATTTTCTCTTATTCAAAATAATCACCTTCTCTTTTTTCACCTCAAAGTACCCAGTATCGTGTAAATTATGTGGGGTAAATCTTTTTGATACAAAATGTGATATAATTGCTTTTAAAAAAATATTTTACTTGCATAAAACCCCTAAAAGATGAGCTGATGACATAGTCCGGGTTATAGGAAAACAAACAGTGGGTTCATGTGTTGCTTGAGAACGACCCCATTTACGTGGGTAATTTTTAGGTTATAAAGATATTTCCTAATAAAGAGATCATAATAGATGTATATACTTAGCGGATGGTTCATGTAATAATTTTATAGTCTCCTATGTAAAGTTACTTATATTTTAGCACTTCCTTTTGATCTTCTTATCAAAGAAATTCAAATGTTGTGTAGTGGATACTATCCGTTTTCCACTTTCTGTTTTGTACTAGACTTTTTGTTACTGTGAGGCTGCAAATACACCCCCGAGGCAGAATACTACCCTCTATACGTGCAAGTATTAAAGCAGATCGGGAGTTTTATGTTGAGCAAGTGCGTATGTGAACGGGTAAGTACGAGTATATTATATCCCCAAGTAAGATACAACCAATCTCCTGAAATAACATATGGTTTATGGAATAACTTTCTTTCTAATAATAATAAATATCTACTCATAATAACCAGCTGTTTATTTTTATTTCACCCATCTTTTCAAGAATGCAATTTCACCTGTTTCAAGTAACCACGAAATTATACCAATGGATAATCAATGAATGCAGTATCTACCTGCATTATAAAAATTATTATAAAAACACACATTGCTTTATCATATCAACATATTATTTGATATTGTTCTAATATTATTTTGTTTAAATTGTCACTGAAATTATTCTTGTAAATGTAATGTATAATGTATATTGTCATGTATTAGGCTTATGCCGTGAATTTTGTGAAATAAATATCGTCCAGTCATTTACAAGTGATAAGAATATAAAAATATTACTAACATACCTAAATTAGTTATTTTTTCTACATCAGCCTATCTTTCGTTAAATGAGAGCATAAGTATTATTATATTTAGGAGCTTTGTGAATAAAATCTATTTTAGGTATAAAAGGAAACGAATAATTCTGTATATCCTGTGAATAAAAATATGTTTTCATCAGCGATGAAATAGATATTATCTATTAAAAGTGAATAGTGAACAGAGAGACAGTAAATAGTTATCTTGGACTAAATTAAACTAGAGTATGTCGTCATAATATTATCATTTGACTCTTATCTTAAAGGCATTTAAGCACTTGTCCGCAAATCTAATGTCAATTACTATTGTTCGTGTAATAGGAAGAGATGGGTACATAAAATAATGTACGACATATCAAATACCTACATACTACCACTCACTATCATATTGCCGTTCACAATGGTAAAGAGGGCTACATCCCTCCTTGTCACGCTGATAACTGAAATGTTATGAAAGACAGAGAAGTAACTACGGGGATAATAATCATATCAAAACGGAATATCCTTTGTCTGTTAAAGGTGGTACGTATCTTTTTATGTTCTCCTAAACCTTGTACAATTTTTGCGATGAAAAAAAATATTTTACAGATTTTGAGAGGGCTCTTTAGAAAATTATTGAAATTCGTATGTCTGTCTACGTTTACTCTGTGCATAATTAAATATTTGTTTACTAAATTTTCATAGAATTTGATAATCAAACTTCGTAGTTTCGTAGAAACCATCATAGATTTTTCATATTTTAATTATGCCACGAACTATTAAATTTAACATTTCAAACAGCTAAAGGACAATAAATAAGTTATTACAACCAATTGAAAAAAAAATGAAAGTTGAAAATATTTTCAAATAAATTAGTTATGTAGCGTATTAGGTACGTTTAGTAGAGTAAGTAGTAAAATGGTAATGTAATGAATTGTGACTACGCTTAAGTGGCTAAAATAATTTCATACGTTGAACGGTTGAACACCGCACGATACCCGCTTTACAATATTGTGAGAGAGGTTTTATATCTGTCAGGGTGACAGGAGGGTAGACATGGGGTGAAGGAGGTGGATTATCGATCGCTCTGCCACACCCAGCTACAACACTATTCATACTACTGCAGAACAAAATGCCTATAGATACAAAAGCCTTAATCTCAAACAAACAACAAAAACAGTAGCCAAATTTCAACCTTTCAGCAGAAATGAAAAACAAGATTATGTAAAAATCGTATAATTTTCATACAAATGATTTGACTTTTTGAAGTTGCGAATTTTGTCACGATTCCCTATTGCGCTGAAGATGTTCATAGTAGCGATCCTTTCAAAGTTCTGCTCGCCTAATACAAGATAACCCAGACTGCTGGGCCGTTACGTCACCGTCGCCTCACATGCCACGCGCTTGCAAGAGGCCGAATTATTAGGAGAGCATAAGTGCCGGATGTGATAAGAGAAACGTAATATCCTTGTGCAAATAATAATAATATGAAAAGATGTACACTTTGAGTGTAAATTATTATTATTATTGTAAGTGTGTACATAACTTCTCTGTAACATATTGTTTACTGTTGTTTGCTTTGAAATCGCTACGTAAATTTATTTACATACCTATTATAAGTACCTACTACAGTTTGTTCCATGGAGTCCATGCAAAGAAAAGGTCCGCGATTCTTTTCTGAAAGTTTTCGAGTGTACCACATTAAAAAGCAGATGTTCTTGAAACATTACGAATAACTTATAACATCTTGAAAAATGATATAACATCTTGAATTTTAACGATGAGGTGTAGGTACCACTTATTCTGAATGATTTACTAATTATTGTCACGGAGGACAACTTGCATGTTTATTACTTGAATATAAGCTGCTGACTACCCCACTTGTGGGGTAATTATTTATTTATTTTATTTCATTAATAAATAACAATTTACATACATACTTTTATTGATGCTGCCCAACTAGATATATCCTGTACTAGGGCAAATCAGGGTATGCCGCGATAGTATAGATCAGAAGTTCCCAAACTTATTTTTTTCATGGACCACTTTCAAAAATTTGCCGGTTCCGGTGGACCCCCAAAACTACTCAGTTTTCTTAAGAATATTTTCTCCCAGTACCTTTTTCTACAATGTACCGGGTATAGGTATATACCGACTATTGTTTGTCAATATCTGGTGCTTTTACTGAATATCCGATACTTTAACTATGGATTCGTGGACCCCCAATTTTTAAATCACGCCATCGTGGACCCCCGTCGAGTCTCACGTGGACCCCTGGGGGTCCACCTGGACCACTTTGGGAATCACTGGTATAGATGGATAGAGAAATACTACAGATAATCAGAATTAAAATTATGTAGTAGGTATGTAGGTACTTTCTTATAAATATAGAAAGTTAAATAAAAAACAGCAAAAGAGACAATGCTGCACCCCATTATATAGGCATTTATAAGATAAAATGACCCAAGACTATCATCTCCCCTCTAGACTCCCACTTTTCCGACATCCCCTAGAATCCACAGACAACATAGAACATCTGTGGACACCGCAAAGGCCCCTGTAGACACTACAAAGGGAGCCCAACGGGGGAGAGACAGCCTTGGAGAGAGAGAGAGAGAGAGACCGTCAAATGTATGTTAACAATAAAACATCTCTCAATTGTCTATACGTGTTAAAAAAAAAAACTAAAAACATTTTCGACAATTGCATAAGAGAATAAGTTATAGAAAAAAATAACTAAAGTAGAATAAACTATAAAAGAATAACATATTATGTACCTCTTAAGTTTGCAATTACCAGCTTGATTCGACCTATGCTGCATGTTTTCTAGAGACGTTGTATTTCTCGTATCTGCCAGGGGGTTCTAGTTTGGGGAAAAAAATTCGACTCGAGATCAAAAAAGTGGCATTTCTGAACTCCTTCGACACTTTAAGAATGAAACCGAGTACATTGTTACATTGCGTTAAAAATCTGTTCTGTATAAAATCTAGTTTATTATCGAAAATGAAATGACTATAAGGAATTATTGTTTATAGCTTTATATGTAAAACGAAATTTTTGTTTTTCGTGAATGTTATTGAGTGACATTTTTATTAAGTTCAGTTCTAGCTTGTTACAAAGGCAATATTTGTATACTCTAGCAAGATCCTCTACTAACTGAATAGCATCCTCTTTGGGTGTAAATTTTGAGGTCATCTGCAATAAGTAAGAAAAAATAATGGATGAAGCGGTGACCAATGTCAAGGTTGAAAAAAATAAAGGACCTAGAACTGAACCCTGAGATACTCCCGACGTTACCTTCTCATACTCCAAATTAAATCCATTTAGTGTCACCTTGCATCTTTGTTTTCTCTGGGATCGCATTGGCCGAAAACTGTAATAAAAAACAGCAGGGTTACTCGTTACTCTTGACACAATCTAAATCTTGTCTTGATCTTAATCATACGACACGCGAAGGGACTACAGTAAAAAATATTGCGCTGCCGTTACAGCGAGAATGGTATTCACGTATTTTTCGCTGTTAAGATTATATTCAGATCGTGTCAAGAGTAACCCGGCTGAACACGAAATGAACTCACTCATGTCCGCTACTTTCATATGATGGAGGGTTGCAAACACTTAGTTTAGGGTCAGACGATGTGATTTCATGGCTGCGGAGCCTTGATATACGAATATAACCCAGCAGATCTCCGTTCATACCATAGTGACATTGTCTTTTTTCTTTATAAGTAGGGCGTTACTTACCCTGTTGATTGCCTTTTTTAGATTATTTAATGTAGTATTTAAATGTATAAATTTTATCAACTTGTATGTACATTGATCCATAGCACTGCGAAGGAGGTCCGAGTAGATAAGTAAATTAAAGGTATTTGATTTAAACGATGCTGTTCATCCAATAAGCTAGATTTTAAAATGTAATGAAGATGTTCTTCGAGTATCAAAACTAATTAAAACAATTAATTATTTTTGTTCAATTAATTCAGAATACAAGTGTGTCAAGAACACTCAAGATGCAAGAAGGATAAAATAAACAAACAAATTAAAATAATGAATTTTATCACGCACAATCGCTCTCAATTTCAACTAGTAGAATTGGTACCCAATTATCTAAGTGTCTGGGTAGGTACATAATCGACAGACAAAAAAAAATCCGTTTTTTCAGTTAATTACTAGATATGTGTGAACTCAAAAACAATATAAAAATCATAATTATTATCAGTAAGTGGGTAGCTATATATAGTCAAAGTCCGATATTTAGCCGCTCTGGCAAGAACAATTTTTGTCATGAGCATGTTCCATTTTCCTCAATTTTGTAATGGTGATCAAGTTTCCAAGTATGAACCTTTTTTTAGGTCTCAGATTGCGAATAAAATGGCATAGAATATGCAATATTTCAGAATCTCTTCAGCTATGGTTATGACTAGTTTCTCAAAATCATACATATGATATTTATTGGAATTATTGGTGGCGTTACCAAAACAGAAGGTCTCGATTTTCAAAATTGATCTTGATTGCGTGTGCATTCCATTTCACAGACTACTTAAAATACCCTTAATCTCGACAGACTTACTGTTTTTTTTTTAATTTCTCTGCTGTTCTAGTGTTTTCATATATATGACAAAGGTCTTCCAGCTGTGTGTGTTTTTATTTTTTATATATTATGTTTGTATGTTGTACCTATCTATTTCTTTAATTGTTAATCCAATGTCTATATGTGAATCTATGATTGTGGATCTTTTGATTTTTTTTAATGTATAAAAATGCATATATAGCTGTTAACGAATGAACAAATAAATACCCCAGTAGGGTTTCTCTTGACAAAATCTTAATACGATCTTTATCTTAATCATACGACGCGTGAAGTGACTATTAGCCAAAAATACGTGCATAACAATAATAGTTTATTAAACACAAATATCATTTACAATAATCGAACAATAAAATAATAATTTTTTTTTCCTAATACAATTACTCCCCCAAATTGTGCGTAGCTCGTGCTTTGGGGAGAAACGATCTCGCGGTATTTTTGACCACAGCCCCTTGGCGCGTTGTATGATTAAGATCAAGGACGTATTTAGATTGAGTCAAGAGTAGCCCTGCTGGTGGAAGTAAGTAGTTCTATTTCACTGCACTAAATACTATGCAATTTGAAACAAGTGTTCCTTTCTACTATTGTTTGTTAATTCGCAGAGAGACGTCTTTCGACTTATAAGGTCATTATCAATCTGAATTGTTTATAAACAGATGAATAGTTGTAAACATTTCAGATTGATAATGACCTTATAAGTCGAAAGACGTCTCTCTGCGAATTAACAAACAATAGTAGAAAGGAACATTAATTTGTTTCAAATTGCATTAGTATGTACTATTATAACCACATTACCTCCAAATGGGTGAAAACCCAGTGAAGTAATATTGACTGTATAAATGTGAATGAATTTAGATCCTCAAAAATATTATATTCAGTAATGGAAAAAATATCTTCCGGTAACAAATGACTATTAGTATTATAAATAAATCACACAGATCTAGCTAGTCCCAAATTCAGATATGAATCTTGTATCACGGGTAGTGATGTGAGAAGAGAAAATTCTCCAAAGAAATTTCTCGAGAACGAGAAATTTCTCTGAGAATTTCTCCTCTGATGGAAGAGAAATTTCTCTCCATAATTTTTCTTAGTGGTATTATGACCTTTCGGCCAGTACATTTCGCAACCAACCTGATTGATCCAAAAATGTTTGGGGCTGATTAAGGCCCAAATCAGAGGTTATTAACACTTTTTCCATGTACGTACCTGCATTTTTTTTTTTACTTAAATATGGGCATGTGGGGTGTCAAGCATCAAGATTTTTTATCAGTTATTAGCACTTTTTTCTATGTAGGTACCTAACATTTTTTTGATTTCTTAATTAGTTGTAGCCATATTATGGTGATAAATTGTCTCAACATTTGTACATTGTTATTGATTGATTGAATAAAATATTTATTATTATTATACTGTTAAATAAAAAATAAAAAAAATTCTCGGAAAATTCTCTAGTTCGAGAAATTGACCGAGAATTTTCTCGGTAAATTATTTCTTGAGAATTCCACAACACTAATCACGGGTATTGACAAGTCAGACCAGAACAATTTGAAATAGCGCTTGTTAACTTTCACAACCTCGTACCTAATTTTTTTCAATTTCGAGCTAAATTTATTTTCTCGTCTATTCCTCACAAGATATGAATACTCCCATGTGAAAATTTATACTGGTTTTTTTATTATTCGCAGAATAAATTATACATTAACAGAAAATACTTTTTTGTTGTGTAGAAAAAGTTATGAAGTTTTTAATGTCTCCTGCAAAATGGTACTCATTTATATACGAGGTTGTGGACATTAAGAGGGCTCTACACCCCTTCTTTGTGATTTCATGCAAACGAATTAGCAAAATTACAACCATTTTATTTTTTAAATATTTTAAATTCTGGATCACATGTACCTATGTTATATTTTTATATTTATATAATATTTTGAACATTTATAAATGCGATTTTATCATTTTAGTTTTATTTTGCTGCGTGGAATATAGTGAAAATAATTTTTGAAGATTACTGTCCCAATGATGATACGTTGAGTGGTGCTATTTTAAATAAATTATCCTTAATAATACAAGAGTGTTAATAAAATTTTAAAACCAAGATTAATCTTAAAATATCATGAATTTTATTATACACCTTGAGTTATTTATTTACAACCCTTGGATTTTCTTAATTATTATGACAAACTGCATACACATCAAAAATAAATTTCATTATCAAAAAAATCATAGAAAATGTTTATAATTCAACCATTTGTTTTATTTATATAATAATGTGGTATGTTGTTTACCATGCATACTACATATATAACGTTATTATGTGCAATAATCAAGAATATAGCGAGTTTCACAAATTTTAAGATTCAGAAGGCCCACGGCGTGCCTAGTAGCCAGATGTGAGACCGTACTCGCTCTGTTTTTGAATTAGGAAATAAATAAATTCAATTTATAGAATAAATACAACTTAAATTTTATTTATATGTGATAACATACTATTTTTTTATACCCATGAATATTTTTGCATGTAAAGTTTTGGCTTATATTTATTAATAAAGCTATTTTATTAATTATTTGAATAATTTTCTCTGCGCCTACTAAAAATTGTTGCCTGAAACCACTAGAGCAAAATCTAATTTGTACCTTAGGTAAGAACGGCTGTTAACAAGCGATAGGTGATTCTTCATTTTACTTCATCAAATATCTCATATAAACTTTTTGTTAAAACATGCATATCTGACATTGTACTAGGTTTACTGGAAGAAATCGCCTTAATACATTTTGTATCATTTTTTTACAGTAAGGCGTTATATATATAATAATTATGCCTTTTACTAAGATTTCTATGTCATGAAATAATTTATTTTTTAGAAAGATATATCTGAATTTTTGTTATAAACCCAAATACAACCTTATACACCTTTCACAGTAAGCTAAAAACTTGTGTCGTGAAAGGGGAATTTGCCGGCACCTGGGATCAAACTACAGACCTAAATAAAACATAAATATTATAAATATATCTTTATTATAATATTATTATGTAGACAACTTTACATTAATTAAGTGTGCACACCATACAACAATGTCTTAAGATGAGAAATATCTATCTCATTTATAAATCCCTTAGAAACAATATTATTTGAAAACAGATTTATAAAACAACAATACACAAATAAAAATCTCTTACATTTATTTATTATTCGACTAAACTAAAGTAGTAAAATTAGCATTACATCTATGTTTGGGATATAAAAATTAAACCTAACAACACCTTTATCAAAAAGCACACGGATAACATCTTTGCTTTTTGTACTACAACTTACTGTTTTATAAATCATGTGCTGATATTATTTACACAAATCTGTTTTCAAATAATACAAATGTGTGTATAGGTACATATATATTTACATATTTATTTTAGATCCCCTCAAGTAAATAACTATTTAAAATTAGTAAATTTATGTTTTTACAAGACAACAGTACTCAAAAATTACTTAGGAACACTAAGATATGAGTCGTATAAATGCAAACGGCGCTATCTCCTTTTGAGAAGAATAAAAATTTGCAAAATACATCTTAATATTTTGTTCAAATATCTTGTAATAAGTTATACTTTCTAAATGAAATCATATTACTTTTCCTTTGCTTAAGTTATTTTCAAACTTTTTTTCACTTTACATTGCAAATATTTTAAATAATATTTCAAATACGTATACCCAACACAAATTTTCCTTGCAAGGAGATAGCGCTGTTTGCATTTATACGACTCATATACTGACTGAGAGGAATGGTGCTCGTAAACATGTCCGTGTGCCGATGAAGCAGCAAGACCATATAAACCAGATCCTACAGGACGGACATGTGTTAGCACATTGAGTAGGAGAGCATGTTTGAGGAATTGTATGACAGTGCCTAAAAAAGTGTGTGCAAAGATAGGAGTACATGGCGCTCGATTCTTTCTGCCTACGTTATTGTTTTGTTAAGATTAAAGTTTACACACAAAAAATCAAACTCTTTCTCTCATCCCCAAAATTTATTAAGGAAACTTACGGGCAAATCAGCTTCTTCCATTTGGTTCAACTTCATGTACCATAAAAACAGTATATCATGACTATACTTAATAATTTTCAGAATATGACTGAAGCAGGACTATCTCTTCTACATCACAAATATGAATTTTTGATGATGCAAGATTTATACCTTGGTGCCATTTTATTATGTTACATATTGCCATCACACATGCAGATATATTTGAAGAGGACCAAGATCATGGTAAAGAAAACTGATAGTCACCAAAATAATTGATAACAAGTAGATGCTCAAAAAATGTAAAATTGAAGAATGTTATTAAACTCTGGGGGAGAATGGTGTCCATCAAAACTGTGTATGTGCAATCCAAGAACAATATCCAAATGATGTATTAAAAACAATGTTTTATATAAATATTCTCAAACACACAAACATAGGAATTTATGAAGACATTTATTTTTAATCAACATTTATTGATATAGATGTTATAAATTTATATTATATGTATATTTGTATTAATAATAATATTTCTGGCATTAAAATTAATAGTAATACATAATATCTTACAATATATAGGACTTTATAATTCTATCTATATTATACAAGAAACTAATTTATAATTAATTGAAATATAAATATTTTTCACTATTATTTCTTAATGTTATTTTTCATGAGCCCTGTCCACACAAAACAAATTGACTTACCAGTTCCATGGGTCAACAATTTTTAAAATATATTTTTTTACACATTTTGAATGGGTGAATAAAATTTTAGCATGAGATAATCGGGGCTACTATTTTTTATAATTTCAATTAAGTATATTATGTAAAGTTTGGAAGGCGTCTGGACTCAGCATCAGGACAAAATGTCGCTTGTTCAATGCGTGCATCATCCCAATCCTTCTATATGGCTGCGAGTCTTGGCACTTAACCAAGGCTCAAGAGCGGAAGATACTAAGCTTTGAAAACAAGTGTCTTAGAAGGATTTTGGATGTCAGATGGTATGAACATGTTACAAATTATGCTGTGCGCCGGCGCACCCAGCAGAGACCTGTAATCTCCGTAATACAAGAGAGACGATGGTCCTGGCTGGGACATGTTTTGAGAATGCCCAATGATAGTTAGCCAAAAAGAGCACTGTTCTTCCGTCCGCAGGGGTTCCGTAGGCCCGGGCGTCCCTCTTTCACAATACACCGTTCCTATGACAACGATATCAGAGCGCAAGGAATGTCGTGGGAAGAGGTGACGCAATTGGCACAGAGACGCTCTGAATGGAGGAGGCTGGTTTCTGCCCTGTGCTCCCGAGAGGAGCGTTGAGGGCGATGATGATGATGATATTATGTAAATGAATTGATTTCATTTACAGATATGATTTGTAATTATCAATTGTTGCATCAAATTTAGAAAAAAATTGAGAGCCCAAATTATGTGCCATGAAAATCAATTGTTTAAATTAAAATTTGACTATAAATTTTACATATCACTTTTTTCTAGCATATGTAAGGATGACAGTGTATGGCAGTTTTTAACAATTTTATTAAAATCTCTTTATATCAATCACTTTAGTATTAGTCTACAAATGACTAAACTTGTTTTAATCTCTTTTTTTCCTTGAACAACTTTAATCATAATATACCCATCTCTCTTTGTCTAAACTATGACATATTTTTTATTTCCTTTTCGGTAGATCACCATACTGCTTTAAAGCTGCATCGTGGCATATCTTTGAATATTAGAATTTCAAGTTGAAGGCTTATGGAACTGGGGCATCGAAATATACTCTTACCTATAGATACAAAATGGAATCAGTGTTGTCGTTCCAGGCTATTTACTCTATTAAGAATTCCCAGCTAACGTTTTACTCTATTTGTAATAAGTAAATATTTACATGAAGTATACTCATCACTGATATAAAAATTAATTTTAACAGTAATTTCACACCATATTTTATTGATATAGATATTATTACGAAAGTATTTTATTATTTTACATTATATTTACAGTTTGAAACAAAACACTATAATTAGTGCCATGTTTTGCTTCAATAAATTAAATGGAAAAAAAGTCAAAACGACAAAGTGACTAAGAAGATATACCGAGAGAGTGGATGTCAGAAGATTACTTAACTAGATCATATAGAGCAGATAATAAACGATGGGAACTTACTGAATTCATCGTACAGGGAAACAAGGATGAGGAATTTCATGCTTGTTATGGAAGCAGTAGCTATTCAATCGTATCTCTCTACACCACCACATGGAAAGTAATTTGGTGGTATGAATGTATATTTGTAAAAGTTATAGGATATAAAGCTATAAGAATTTCAATTCTAAATATATGTGAATCAATTTTGAAAGGAATTTATGCACAACAAACTGTTGATTCACCGTCGTATAATCAGGTGGGAACACTGGTAGGCATAAAGATATAAGTCTTTCCCTCACAAAACAATCAGAAATAATTAAAATAGGTTGTTTAAATTGCCAATTAAAAATGCACTTTTATCAAATATGTATAAGAAATGTTTTGATAAATTTGAATTGATCCTCAATACTTATCAATGATATTTTTGGAATTTGAAATGTAATCATTAGATTACTAATCGATGGTCCAAATTAATAATATACACGTATACAATAGAGAAACATTTTGTTATAACACGCAATTTAAGTAAACGCAAAGGAAAATTATATAGATTTCCGAACTAATTTGAAACAATTAACATCTCATTCAATCAAATAAATAAATGCTGCTATATACAAAGCAAACCGCATCAAATGACGAAACTTAGCATTTTGATGGTAACACTAAACTCAAATCATTATTCCAAATACAGAATAAAAACAATCTTTTGAATTATTGTAAGACTAAAATGAAATTGACATTTACGATGATATAAATTCAAAATCATAAAATGTACCTACTATTTGCATGATTTCTTTGATCAAAAACTTGTTTTTAATTTATTTATTCTAATGATGTCATGAATTAAAAAAAGAATTGTACTAAGGTACAAAATTTATAAATTAATTATTAGCATTTTTGATCACATTCATCAGAATCAAAATTATTTCATACAAACACCACCAATAAAAATTCTTGAAGTGCATTCCTACGCTTGCGGCAACGTCAAGCAGCAATTGCAAGACAATAAATTATCACATTACAATGACCGAAGGCAATCCACTGTACTATGAATTTGTATAAGAGCTTTCCTGATGATAGCAGCAAACTACCATCGTACAACTTTATATCTTGCATTTCTTATTTTTAAACACTATTTTGCTGCTTCAAAGTGCTGCTGTTGGCTTTCATCGCAAGGGCGAATGATTTAGTTATGGACATAATAAGAGTAATAGATTGACATCAATATTAATATTCTATGAACGGTAACCATATTCACAGTCACTCTTTATTGTATAGTATTGATATCAATCAATTGATTTACAACAAGCACAAGTTAGTCATATTATAAATGTGCTAGGTGTATATCTCAACAGCCTTCCATAAAAAAACATTTTCATATCTCGTAAACTCAAAAAAATACTTAAATTTTTTTAAATCTCTCAAATTATGAGTTTCAATTTTAAGATAACTTCCTGACAATGGAGCTTGCTTCGTAAGGGCTATGAAATACATATTTAACTATCATGTGAAAAAACTTATAATGTGTAAAAATTTTTAAACATTAAAAAATATTTCCACAATATTATCGCAGTCATAATAAAAAAATTACATTTGTAAGTCTCATCTGGGGGCGTGAATTTCTATAGTAGTTTCAATGGTATATCAATATCGGTGTTGTGGAGACGGCGTCCACATTGAGGATCTGGGCATGCTGGCCTGATGTGCTAGAGGGGGCACAGAGGATGCTGGAGGCGTGGGGACTGTAGGAGGTGGGGAGGGACTGTCCAGGGAGATGATGGCTGGTGGGGCGGTGGGTGTGGTTGGGGTGTAAGGGGGGGCCACTGCTCCAGGACTTGTGTAGCCAGAGCTTGTAACATCTGAAACCAGAGAAAAAATATTTCAAATCAATTGTCAGCACTATAAAAACAGGTGAACTTGATGGGATACTTTTATTTTATTAGTGTATCGATTTGCACAATCCGATCCACCCGGTCCGATCCGATCCACCCGGTGGAGTGCATTAGCACATTGCCTCGTCTAGGCGGTCTAATAAAAATACAAAAAAAAAAACACAACGTTTGCGAAAAACCACTACTCCTACCTAGCTAGGAGTGAAGTGGTATAATGCTTTGCCGGTGGATTGCAAGGATCTAGCAAATATTGGTATAGCTAAGTTTAAGTTAGCTTTAAAAAAGTTAATGAAGTAGATTTTTCTTTTCTTTGGGTATAGATTATTGATTGAAAATATTGTACCTTATTGTTATTTCATTTGTATTAACATGTTTATTTTTGTACGATGTGTTTTCTTTTTCTTTTCAAGTTTATGGAAAGTTTCAGGATTTATTCTGGTTATGTTTTTGATAGTGTTTTCTTTTTATTTACTTTTGTATTGTTTTGTAATATTGTAAGAATGTAACTCACTTCAAAACACGAGATTTTTCTCTTTTTGAAGTTGAGTCATTGAAAAATAATGTTTTATTTATATGTATTTGTTAACTATGTAAATATGTTTTAAAAAAATTATAAATAAATAAATAAAAAAAAACATTGAATCCCTGTATATATACTTAAATCTGTTAGTTAAAATTTGTTTATATATTGATTTATAGAGAGACATGACATTGCCCTCTATAGAAACCCTCAACTTCTGAGCATGTTTCAGAATAATAAAACTTTACATAGGTATCATTCATTAGTTTTTGTGAAATCATCTCTCAATGGTTGTATGAGACAACAACTGTCTTTACAACTTTACATCATATTTCAGTCATTGCAAACCCAAATTTAAAAAATATTTGGGTACCATTTCAAAGACATGAAAAAAAGCCAACTCACCATTGTATTTGGGCAGATCTGGGAAAGGTTGAGATTCTGGTTGTCTGGTTGGAGTCTTCCTCTTGAGAGGAACATCATCTTCATCATCGCTAGTCAGATCTACGACACCTCCCGCCACAGCGCCTGCGCCTACCCCACCAGTGGTGGTTGTGGGAGAAGTAGAAGATGCTGGCACCATTGTGGTGCTGGATTCGGGGGATGTTCCTCCACCCGATGCTGTTCCATTGCCGTTTGTTTTGGCTGAATTATCACGGCTACGGTTATTACTAATACCATCGCTCAATGGTATTACTTCTACACGATAAAAAATCATAAAAGAAATAGTAAAATAAATAAAAAATCAAGATTAAACAGGTGTAATGGTGATAAGTGTCGACAGAGTTGGGAAATGGGTATGCCAATGTTGGAGGAAATTGTTTGATTCTGATAAACTTACTCGCCCTAATCATTCGTAAACGAGTGGATGTGAAAAATATAATAGAATAATCAACTTTCTCACCGAAAATTGATTTCTTTTAATTTTTGTAATAGTTATTTTGCTATCTTTTATTTACTACTTTGTCCTAAGCGCAGTTAATAACAGAAAAAATGGACTATTGGGGAAAAAATCTGACAATTCCAAATCTTGAGCATTGAAGTATTTTGTAATTAATTCAGTGTAAAAATTAATTTACACATTAGTTGCATTGATCTTTATATTCAAAGTGTCCCATAATACCCATGTCCCAACTCTAAAGAATATGTGTTGATTGAACTAAGCTTCATGTATGCTACAGATGTAAGAGTACGCACTGTCTCATTCAAACAATCCCATTCATGCTCACACTAAAATTAATGTTCAGTAAATAATAATATCAATAGCCATGCACATCTATAATTTGTTGTATCAATGGGAATGATTGATGTATGTACATATAAGGTTTACACAAAAAGAAAGAAAAAGAAGACAAATGAACATGAAAACAAATGATACAAAAAATACATCCATGCACAGCTCATTTACAGTTTATACATAAAAAAAAACACCTGTAGCACATATTTTTTTTATACAAGATCAAATTTCAAATTGGTTACCTCTACCACAAAAAGTACTTTTAGGTACTTTTATTTACAGGCTATTGCAGCCGCTTACTGTTTAAATAAACTATTGAATAATGAATAAAATTTCTAGCATTTGACATTTCTCACATAGATTATTTTTGTCAGGTGGAATCCTTAAAACGAACCCTTAATAAAATAGTTCTCTGACTTCTGAAATAACCAGGATTGTTCCTTATAGAAATAAAAGATGTAGGCAACATTGGGTAGGTATACACAAAATTTTGTCAATGTCACACCACTCTCAAAAATATATATTTGAAAACTGATAACTTTTTTAGTGAAATTTGAGACTAGAAAGTAGAATTAGCATTTCAAAGCTTGAAGATGAAGTTGTATCTTTAAATATACTCACCCATAATTATTTGACGATTATTTATTAACTTATCCAATTGTTTTAATCAAGAATCATTGTAATTCACACAATATACATACCGAGGTCATCTGAGATGACTTCAACCTTAGACTTATCCTCTTTGACAGGTGTGGAGACACTGTCCACATCCTTCTTGGCAATATGGGCACTCCAAGAGCCGTCATTGTGCAGTTGCACTTCGCAGCAGTCACTTCCCAAGCGGGGGGAGTTCAGTACTTCTTGGAAGTAACTGGAAAATGTAAAACAATTGGATATTTACATGATGGGAAGAAAATCATAATTGTGTGTATACTTCAAAATATAGTAATCTCTCATAAAATATGATAGTAATGAGTTAAAGATATGTTACACCTTTTGAATTTTTAAGTTCATTTTTTGAGTTACATGCAAGGAATTGCATCCAGATATAGACAGGTGGGGGCATGTCGCAAAAAAAGTAATATTGTAGGTAGTAGAATTCCATAGCGAAACAAATAAAACTAATGTTTTATTTTACTATTAAACAAATAGTAGAATAAAACATTTGTTTTATTATTTTATTTCGTCAAGTAAATTCGTCCATTTTTGCTTAAATTAAGGTTATTGGTGGATTCTCAATCTATAGGCATTGGTTTAATCGGTAACAAAAGAAATGTACAATTAAACAAAAAGTTGTGTTTACAATGAGCTCAAATACACTCCCAAATACTCAAAATAATCAATATGGTTGTGGAGTGAAAGTAAAGTAGGGTGACAGCAGGATAAGAACCTGGAATCTTTTGATTGAATGTTCAAGATTCTACCATCAGGTTACTGATTATCTTATAATGAAGATATTAAATGAATTACATATGGAATATTAAACTTACCCATCTACGACTAGAGTATCATACAGAGCTGGCTTATCACAGACGGGACACACCCACGTTGGCTTCCTCTCGTTCATCTGCAGGAACAGTGAGGCGTCAAAGCACTGCAGGTGTGAACAGGTGGAGGGCCGGCATGGGCACACCATCCTCATCTTACCTAACGGACACACTAGAGACACTCGCAACGACGTTGTGGCTATTTCAGAATCTAAGTCTTCTCGTAATTTTTCCTTAACTAGAAAGGAAAATTAAACATTCAATAATAATAATGTTCATATTCTCAATTGAATAATTGCAAAGAAACTAGACAATAACAGATTTCTAAGAAACAGATAACAAAACTGATTTGAAGATAACATTGTATTTAATTTGAATGTATACCTTTTATGTAATTGTTTTTTATCAATGTACAGTAAAGAATGAATAAATAAATAAATAAATAAAAAGGCGTTGAACTTACTCAAAGATCGTGTATAGTCTGAAGGTTTGGTCCCCTTATTTTTAAGTCTTGAAAGCAATTCTGAAGATGTGAGTTTTCTTACTAAAGTAACCGAAATAGCGTAATTCTTTGTAAAGTCTGTAGCCCAACTGATTGACAATGTATTGGCAACTGTAGGGCTTAGTTTGAGGAGCGCGGTTATGTTCACAGGTCGGGGAGGTCTCTTGGGCTCAACACCGGGTTTATTTGTAGGAATGGGACTCTGGAAAATATAAAAAAATCAAAAACTATTTTCAAAAAAAAAATATTAAAATGTTCTATTCATCATGTTAATAAATTTAAATATTTTTTATAGATATTACCACAAAGAGTTACTAAGATTGTGTTAAGTTAATACAAAATGATATGTGGTGCAAGATAGATACATGTAGTACAATATACCTCAATAAACAATTTACATCATAAAACAACAGTTAGAATAACTTTTGTTAACAGAGTTCTTCGAGTTTGAGATTCTTGGAAATGATGGTGAATAAATGGAAATGTTATTTCAGTGTTTTATCCACTATGGTAAAACCAGTATGTTGCATTCTATTTACACTCCTTTGTGTCTGGATTTAGGGAAATCCACACGAGTTGTCAGATGAGCAGTAAGGTATGTAGATACTGTATAGTTTAACTTACGGGTAGAGGGCACATTTTGCTATTAACTTTAACTCCACAGCTGGGAGGGAAATAGTCTTCTTGTTCACATGTCGTCTCCACATGACAAAACCTTAATTGAACCTGCAACAAGAAAATGTAATTAACAATATGAATGAATGACAATAATAGATTATGGATTGCTTCTGTTTTAACTACTGTATATACTACTTTGTTGAACATATTAAAAAAAAATGATAAACTGATACTTATCACTAATGGAATAGCTCTGAAAGTGCCAATTATTTCATAACTTGTTAATCAATATCAATCTTAGATTTGAGAAAACATAGGATCATGAAGACCGCTATCAATTATTGTCAGTAAATATGAATGTATTGTTTTTGATAGAGAGACGTCTTTCGTCTTACAAGAACATTGTCAATCGATAATGTCTTTGTAAGATGAAAGATGTCTCTCTCAATAAAAGACAATATAGCAGAAAAAACATTTGCTTTTGATTTCATTATTGAATTCTACTACCTAAACACCAACATAGTGAATAAATACAAATGTTTTAAATGATAAATTACCCATGTGTGTATATTGGGTAAAACCCTAAATCACAGGTTTACAAAGGAAACAACACACCCACATTCAACACCTGATGGGAATAACCCACATATATGTAGTTATAATGATAAAAGCAAAATTAATATCAATATGTAATACTTCAAAATTCACCCAGTTATTAGACATTTCAAGGAAAAACCTTGAATAATTACACAACATAATAATACTAAACAAAAAACCAAGGAAATGAGAAGCTAAGAATTTGATCCATTCTATACATACTTTGTAAATAATTGAATCACAAAATAAATGTTTAATACATCTTACAGTCTGTCTTATCCCCTCTTTAACATTCATCTTAGAAAATATAATGAGCTTCTTTCTCGTGGATGAAAACTGAATACTGTTCATTTATTTATATCTAAGTGTAACAACATTTTTTATATCTAAGTGTAGCAACCCTGTGAGGGGTTTTAAGGTCCCCCATCGGGCGCCTCCCCGGGTGGTGGAGGAGAATCCCTCCCCAAGGATACTTCGGTGTCTTTGGGCTGCCCCTCGGACTCTGGGGAGGGCAAACAACGACACAATAGAAAGACTTACGATGAGGAGGCCAAGAACGAGATAATCCTCATAGAGGAGGAAAGGAGAGTATTCGCACGTCGGGATTCTATTCACAGAACACCCTCGGGAATATCAACGACTAGAAATATTCTGAGGACGCCAGGACCGACTAATGAGAATGTTTCTGAACAGACTGGGGCAAATGTTCACCCCGAATTTGACAGAGAGCCGAAAAAACGGAAATTTGTCCAAAGTCCCAACCTAGCAGAGCAGGTTGACAAAATCAGACTAGATGGAAACAAAGAACTCTCTAAATTAAAAGGTAAAATTCAGGAACTGTCGAAAATTGTAGCTGCAAATAAAAACGTCCATAAGGATATAAAGAATATATCTGCTCAACTGACTGGACTGATGACGCAGCTCATAAGCCGTGTGACACAATTGAGTAGCTAGTTAGTCTACCAAATTAGATATAAAATTAAACACAATAAATAAAATAAAAATCAACAAAATAAATACTTAAAGAACTTTTTAAATATGTAAAAATAAACAAAGTGAGGAGGGGTGGGAACAAAAATGGATACGACTGAATATTTTCGTAACGTAACCTAACCAGAACTTTTTCTATTATTGAATCACTTCTTAGAACATCTCCAATGCTTCAATATTGTTGCAATAATAATGGTGTACTGCAAAAGAGGAACTTCTAAGCCATTGCGAAATTTCTATCTATTCAACAATTTCATTAGCATCTAGTGCTAGGGGTAGCTATTCTATTGCATATGATGTTCCACAAAACATAAGCGTTCAGAATGAGTGGGCTACCTCATTACTGAATTAAATATATAAATGTTAAATATGTGTTGAGAAGCTTGTGGAAAAAATATATTTACCTGTACTATATTATCTATCTTCTGACTAAGTCCTACATAGTCCCGTCCAGTTGCTATACTGGTAGCCTGCTGGGGAGTAAGGTAAAAGCTGAACATAGCCTCTTGGATTCTCTGCGTGGTGGATGTGGGGAGGAGCGATGAAGGTTTCATGATCTCTCCCAGTATATCATAAAAGGGCAGTCGTTTCATCTTTACATCAGGTAGTACAGGGTAATTGTTCATAGGGGCTGTTTGTGCCTTGGACTGCTGTTGTTGTTGTTGCTGGTATTGGTGGTACATGCTCTGAGCGTACAGTGCATTTGCCCGAGGCTGCAAATAAAAATTATACCTAATTAAACACAGGTATAACATTCATCTTAGAAACAACTTCAAAAAAGGTTCACCTCACGTAAGTTCAAATAATGTAGTAAAATTAGTATAAATCTTATTTTTATTGAGAGAAAACAGTTATTTGAGAGATAAATGGGCAGTAATTTAATGTTGAAATTATTTTTTAACATATATTTTTAAAAATATTAATCTGGGTTTGAAATACATCCCAATATTTGTATGAAATACTTACATACAAAGAGAAGATTAGCATGAGAAGATTTAAACATTTAATTCATTTTTTATTTTACTACTACAACATAATTGGCGTGAGCTGAACTGAATGCAAATGATTTTTATTTACACTTTATTAAGTAAGAATTCACTCTTTTAACAGAGGCAATGATGAAAAATACATAGGAACAGGAGTGCAGGATTCAATGTTGCTTTCTTTATACCACACAAGGGAAGCAGCAATGAACCATGTTTATATTACATAGAACAGTCACATTTTTTATATTGAAGCTATACCAAAATTGTATAAAACATAATTGACAATAACAATAAATGGTGATATTAGAATTTAATACTGTGGAGCCAGAGGTAATAAAACTGCAAGGGCAGCATCTGTGGTTATGTTATAATTCTCAGATTTCAGGCATCATATCTCACTCCCAAGACATTCTCAGAATACTTTTATCAACAATATAATGCACTGCCTTGTTACTCAGGTTGAATATCTAACTAATCAACTAATAATACTACACCATTCTGGCAATATTTTTATTATATTTCACCAGTACTTTACTCAGCTGACTAGCTGCATGTGATAACTTGTAATATACATGAAAATAAATTGAGACATTCAGAATGGATGACATACCACATTGTTGAATTCAGATTTCAGATGTCAAATGTCTTATTCATGGTGTTCTACAAACGACAGCTTTTTCAGGGCCTAATTTTGCTGGGGACTTCATGGGACAATGAAGTTTTGTGATGAATATTGGTATTCCAACTAAGCAGATACTGTGAGGAACTTGATTGATTGTATAAATACAATGTAGAAACAAAGTAAATCACATTAATAATTCAATATTGCAGACATGCAGGTTGTCTTCTCATTGCCTTACAAAATAAGCCATTAAGGATGAAATCATTGATAATTATTAATACAGTAACATAAGTTTCGACCTGAAACGGTAGTTACTATGTAGTTATGTACAATTATACCCACTACGCTAAGACATTGCACTCACAGCAGTGAGTATATATAGGCATAATTCACTCTATGTCGGGTGCCTTGCCGGAAAAAAAGAAAGAAAGAAGTTTCAAGCTGAAATGTTGTTTTCAAACTCATAATAATATATAAAGTCAAATTTTCATTATGCAAACACAGCACGCCACACTGTTGAACTAAGCCAATCAATTCACAATAATGATTACACATACAAATTATCAAGAATATAAATATTCTTAGAATTACTGAACTCAACCTCAAAATAAATCAGAATTTAATGTGGACTAAAATAATAAATCTTCCATTTTTTCTGTAGCTTTTTGAGTGTGATATAAAAGGCAGGCATTTGTAAAAAATCCTGGATGCAATAAAAAGTCTGGTTGCTGCCTTTGTCGCCTTTAGACTACTGCAACATGTTGTGCACAAACTGCTTTAAAATATCCCGCACCAACCGCTTGGAACAGATTGCCTGCGTACCTGAGAGACAATCAACCCATTACTATATTCAGGAGAAAGTTGAAAACGCTATTGTTCAGGAGAAGTCATGGTGCCTACGAGATGGTCATACGTCATAAGTATACAAACTGTTCATATTTATCGACAAGCTATTCAAAATCTTCAATTCAGCAACAAGGTATACTGCCTATCCTGAATGTCTTAATTTTTAATTGAAATGGAGGAAAACTTGCATAAGATGGAATTGGTCTGCTGGCTTTACCACCTGTGGGGTATGCCTTAATGACATACATATAGTCAAATATTGTGAGGCTATGTATCAAAAGAAAAGGGCCATAGAATAATAAGTGTACTAAGAACCCCCAGAATTATACAAGGTAGTGAGTGTGTAAAACAGGTGAACTGCGGCTCAGACAAGAAAGAAACCTTTTTCATAACATGTTAGTGTTCTTTTAGAGAACTTTACATCTAAAGAAAAAATAATTTTATAACCATATTGCCTAACCTTCATATTTAATTTTGAAAAAGTTAGCTTTTCTAACCTCAAAATTTGCGAATTACATTTATATTTTTTTGAAGTAACATAATACACCAGAATATTTTCTTATCTCACCGGTACCTATCAAGGAATGAATGGTAAAAATATCACCAGAAAATATGAAGAATTAACTGAGTTAAGATTTGTTTTCTCTTGACGGACACAACTTCAAAGTTGACAAAAACGGACCTTGTCGGTAAACTTTGAACCTCGATAACTCGGAAAGTATTTGACCTAGACCAAAAAAAAATGCCATGGTTTCATAACTTTCATAACATGACCAAAACAACTTGTAAATAAAAAATCATACAATAGACCATTAAAGGATGACGTCACAGAAAAGTCATTGAGGGGCATCAGGCATCCCAACACAACAGTCGATTACGGTGTAATATTAGGTGGAACGCCTAAAGAATACCTAATAATAAAAAAAAACTGTCAGTGTCGATTTTGTTATTATTTTGTCGCCTGACTTTCTTTTTTTTCTCTTATGGCATAACATCCTACAAGGATGATTTGCGCAATCTGACTGTTTGCCCCCCAAGCAAAAGCAAATTCATAGACAAGACCACGTGACCTTTAATGGTCTATAGGAAGTGATGGGTTAGCTATGTTTGGTGAATTGATAATAACCCTAGTATGAAATTGATGTCGCAAACTTTTGGTAATCGGGCCGTTTTTGTATAAATTTTACAAGCTAGTTATGCTCTTTTTGTCCACATCCACGTAGCACATAAATATTTGTAGTCATGCGGGCGCGAAACGCAAAAATTATTTTATAAGCAGTAGCAGTAATGATCCAAAATAGATCCGCAATATGATTCGAAAAACTATCAATCTCCTCTTCGTCATCCTTTCATCGTCCATTCGATCCTTATGCCTAAACCATCACGAGATCACGACTATTTATAGGCATTCTATCCACAACACTTATCACGCATCTGATCAATGATCATTCTCCCGATATCCTCATTGTTCACTCCTATCTCGCAACGTTTTTACAACCATTCTTCTCGGTGATCGTATCCCTGCAGTATTATGTCTACTTACGTCCTATAGGCACATTCAAGTTTCGCGTTCGAACAGTGTCGGTACCAAAAAATCGCGAAAGTTAAATACGCGTCTGCCATTATTGATTAGTTACAACTTTCCATACACGCCAAATACATAATTCGATAATAGCAGAACATGAAAATTTGTTCCGATAATTACAGTATTAAGCACTTCACAAACGGTAGGGTAGGTAAAAATTGGAAGTTTATAGGAAAATTTGATTTGAAGCCCATCGATGCACATTGAGCAGCCCCTAAGTTTCAGAACGTGGCTGGTTCCAGCGCGCTTATTCATAAATACCCAACAGCATTTGCTCGAAAATCAGCGACATTTCGATATGAATCCGATTAATACGTCGCAGAAATAAGGCCGATTCATCGTATGAATGGTTTCCTATAGTATACGATACATGCGACCTTCATTGCCACAATTAGTCTATTAAGTACCTATTTCATATTAAGAGTACATCGCAAATCATTTACTAACTTAATTTTTTGAACGAATCTTAATCTGAAGGGTGCAGCGTGCGTATCACAGCAAATAAAAACTACAGCGGGAATGTTAAATGCAAATCGCGGAACTCGAGGTAAACTGCGTAAATTTGCCTTCATTGGGCGTTGTAAGTCCGACAGAACAAAAAGTACTAATAACATAAATGTACTATTTGCCATGGAAATTTAGGATATAAACGTATAAAGGAAAAAAATCGTTAATCGTCGTTTAGGTGAAGGGAAGTTTCATTAAAATTATGTTGGGTGGTAATCGCTTTCATCCGTCATGGCTAGTGATCACTATTGATGAAACATTTATTCACAACTTTTCAATTTTGAGGACCATCCA
The DNA here is from genome assembly GCA_947579605.1 of Athripsodes cinereus. Taxonomy (NCBI): domain Eukaryota; kingdom Metazoa; phylum Arthropoda; class Insecta; order Trichoptera; family Leptoceridae; genus Athripsodes; species Athripsodes cinereus. The sequence continues at coordinate 13,675,614 of OX388318.1, read as the reverse complement.
AAGTGATCACTGTTTGAGTACCCCTTAAGTGATGCTGATAAGCAAATTTAGTGTGGAAATTTACGAACACGTAGAGTGGTTTATTAAGAAAATGTGCTCATTTGATAAGACAATTCACGAGGTGTGCCGCAAAAAATATACACGTCCTTTGACCAGTTGGATAATCAAAAGGGGCTTATCCAGGATTTTATTTATTTATTTTCATCCTTTACAGAATATTCATAATACAAAGTTTTTTTGGAGAAACCCAAATTTTATTATGAGGGTAGCTGCCCAATATAAATTGATTTTTTTGCCCACTTCTGCTCTCTTGAATTTGAACCTCGCTGCAAAACTGCTCGTACAATGAGACGGCAGAAATGCCTAATCACGTGATAATGTAATTCCAAATGTATTTGTAAAATTGATTTGTTATTTATATCGATCCCAATTACTGGAAGTAAGAAAAATCAAAAATGATCAATCAGTATCATCAGTGAAATAATGCTATGGTCAGGATAACTATTTTCTAGAATTAAATAATCCAGACGGTATAGAAATAAAACTACCGAATACTTTTCAACTGGGGCAAAAGCGTCTCTCAAATAATAATTGCCTTTCGCAAAGTAAACAGTTGTTTCTGATCAAAAAAGGTTGAGAGTTACTGACCTGTATAAGAGAATAGGGCGGGGTATCCGATGAATAATAAAATTCAAATATCTATTTCAAAATTCACTTTAACAACTTGTATTTATTTATTTGATTTCTGTGCTTTACATGATAATTAAATATTTTTGGATACTATGGTAGCTGAACGGCCCCACCCGTTGTCGAGTATTTTTTGTTCCATTTGAAAAACAAATTTCTAGGATATAATATTTCAAAGATATTCCCTGATGTGTCTTTAGCCAGGTCTTTTTTCATTCTTTCATGTTTTTTAGTTATTTTTTTTGTGAAATATTTTTCATTGTGTCATCCAGATTTTTTTATTTTTATAGACTGAGTTTTTCTTTGTGGTCAAGCCAGCACTTTTACAAATTGTAATTTTAGTTTTTTGACAAAATATATTTTTTGTGTAATCCTGAATTTTTTTTCAAGGCTAACGAGTGCGAGTTATTTTTGTGGTTTAGCCAACACTTACAAATTGTAATATTTTACAAAATGTATTTGAGCCTATTAGCATTATTATTAAAAAAATAATTCTACAAACTTCCTCAAGTTTCGTAGATATTACTTTTTCTATGGAAAAAAACACTCGACAACGGGTGGGGCCGCTCAACAAGCATAGTACCCATTTTTGTAATACCCAGTAAAATGTCTATGATTTGTTTACAAATATCAGTTCTGTTCACAAATTGTAAAAAAAATATGAAGAAAATGTTTAACTTACGACTGGTTGATTCACGTATGGATAGGGAGCCAAGGGCCTGGGAAGTCTGGGGGCCAACAGAGCGTCCAAGTTTGGCATCGAGAGATAATCTGTCATCTCGGAATTACCAGGAGGAAAGTCATTACTTCCGCTTGAACTTTTCTCTGAATTTTCGGATGGTGGGTTTGATCTTGAATTCTTTGCATGATAAGGTTTATGATATTCAGTTCTTATTAAACTGTTCACTTTTGCGTACGATATATTTAATTCTTGAGAAATTTGTCTGTTACTTTTTCCAGAGTTCTTCAACATAAATATTGCAGTCTTAACTGTCTCGCTCAAAGAATGATCATACTTCCCCATGTTGTAATATTTTAAACATACACCAAACAGAACACCAGACACTTTTATATAATTATTATTTAACACATAAAATATTAAAAACGTACGTAAAACAGTTTTAATTAAAACAAATAAATAAATAAAAACTACTTTCAAACGGCCGCGAAGTCTAACCAATCATTTGTAATCACTGACAGCGAAGCCAAAGAGAATGAGCGAAGCGCGCGCCGTGAAGTGCGTTTATTTTAAAAGGAAGCGCCTATTTACTATTCGACTTGAAACACACCGATTCGGTCATGCCACTAAAAATGTGTAATGTCAACGATTTTGCAACTGTGGGAAAAACGAGGATCATAGTAAGCAAAATAATAAAACAAAATTTATAGAGGGAAATTCCCGTTTGAAGCTAACTTCAAGGTATAACAATATAATATTATTGAGTCGGTTATGTACACATGAACAATACCGTACTTCCTTACACGCGGGTAGGTTAAAAAATGGTCCTGTCGCATGTTGGCCAGATGTTTAATTTCAGCTGATAAAGGACGGAGAAGGGGGGATACCTACATACCTAATCTCATTGTTGTCAGCTGCACAGATATGGGTATTGTATAATCTATAAACATAAACTTTTTACTCAGTATCAAGATTTCCTCAGCACATATCAGGTATAAATTTCCTGGAAATAAATAAAAATAACTGTCTACCTAACTACATACAAATTATTGATCTGTCAGTCATTTGGATCACGATCACGAAAAACAGTAAGAATGTTTGTTCTGTAAAGAACATTTTATTTTTCTTCTCTTCCTGAATCAATGAAAAAAAGAGATAGAATATTCATTAGCATCCTTCATTGAGTAAGTGTGGACATGACATGTTGTGTATTGATAATGACTATGATTAGTATACTGGTAATAATTGGGGACTTTGCTGGTCCACTGGATTTGTATAATTATGATCAATATTATTGAAAAAAAAAATGAAGACATTCTACAACTCAAATTAAGTGATGAGGTTTGCCACCCATCCTGATTATCTTGTGTTGGCTTAGAGAAGACGGCTTGCATGTTTATAACATGTAGCCGGTCTGCTGGCTACCCCACTTGTGGGATATGCCGTGATGGTTTAGTATAATATTTTTGTGATATGACTGTACTTTTATAAACTTTTATGTCGGGTACTCTAAGGGAATGAACTTGTCACAACATTCGCATGTACCTACACGGAGATGCACGATTGGCAGTGCTGTGCGCTCTCATCATTGTTTTGCTTAATATTCACCGAATATTCGGCACATGATCTGTATGGTATTCGATCAAATATACTATTTGTTGCATCTCTAATATATAATATAGTCATCACATTCGAAATTTGACTAAAGTAGCATTCAGATTGTTTCACTTTGGATGATCATCCAGAGTGTCAGGGTCAACGCTATTCATCGAAAGTGAACACGTCTATTCACACATATTCACCCTATGCTTTCACTGCCGTGTCAATACTAATGGTCATGTTGTCTGTAGTTTGAAGTATTTTCGTAAAAAAATAAAAGAAAAAAGAAATAAATGAAAAAATAACAGTTATTAAAAGTTAAATCAAATATTAAATAAAAATCTTGACAACATAAGAATAAGACATACCTACTTAATAGGAAAAAAATTGTTTATGGTCAGTGAAAGGATCTTTCATCAAAATTATGTCAGGTAGTAATCATCCAGAGTGATCACTGAAAGTAAACAAGTGTGACTACCCCTTAATGTGCATAGTACCATGTTTTAGAAGTAGTCGAGCATATTTCTTCACGGTACACTGTCAATTGTTGAAGATATCAATTTCAAAACAGGAACTATTTCTTATTACATGGAGTCGATTCATTGATGATTAATGATTAAAGTTGTAGTATAGAACAATGCCTGATTTCAGGTGCTAGGATTTGGGACCCGCAAATTCACTAAACTAAGCAACACTGGGCAATCCAGAGAGCCAGTCACTATCCTTTCAGAGTAAGGAGATCGTTCGGTTCGTTCGGTTGTTCGTCGTTCGTCGTCGTTCGCCGGTAGCCTGGAGGTAGGGTCTCGGCCTTCTGAACAAGGGGTCCGGGGTTCGATCCCAGGTGCCGGCAAACTCCCCTTTCACGACACAAGCTTTTAGCTTACTGTGAAAGGTGTATAAGGTTGTATTTGGGTTTATAACAAAAACCCAGATATATCTTTTTTAAAAAAAAAAAAAAACAGGATTAATGAGCCTCATCTCCACGAAAATATTACTCAATTTTTCAATAGTTGTATCTCCAAAATCACTGCGGGGGCATTTCATTTCAAATCACCAAGAAAAAATGCAAAAAGTAACCCATCACTTCCGATTTTTATGATTTTTTATTTACAAGTTGCTATGACCAAGTTATGAAACCATGCCAAATTTTTTTGGTCTAGGTCAAATACTTTCCAAGTTATCGGGGTTCAAAGTTTACCGGCGAGGACCGTTTTTGTCAACATCGACGTTGTGCCGCTGAAGAGAAAAAAAATCATAGCTCAGTTAATCCTTAATATTTTCTTGTGATATTTTTACCATTTATTCTGTGATATGTACTGATGATATAAAAAAATATTTTGATGTGATA
>OX388318.1:13603303-13671101 GCA_947579605.1 Athripsodes cinereus | reverse complement strand
GAATGTATGGGATGTGCAAGGTGCCTTTCAGAGTGGTAGAGGATGTGTGGACCAGATTTTCTCCCTGCGAATGGTGACAGAGAAGCTCCTGGAGAAACACCAGAAGCTTTTCTGCGCGTTTGTTGATCTTGAAAAGGCTTATGATAGAGTAGATCGTGAGAAAATGTGGCAAGTACTATCAATGTGTGGGGTGGGTAGTCAGCTAATTCGCGCCATTGCGTCCCTATATACAGGAAGTTCTGCGTGTGTTAGAGTGAACAATAACCTGTCGGAATGGTTCACACTGACAAAAGGAGTGAAACAAGGGTGCGTTATGTCGCCATGGCTTTTTAACCTATACATTGATCATTGTATTCGTCCATTGAAAGAAATGAATGTAGGTGTTGATATGAATGGGATGAATGTAAGAGCGTTAATGTTTGCCGATGATTTGGTATTGATGGCTGAAAGTGAAAGTGATCTACAGCGAATGATGACGTGTGTGTATGAAAATTGTGCGATTAATGGATTGAGAATGAATGCAAAAAAGACAAAAATAATGGTGTTTGAAAGAGGAAGCGAGAGAACAGTATGCCAGGTGATGATTGACAACGAAGTGTTAGAGCAAGTTGACGAATGTGTGTACTTAGGTAGCTTGTTCACGAGAGATGGGAAGTGTGAAAGCGATATTGAAAGGAGAAAAGTTGCTGGCAATAAGGTAAATGGTGCAATCCGACCAATAATTGCAAATAGAAACATATCCACCACAGCTAAAAGGTTGGTGCACTCTGCTATCTTAGTGCCAACACTTATGTATGCAAGTGAGACGTGGACATGGTTAAAGAAGGATGAAAGTGGCATAAATGCAGTGGAAATGAGATCGTTGAGAAGGATGTGTGGCAAAAGTCTGAGAGATCGTGTGCGTAACATTGATATACGAAAGGAATGTGGAATGAAAGTTGGTGTAATAACAAGGATGAATGTAAATAAGTTAAGATGGTTTGGGCACGTGGAAAGAATGAATGAGGACAGAATGACTAAGAAGATATATTTGTCTGAGAGGAATGGTGCTCGGAGACGTGGACGTCCGAGGATTAAATGGCAAGATCATTTACATCAAATCCTACAGGACGGTCACGTGTTGAGCACATTGAACAGGAGAGCATGCATGAGGAATTGTATGACAGTGACGGAAGCGAAAGATGTATGCAAAGATAGAAGGAAGTGGCGCTCGATCCTTTCTGCCTACCCCGCGAGGGAAGCGGCGTGATGGTATGTATGTATGTATGTATGTATGAAAATATCTCAATAATTGGCGCAGAGAGGACATCTGTAAGTTTTATCATTTGTAAAAAAATATGTTATGGTGTATATCCAATAAATGTAACGAGTGTAGCTTTTTATGTAGACATAAATAGATTTACGACTCCAATTACACTATCTCCGATGATGTGTATTGTACTGAAAAGTGAGGGTGTAAAACAGGCGAACTGCGGCTCAGGCAAGCAAAAAACCACAAATTTTCTTTCATAACCTGTTAGATTGATCTTTAAGGTACACTTATAAAGAAAAAACAATTTGGTAACCATACTGCCTCTCCTTCATATTTAACTTTGAAAAAGTCATGTTTTCTAACCTCAAAATTTGCGAATAATATTTATTTAAATTTTTTCAAAACAACATATCACAGAATAAATGGTAAAAATATCACAAGAAAATATTAAGGATTAACTGAGCTATGATTTTTTTTCTCTTCAGCGGCACAACGTCGATGTTGACAAAAACGGACCTCGCCGGTAAACTTTGAACCCCGATAACTTGGAAAGTATTTGACCTAGACCAAAAAAATTTGGCATGGTTTCATAACTTGGTCATAACAACTTGTAAATAAAAAATCATAAAAATCGGAAGTGATGGGTTACCTAGGCTTGGTGAAATGACGTGAAATACCCCTGCGTGGATAGACAAAATTCAACTTTTTTGCCAAACAAATCAATTTATAGTCAACGTCTCGTAAGTCGAATTTTGCATGCCACAATAATATATTCCTAATAGTCAACACAGATATTTTACTTACTAGCAGTGATACTTGGAGCCCAAATCGACAGTGTCATGTTCATGAACCCCAGGTTTTACGACCAGTGGGTTCTGTATTTAACCGCATCCGTAAAATATATCAAAAAAGTTCTCGCATTACAATATGAAGACGCTAACCTCTGTCTATGTAATCTCTAGACTAATGCAACATTCTCTATATGGACTGCTGCAAATCCCGTTGATACACCTATTAATGCCATTCAAAGGAACTGCAAGGTTCATTGTCGACAAAATTTAAGCGGTCACATCACACATTTGTTGGACAAGTTGTACTGACTGAGAAAACATGAAAGGATCCACTAAAAACTGTGTCTTATTATGGTCTACAAAGTTCTGAACAATATGGAACCCCAGTCACTTGCTGAGCTCTGTGTTCTCATAACATCAACAAAAAGACCCCTATCCTCATAAAAAAAATAATCCACCATGCTGAACTGGTTTATGTTTCTACAAAAGGGCTTTAGTAGCTTTGCGGGACTCGACAGCAGGAATCGATCACCAAGATCTTTGGAAAAAATCAACCTATTACAATGTTCAGGAGCAAACTGAAGACTTCTCTCTTTCAACAGAGCTTTCTGGGCACTTGAGATGGACACTTTATTAAACAGTATTAAAAAATCATCCATCATCATTATTTTTTTGTAAAAGGTTAAGCAGTTTATTAAATATCATGTGATTTTTTTATGAAATCTTGCTTTTTAGATGACACTCAAAAATTATAAAAGTGTGTGGACCTAGTTTTTTACAGAAAAAGACCCATTCTACTTCTAAGTAAATAAATATGTGACAATTTTTTTTTCTTTTTAACATCCTCAAGTATGAAGCTCATATCTCTTCGAGAGGTTTGTTCCCCTTTCTTTCCATGGTCTATCGTTAAGATCCCAAAATAATCGACTTTTAGAATTCCTACCTCATGGTACATCTTTTTACTCATCATCTTTTACCGTTCATGCTATCAGAATCTAAAATAACCTCTCCAATGATATTTGGTCCTCTTCATCTATTGGCTCATTCAAATATATAGTAAAACCCCATCGCCAATCCCTAGGGACCTGAATTTTTTGGTGTTATTTTTATGGAAAAGCGGTGTTATTATTCTGTAAAAGCGGTGTTATTTTTCGGTGTTATTTTGATAGAAAAGCGGTGTTATTTTTCAAAGATTGGTGTTATTCTTTTACAGATTTCGGTACCATTTTCTTAAAATAAATCTAGTTATTTAAAAAAAAAAACAACACTTTCAGTAATCCCGGTTTTTAAGTTAAATTTAAAACACAATATTTTTTTTTAAATGTCTACAATTATTTAAACTTATTATTTTACTTTTTTTAAATAAATATGTCATATACAAATACTTTTATTACGGTTCAAAATAAAAAATTGACATCGTAGCTATATTTTTTTCTTTTAAATTAGTCCTGCGATCAGACAACACTGTGTTATAAGAGGACAAGAATCTAGCTGAATCGACATTAGCACAAGGCATCCATATTGCTCTGCTAACTCCCTCAGCAAATTCTTTTTCTTGAAGCTTCACAATATTCAATGCCTTGGCTAAGTCAATTTCACCCGCAGCCAATTGAATTTCAATTACCTCTTTTTATTTACAGTGCGTCAATTCACGCCAATTCACGATGTCATTACCATAAAAGGAACGCCACCATAGACATTCCTTCATAAATTTATGGCTATCCAGTAAATAATAACCACTTGGCCACTTTTTAGATTTAGATGTTTTTAATTTTGTCATCAATTCGATAGATTATTTTATTGTTTTAAACATATTTCGGTTTTATTTTGCTAGAATGTGGAAATTCGCGTTATTCGCGAAAAAAATGCAAATTTCGCGAATAAAGGAGGGTTTATCGCAAATGCGAAAAATTCAGGTCCCTACCAATCCCTCATAAACAATCCACCACCTCTTTAATAGTAGATAGTACTCACTTAGATTCATCGATATAGGTATAGGTTTATGGTTGTGAATGCTTACATTTTTATAGCATAATTTTATATAGGTACTATAATATTCTCTTTTTTTTCAGTTTTATATGTCCTACGGTTTATGATTTATCTAAACTCACTTTACGATAAAAACATGCCTGTTAAACATCATATTAGGTTTGCTGGAACGCATTGCCTCAAGGCAATAAGTACACCTTTTGTACAAATTTATTTTGACATTAAAACGTTAATTATTATTAAAAACCATCATGAAATTATTTGAAAAGGAATATTAAAATGAAATGTTCGAGAAAGGAGGTATTACTTACATTTACAGAGAGTCCTAATCTGGAGTCCTGTCCAACAGATGTGTAAGCCGGGTGTGGAGTGTACATGGGAGGCTGCGGTCGCCCCCCATCCTTCTGCCCGCCCACCCCCTGCCCACTACCAAGGGATTGATTCTGCCTGTAGACAATAATAAAACTAATCATATACATATTCTTTGTTTTTCCATTTTTAATTTGGGTTTGAAGTACACAAGCTCATTGCTCATTGTGAGGGAATCTGAAGTATATAGGTATGTTTTTTTCTTCAAATCACTATCTTATTTTTTTCAAATTCACCGAATGGACAACGAAGAGGGTGTATTTATCTGAAAAAGGGGGTGTGAAAAAGCGCGGACATCCAAGAACTACATGGCTTGACTACGTGCATCAAATTCTTAAGGGTGGCTACATGTTAATGTGAAGGAAGCGAACGAAGTAAGGATATATCAATGTAGTGTTCCGTTCTCTCTGCCTACCCCACCTGGGTGTGAGAGTATAGATCGATAGATATATTAATATTTCATTAAACCACCACACAAAATATAGCTGTTTTCAAAAACTAACATATTTCTGTCCAAGCATTAAAAAGTAATTCACCAATATCAACACCTAAACACAAACATATTATGACAAAATAAAAGTAGTCACATATGTCACAACATTTAACAAATATTTTTTGTTTTCTTAAAGCAGCAGGGTTACTCATGACAAAATCTAAACACGATCTTAATCTAGTCTTGATCATACGACGCAGGAAGGGACTATGGTCAAAAACACCGCGTTACCGCTACTGTGCGATCGTTATGCATGCATTTTTGGCCAATAGTCACTTCGTGCGTCGTATGATCAAGACTAGATTAAGATCGTGTTTAGATTTTGTCAACAGTAACCCTGCAGATTTGACATTTCTAGATCGAACTATAGTAATAATAAATGCACTAAAAAAATAACAGTAGCATTATGATTTTTCTAAGTGTAATAAAAACTTAAGAGCCTTGACAGTGATATAATATTATACTATGGTTTTCACATGTGACACTCAATATAATATAATGAATGTCTTGTTACTCCTGACATTCACAAATCTTTGTGGTTGGACGAACTTTAAACTTAATACAACTGGTTGTAGGAATCATTAAGCAAATAATATTCTAAAAAGAAGATTATATAAAATAGAACAGACTGATTTGCTTTCTCATTTTGATAGCGTCTTGAGCTGTCATGTAGAATCTTAACAAATGCATTTGGCTTGCATGTAAGCCTCCCACACATATCTTGCAAATATTTTGAATCAATATAACAAGACATATTCGTCTCAAATTAATACAATATCAATAAATATAAATAATGGCTTAATGTGTGATACTTTCAGATTGTTGTCATCACGGCATTGCTATTGGGTTGTATGGCCACATACATTGAGGGCAGCAGACACTTACCAAGATATTCCATTTGTATAGTCGTAGTAACGACTCATATTTGTATTTAATATCACTAAACTATCTCATATAATTGTGCACTATCAAAATATTTCACGATTTTGGTTTATAAACATGTAAAAACAATATCGAAAGACATGAATTTCAGTATTCGATGCCAGAAAAGCACCATAGACAACTAAACTAATGGACAAACTTCAAGGCGGTTCAACAAAGTGCAGCCACAACCACCTCCACGATTTGTGATTAGATTTATACTTTAAATGTTCAATATCTGCTTTTTTTATATAAATCAGATTACAGTGAATCAACAAAATCAATATTTTTCTTAGCTTTTCGAGAAAGTCATAAAAACTTATTTTATTTCTTTAAAAATACAAAAAAGGTTTAGACAACTTGGATATTTTTTTTCTAGATACAACATAATTAAGGCGAACATAATAAGATGAAAGTTATAATTTTACACAAATTCATTACCAAATTATTTACAATTTTTATTAGTTTATATGTAAATATAATAATAACTTTTCGAAAGAAGCTACACAGAAGATTGAGAAGATGTTATTTTGGAAAATGGTAATACTTTTGTGCTGTCATATTATCTACCATTATGCTAAATTAATGGAAAAATTGTACAGAGAATGATTACAAAATAATATTGACGCTCGGTTAAACATTATGAAAATGGAAAAGGAACCAAATAATCAATATTTTGTTTTTTAAAACATAATTAACGTTACTGAAGATTGTTTTTTTATAGTTTATTGATAACTTAAAATTTAGCTAAAGGAAACTTTAAATGTATGCCGATAATGTATCGAATAACATCCAAGTATTGCTGTAAACACTGCTCTGATAGTGTTTTTTTTTTGTCAAGGAATGGCCGATATCGTTGAGTTTGGATTCGTGAGGGTGAATTTATTGTCGTAAATTATAATTAAATGAAGGTAAACATTTTGTGTTTTTATCTGTAATAAATCCTCCACAATTTTATGTCTTTTTTACATTGGATTTTATCTATTTGTTCTTTCATTTTCACTGTTGAAATATGTCAGTAATTATCGGCGGGAATATATTGTTTTGATTTTTGTTGAATTTCACGAATTTCTACAAATCTTGTCAAATCAATTTACATGGAAATTGAAGTGAAATATATAATTTTACATTAATTTATCTGGAAAAGCGGAGGGGCATGTTGCGTTTTAGTGCAATATTGAGAGATTGCATTTTCTCCAGTGTTTTCATAGGTTCGCGCATGACATGTTTATATTGTTTTTTCCATTATTTTGTTTACAAACCTTTCAATTAATGATCCTATCACATATTTCAGTTGATATACCAAATAGGCAGTGTATTTGAACCTATTTCACACTCAGTATTTGTGATTTGGACGATTTTTAGAAAATTATGTTTAGCGATTGTGTAGGGTGACCATGATTCGTTTTTTTTAAATTCAAATAACGATGCCGATTGTTTGAGAAACTCAATGATTATATTCTGTGTTAATTATTTACTAATGGCTAATTATTGTGACAAATATCAAAAAAATCTGTGCACTTACACGGAAAACACACACACACACGGTAAATGTGCCGCAACAAATCTAACAGACTATTAGTATATTTTGTCGTTTTTTTTATTTGTTTATTATAAGCTTTTTTGAAACATACCACAATTTATTTGTGTTGAACATACATGCTGGATGGTTTGATCCAGATGTCGTATTCTATGAGTCCACTATTTCATATTTTGTAAATTTGTGTTTACTCCTCATTTCATCTGGGTAATTAACGCGCGAGGGAAAATAAGCACTAATCACTTGTATTTCAATTTTTTATTAGAACATTGCCCCTTTTTAAACAGTGATATATTTATTAAAATATAAATTGAATTATTATTTTCTTAAAAAAATACATTATTTTAGTTCCATTATCGTTTAGCTAGATTAATTATTTGGGCGGCTTATTGTAAAGTAAAAAAAAAAACAAAATTACGCCCATGTCTGTTGAAACCAGGTCACAATATTCAATGCCCTTTTAAACAGAACCTGATGGATAATGATTTCTAAATTATTAGTTTATCTATGATTTACATGTATTTATTTAACTATTATTAATTTATTCATGAGAAGACGCTTGTATTTTTCAAAAGTCGTCTCATCTACTTTCTCGACCTTTGTTTCATTGGTGTTCTAAACTTATAACTTTAATGAAGTAAAAACGCATGGTCACCATATTTTATGTAATCGCATATAGGTTTTAGATATTAACAAGACGATCAATTTTTAATATTAAACCTCTTCCTATAGGATTTTATATACATTCTTAATGTAAATTAACAAAAATAAGGTTTTGTTTTCATTTATTCCTTTAGCCTTGGTTTTCTTCTGCAATAAAAATGGTATAAATGTACCAAGCCACATAGGCAGTTAGCAACAATGTACTAACCCTAAAATTGAAATAATTCAGTATTTTTTTTACAAAATTAGTTATATAGCGTATTTTTTGTTAATTTTAGTTAAATACTTAATAAATATGTGTAATAATAGTTTGGTTTCCATTTTCATTTTGAATTATTGTCGGAAAATAGTTTTATCATATTTTATGTCGGTTACATTTTGCAGAAATGATTCATGGCATTGGCGTGTCAATACATAACCTCTAATTTTTTTAATTGGGTATTTTTATTATATCATATTAAATCGTTATAGTTAGTTATTTTAGGTATATTGCTAAAATGCATCATGTCAAATGTGTTGCCAGAACATATTTTACATATTTTTATTTGGTTCACTATGGAAGAAGATAGGTAGGTACTTACGTACCTATGTATAGCTGAAAAATTGAAACCTTGTCTACTACTATACCATCACGGCATATCCCACAAGTGGGGTAGCCAGCAGACCAGCTGCATATAATAAACATGCAAGCTGTCCTCTCTGTGGTAATATAAAATCAAGACATTAAGGATGGCTGGCAAATCTCATCGCTGAATTTAAGATGTGAAATGTCTTAATTTTTTTAACACCTGCCTTTTACAGGACACTCGAAAATTTACATAAAAGAGTGAAAGACCTATTGTATGTCCGAGACTCCATGGAAACAGTTTTTAAATGGGTTAGTTGGAACAATGAATGGGAGTTGCAGTATGAATGGGATGAAAATGAATGTGACAAAGACGAAAGTGCTTGTGTTTGAAAGAGAGATTGAAAGAACAATGTGTAAAATAAAGGTTGGAAATGAATGTTTGGAGCAAGTGGACGAATATGTTTATTTAGGAAGTATGTTTGTGAGGGATGGTAGGTACGAAAGGGATATTGAAAAAAGAAAAGTGGCTGGTGCGAGAGTGAACGGAGCACTTCGATCTATTGTTAGCAATAGCAATGTCTCGAACATGGCTAAAATGCTGGTGCACAACGCCATCCTCGTACCGACACTGATGTATGCAAGCGAGACTTGGACATGGCTGAAGAAGGACGAGAGTGGAATAAATGCAGTGGAGATGCGATCACTGAGTAGAATGGTAGGTAAAACATTGCGTGATAGAGTAAGAAATGAGGATATTAGAAGAATGAGTGGATGCAAGAAGAGTGTTGTTGATAGAATGCGTGTGAATAAATTGAGATGGTTTGGCCATGTGGAGCGAATGGATGGTGTAAGATTGACGAAGAGGGTGTATTTATCTGAAAGAGAGGGTGTGAGAAAGCGCGGACGTCCAAGAACTACGTGGCTTAACCACGTGGATCAAATTCTCAAGGACGGTCGCGTGTTAAGTAAGAGGAATCGGCGTGCATGTATGAGAAACTGGATGAATGTAGAGGAAGCGAAAGAAGTATGTAAGGATAGAGCGACATGGCGTTCCGTTCTCTCTGCCTACCCCACCTAGGACACGGCGTGAGGGTATAGATAGATATAGATAGATAGTTGGAACAAATTGCGTCTCTGCGATAAACTCGCACTCTGTATATTGATTGAATGATTGTATTTGATTTAAATGTATTTTTGGGTCAATTTGCTTATTATCAATGTATATACAATAAAAAATAAGTTGTACTAAAAGTAATGCCTTATATATATTTTTTTCAGTAATATGGTGAAGACACGTTCGGCTGCCCGACTGTCAAGCAATGCATCCAGTGATGGGGAGAGCACCAAAAGCAGTAAAGGCTTCTATGACAACCTACCACCTGACAAGGTGGAGAAGCCTCACAAGAAGAAAAGGGGGAGGAAGGTGGCTAAGACCAAAGAACCTGTGTAAGCATTATATGGCCAATTCTAAAGCATCTCATTTAAATATTAATAGTTATCCTATCAATCTGAATTTTCACCACTCTTTATCTCTTTGCTATAGGAGTGACTTGACAAATTATCAACGGATTTGACTTATATATGTTAAATTTGTCCATTCGGCAGTTGATGCATCAAGCTCAGAACAGCAGACATATTACAAAGTTCAGTTAATATCAGATTTCTCCCATAAATCTGTCGGGGCCCAAGTAGGATACCAAGAGTCAATACTGCAATACCATACCTTAGGGGCTGTTGACAGATTTATGATATTGCTATTACCATCAAAAGATATGTGATAGGGCAGAAGGAGAGATTGAAAAATCTCATGTCCAATAATGTCTGAAGAAGATTTGTCTCCTCTCGAAGTACGGATAAATATGTCTTCTGACTTTGAAATATCTGAGTGTGGGAGGGAGTCATCAATTATTCTGGTTTAAATACTCAGTCCCAATTCAATCACCTTTCAATGCTCCTCCCGGGAGCAAAGAGGATAGAAATCAGCCTCCTCCATTCAGAGGTTTACGCACACAATGTATTATTTTGTGTTGTATTTTTTTAGGAAAGCACCATTAAGTATCCCAGTAAGACCCGCAGCCGTGGTAGCTCCCACTGCAAGTGTCCCTATTACGTCATCTACAGCGACAGTGACACCTGTAGCGTCAGTGGCACCAGTGTCAGTGATCAACTATCCCTCCACAACTGTCTCGTCTATACTGCAGCCTACAGTTAGTCTCACTCATCATCCTTACTTAGTGAACCCCGCACCACCTGTGACAGCGCCGCAAGTTCCTGTCATTACATCACAGGTTAGCCATTATACACTTTTCTAAAAAAACATCTGACCCCCTAGACAAACATGCACTTGGCGATCGACTACAAACGAATTTTCGACTATAACCACAACAATAACGCATAATTACACGGTACATGTAGGTAGATTGTCGAAAAGTTTGCCAGTAGTCGATCGCTTAGTACGGTTTGTCTACGGCCCCTGTTTTTAATAATATATGATTCTCAGTTGTTTATTGTGCCTTTATTTCTAGTAAAATTAGACCCTTTTTTATTACATAATTTGTGTTTTGACAATTGAGGCAATGAGGTAAATAAATCTGTGACTGGCATCCATTGTAAGTCACTTGAATTGAAGTTGAACATATTTACTTTCTTATCCTGTAAAGATATGCATATTGTCTTTTGATTTTATTGTAGAATTCTTTTTTGGTATACTATTATGTTATAATCCACAGTAATTTTTAATCAATATTTTGTGAGTATTTTGGATAAAATTCAGTTTTATTTTCACTATTATTATTATTATTTGGATGATTTGTAAAGCGCCGTTTTGTGAAAAAATCCACCTCAAGGGCGCTCTTTGCTAACTAAGGTTGTGCTTGAATTATTCCGTGAGATTTCTTGAATAGATAAGTTTTCAGTTGGTTCTTGAAACGAGATATGTCCTGCGTTTCTCTGATCGTTTGTGGAAGCCTGTTCCAGACTACAGGTGCAGATATTGCAAAAGCACGCTCCACGTACACTGGTTTCGATACAGTACTGGTCACCTCCATGTCTGTCTATTATATCGCCATGATCTGTTGTGCACTGTAATTGGGTAATGTTAATTTGATTTTCTTTAGGGCACACAAAATCGCTCAGTCCATCAGTGGCTTATGTCACAGTCCTCTCGCAATGATCTTGTGATGGAAAACATTCCACTGTCTCGTGTGGCCGAGATGGAACAATCTGTAGCAGTCAATTATTTAAACAATACCATGAAGGTTGGGAATAATAGATATCCAGTACATCCCGATGTCAAGTTTAAGAGACTACCCTTCTATCAAGAATTGGCCGAGCTGATGAAGCCCAGTACCCTGGTCCCAAAGACAGACGCTAGTATTCAGGAGAATACTTTCTATTTCCACCTGACACCACAGCAAGCTCAACAAATCATGAATGCACCTGAAGCTAATGTGGTAAGCAATTGCTCAAATTTGTCACATTTCATACATATTGGATGGGTATATCAAAAATTTTCATTGTCAATATCAACTCTAAATACATAGTTTAATGTTTTATTGATACAAATTTCATTCCATTTGATGACATACTTTTCCATTATTTTTCACTTACTTAATGTTATATTGTAACATAACTATGGAAGAGGATTAAAGTTTCTCTTTATCCATCAATTAGTTTGTTTTCTGTAAACCATGTTCTGCAGTTTTATTTGTTCATTTATGAATAATTGTGTTTCTTGTACAGTTGAGACATTATTTGAGTCTTGTTCAATTTCATGAATCTTATGTCTAAGTAGCCTTGGTGTTTATATTTTTTTAACTTCTGAGTGTGTGATCTCATTGCTGGATATATTATCGAGATGGAGTATTGTCTTGATATTTTGAAATTTTTAGTTGCAGGCACAACTGCGGTTTTGTAAGGTTGAGACATCGTGTGAGCAAGATGACTGCTTCCCACCCAGTATTGGTGTAAGAATCAACAACAGGGTGTGCCCATTGCCGGTAAATAGATCACTATATCTTTGGACATTATTGAACCCTGATGAAGTTGGGGCCATTGTTTTTATATTATGTTTAAACCAAATGGGTTTTTGAGTAGTCGTTCAATTTTTACAGATGCCAATCCCCACAAACAAATGTTATGTGGAACCCAAAAGGCCTCCGGGCCCTGTCAACATTACTAGCCTGCTGAAGCTGAGTCCCACAGTTGCCAACCAGATAGTCATCACGTGGATGAATGATTTTATGACAAGATATGCCGTGACGGTGAACTTTGTTAAAAAGTTAACTCCCACCAATCTCCTCAGCAGGTTGAAAAACAAAGGCACCAAGAATCCTGATTACACACGATCGTTGAGTAAGTATTGAATTCAGTTAAAGCCCAAATCCAGTTAAACAATAAAATAAATTGTAATAATTCTAAACATTTGTTGCTGACTGGTTGAATTAGAAGCTGATAAAGTGTTGAATTCAATTGTTCCAGTGCCATTTAGACAACATACTATGAGTACTATTATTATTTAGTTTATCAACTTATATCTTTCTTTAAAGTAAAGGGTCGATTGATTGACTTTCTGAATTCATATTTTTTATCATAGGTATATTGTACTTCTGATACATTATAAATGGGCTGAGAGATGGTTTGTTCTTTTTTTAGTTAAAGAAAAATTGAGAGAAGATTTGGACTGTGAGATTGCTACAACATCATTACGAGTGTCCCTAGTATGCCCCCTTGGTAAGATGAGGATGTTGTGTCCATGCCGACCTCTTACCTGTATACACCTGCAATGCTTTGATGCTTCCTTCTTCCTTGCCATGAATGAAAAGAAGCCTTCATGGGTCTGTCCTGTCTGTGATAAAGCTGCACTCTATGATAATCTAGTCGTAGATGGGTATGTAACTTTTCTCAACATTTTTTTTAATACAAACAAAAAATATGAAATGAATAGAATAAATCGTCGGCGTCAAGGAAAAAGTCACCAACTAACAAAACTAAAATTATGAGATACAGCCATTTTATTAATTTTCAATAACTGAAATTTCGATAACTTGAAAACTATAACCGCTATCGGTTATAGTTTTCAAGTTATCGGTATCAATATCAAATATAAGTTATCAAATATCAGTAAAACAGTTTTTTTTAATGTTCTTAACATATATTTTCCTATATTAAACAACTTAAAATCTGGATTAATTCATAGAAAAAAATCAAGAAAATCAGTTTTTTGTATTTGGTTGGTTTTTTTAATACTCACTCCTTACATAGGGTAATACAGTTGGTGATTTTTTAAATTGATTAATACCTAATCATTATAAAACTCAATAGGAACTATAGAAACTCATTATTTTTATTATAAAGTTAAGAAAATTTTGTTTATATACCAAATGATATAATAATAATACAATGTAAATACTAACAATCTAGGAAACAAGAAGAAATTCCATCAAATGAACTAATTTATTGATAGCATGTGATTTTTGTACAGTTTATTATTTTTGTGTTTTTTACTTGCCTGTATGTGCACAAATTTTGAATATATAAAATGGAAATAACAAAAAAAAATACAATATTCACATACTTTGGTGACTTTTTCCTTATCGCAAATATTCGTATTTGATAGTTGGTGAGTTAATGTGTTTTTCATTTCTATGATAATATGTACTCCTATAATTTTGGGGAATTTTTCCTAAATAAAGCATGAAAAAACAAATTTCCTAGTATAAATAACTCAATTTTAACAAAAATTGTATTTGGTGAGTTTTTCTTTGACGCTGATGAAATAATACTTTATATCTTTTTATAAATCACACCTATCATTGAAGATTGATAGTTAATTACACAAGTTCTGGTGATTATAATTACCGGTACTGAGAAACTAATATAGTCTTAAAAGTTTTATGGATGTATGTTATACTTTATTTGTAGGTACTTCTTAGAGGTATTGAGCTCAGCTCGCCTAGCTCCCGATTGCACAGAGATACAGCTCCATAAAGATGGATCTTGGAGTGCTCACATAAAGACAGATATAATACCTCAACAGATTTTCAACGATGTGGAAGTTATACCTGACGATGGTAATTACTTTATTTGATTTTTCAAATTCAATGTAAATTATTGAACTACTGTATTTCCCTGGAGTCCTCAACAAAGAATGCAGACATTTCAAAATATCATTTTTTTTTTTTTTTTTTTTTTTTTTTTTTTATTTAACCTTATGCACCTTTCACACTAAGCTAAAAGCTTGTGCCGTGAAAGGGGAGTTTGCCCTGAAATGAAATGCCCATATTTAGCAATGAGACATGCCATCCACACTGAATGTCAAATTTTTTGGTAGTAAAAAGACAATTTGCATGTGTATTACATACAGTTGATCTGCTGGCTACCCCACTTGAGAGGTAGTCGTGATGCGATAGATTGATATAGGTACAGATTATTTTAATAATAGTGATTTCTTTGATTTATTCATTAAATTTATTTTTATGTTTTTAGATGTGATACCATTGAGTGATGGAAGTGACTCCAGTAGCGGTCTGCCCAGTTTGAAGAGGGGTGCTGGGAGTCGAGATGGATTTCCCGACCAACCATCCCCGCGACCTCCCCCTTCTGTCACGTCCAATTCTTCCAGTACTGTGGTAGTGGGCTCCACAACAGTGGACCTCACCTCGGACAGCGAAGACGACCTCCCACTGAGAAGGAAAGTTCCTAAGAAGCAGCAACAACAACAACCAGTCGATGCCAACTCTAAAGACTCAGGTAGATTTTATTGTGTAATTGTATGATTTGAGTCTTTTTGTCTTGATGTCGAGGATTAACAGTTAAGATGTATGTAACAAATACTGAACATGAAACTCTACGCACAAAAATTTTAATGAGCATGTATTGTATATTATTACATATTTAATTTTGATAAAAACACAACCTAGGATTTTACAGAAGGTTTTTTTAAATTTTCAAAAGATGGGTATGGGTTATTTAGGTATGCGTGAATGTGTTATAGCGGATTTAAAAACTCGGCTGCGGCACATATATAATGGTGAAATACTGAGAATATCAGTTTTTTTTATATCAGCATATTTTTTTACTTTTGTTCCCAACAAACTTTTTGATATGTGAATACATAACTTATGTACATATTCACTGTTAATTCTTTGATCATTTTCTATTATATATAAAGAATAAGGTGTAGGTGAACACTAGAAAGCGTATTCTAACAAATGATAGTTTGTGTAGGTATATGATTTCTGTTCCTTTTCAAGATTAATTCCCATAAATTAATTTTAATGCTTACTTCTTGTGTAATCAATGCCAAAGGTTTGCGACATTTAGATTTTTGGTAACTATTTTTTATGAATTTGAAATTCATATTGTTTTTACTCGGGACCTTATTGAATAAGGCCATGTTTTACATGTAAAATAAATTCTGTTTGTCTTCCTTTAATACTCAGTTGTGCATGAACTGTATTCAGGTGTGGGTCTTTTGTATTTCACCCTTTAGTTGTGTGACGTTGCATGTGTCAAAAAATAATAATTAACACTTTTGTAAAGAATTAATTTGTACAAAAGGCATACATATTGCCTTGAGTCAATATCTTCCAGTAAACCCAATAATGATAACAGAATATAATATAAAACAAAAGTACCTACCTACATAAAGTGACTATATAAAAATTAAGTAAGCATTCACAACCATAAACAAATACGTATATAAATGTATCTATGTGAGTACCTACGATAAACTATTAAATGATAAACTATTAAATCCTATTAAATCGGTGGTAGTGTTTATGATGGATTGAGGGTGGAATTTCACATTATATAAAATAAAAATTGTGAAATTGTATGAATATATAGAAGAAGCGAAAGAAGTATGTAAGGATAGATTTATATGACGTTCCGTACTCTCTGCCTAACTCACTTGGAATGCGGTGAGGGTATAATATGTGTTGATACTTATGTTGGCTTAGTTCTTTCACCTAATCAAATTGAAAGAGGATTTGGGTTTTCTAAAAATCTTCATTTTCCTATTTTTTCTTTTTTGTACTAGTTATATGTACACTGTAAGTTAGTAGGGTGCTTTATAATTTATGTTGCATTGCAATGTGGCTGGTTCACATTTATAGAAGTTAATCTAATTTCATTTTCTTGTGGCAGTATCATAGTTATTTTTTAATTCTAGGGACTGAATTATTTTACAGAAAGTTGATGAGAAGATGTGAAGATATTATACAAGTTATTGGAATATTTAATAAAGAAAAAGATGCCTGAAAGATTTGATGTTACGATGTTGATCATTGATGTGTGCAAGACTGGGGAATGTGATGATGTTAGTTGTCAAAGGCTTATTTCAAGTGTTGGAAGATTTGACTGATTTTATTTCTGTGTGTATTTTGACTGAATGGGGGGAAATGTAAATTTTATATAAAATACTCTGCTTGTTCCATATATGTACTGCAATAAAGCATATTTTGTAATATCCATTTTGATAGATTCATTATTGGATTATATTTAGGTACATTATCATGTTCTGCTATAATGTTAGGCAGCAATTGCAAGACAGCACTTTATTGTGTCACGAAACGACGGTTCTGTCCCATATAAACATATGAGAGCATTGATGAGCATCGCAGCAGGGGTAGATTGCACAACTTTATGTCATCAGCTAAACAAAGCTCACAAATATTTAAACAGTGCATAATTAAATTTATCGTTTTGTGACATAATCGAGCACTGTCTTGTAGTTGTTGTCTGACAAAGAGCATCATACAATGAGAATATAATTTTTAATTGACAATTATTGACTATTATTATTATTGATTATTTGTTGGTAATCATCGTGCTGTAAAGTGTAATATATATTTCAGGATCCTGTGTTTTTGTTACTAGTCAATATTTTACTTTCCATAATGTGGTTATTATTATTAAATTTTTGTATACATATATTGTTTTAACATTTTATCAATTGACTGATGTGTTAATTAGTATTAATTCATTATTCTTGTAATAAACATATTTCTTTCTAATACATTATTGCTTTTATTCTTTATACAAAATTAATTTCTTCACTTACACATCTCGTTTTTGATGCACGTTTTACACATTGTTATATTTCTATTGGGTACATTAAATGCTCCGATAATATTCTTTTTGCGAAAGTCTTCAATGATGTAGACTTTAATATAATATGGTGATGGTTTCCTTTAATAATTCTCATTTAATAAGCATCATACATAAGACATTATTTAACACCTTCAATTCCCATTTGGAATGTCATATTTTTTACTGTTTGGAAAGGATCATCTGGGTTTTAACAAGTGCAGAGAGTCAGCTGGCTACTTCTGGGAAGCGCCATGTGTATATAGATGAAAAGCAACATAGCTGGAGTGTCTATATCTAATCTGCATTTAATATATATTAATATTAAATCTTCTTCCTTTTTAATGTTCTTCTCGGGATCATAAAGAGATGGTGGTTCTGATTGGGTCACATCTTGATATTGTCCCAAGTTGCCCTAAAATAGTACTGTTTTTTCCATCCCCAAAATATGTGATAACCTGGAGCACTCTCCTTCCTTTGCTTTATGGCAAACCACCCGAATTCGAGTGAATTATGAATCCTCATTTAACAATACAAATTTCTTTTGATAATGACCCTAAAGCGACACATATGTGGAAAGAAAAGCGGTGCCTCAATTGGTGCAGATTTATTGTGAATGGGGTGTTTTACTAAGTTTGTCTGAGAAATTTTTTAAAAGCAATAATTGTGAAAAAGAATTGATGTACAGACAACCACAGGAATATCATAAATTTTCTATGATTTCCAAGATTAAAATTAGTCCAATGTGATTTACTAGTACTATGATACTCATCCGATGACTTCAATTTGGAGCAAAATTTTAACCTATAAATTATTTTGAAATTGGATACATTTTTAAAACAATTTATTATACTCAATTATTGCATGATGTGGAATTTGTAGGGAATAAGTAAGAAGAATTAGGAATTTTAAAGGAAAATGGAGTTTATGTATACATTAGAAAAAAAATATTGATAAAACCTTTAGTTCAAAATACTGAAAATTCAAGCAATGAGAGTAACTTGTGAAAAATATATTCAGGATGTTTATATAAATTTAATTTACAATTTTTTTTTAGCTTTATGTTATAACTGACTTAAGTTTCATAGATGCTTGTTATTAATTTAATTTGTGGGATTCTGATTTTGTACAGTAATGCTCTTTATTCCTTGAGATTACTATAGGTTTTGTATTTATTTTAGGAAACATATTTCGTATGACACTAAGATCATACAATTCTCATACCAAGAAAAATGAAATACATAAATAGTATGATCCAAGACAATTTATAGGGTGGGTCAAATTGACGTAATTATTGAAAATTTTATAAGATTATCCCTGCGTCATTGTATCCTTTAGTAAGGTGTAAATTTAAAATGCTAGAAATTCTATCTCCATTTTCCTTGTAGATTGTCCCAACTAACCTAACTTGTTTTTGTTTCCTTCCATTGCATGAATTGCTTATGTCTTTTTTTTGTTTTGCTTTGTTTTATTTGTTTCAGGGGAGGATATAGTGTTAGTTTTAGAAGCAACATGATTAGTTAAGTGTGATTGAGAAAGCTATTCATTCGTAAGATTGAAATTCAAAATAAATGTTTTTTCTACTATATTGATTTTTGTCGAGACAGACGTCTTTCTTCTTTGTTGTCCATGAATGATGAAAGACGTCTCTTTCAATGGAAATTAATAAAGCAGAAGAAAATATTTGTTTTTTATTTCATTATGGAATTCTACTACCTAAACATCGACACAGTGAATAGTCATAAGATTTTATTTATTTGTAAGTTTAAACATTGTTACTAATAAAAAGCTAACTGCTCGTTCCATAAAAGTAAAGTCAGAAATGTCGAGATTTTGCTAGTTACTATGGTTTACTACTGTATTAAGTTTTTTTACGTGAAAATTCAAAGAGACTTTTTCATTTTTATGGAACTGGCTGTCAAAGTAGTTAGGTGTATGCAAATGGGATTGCTCGTAAATATTTATTTTACATCATTAAATTGTATAATTTATAACAGTGATTCCCAATGCGACAATTATTAAGGTGGTACGCAAGCAGCCATGGCCATAGGACATACACAGTAAATAATTAGATAAAACGTTTTTAAATTCAGTTCAGTGGTACGCTACTGATTTATAATTTTATGTGTAGTACACGACATTAAAAGTTTGGGAACCACTGATTTATAACTATAATGTGTAACTAAATCAAATCAAATATACACTAAATCCTGTTTGTGCATGTGTGTGTGTCGTTATGGAGATACATATCTCCATGTACTGCACAAGGTATGTGGCCGGCGCATATAAGTATTCTAAATTACTTCCAAGTTCTAAATCTGATTTTTTTAGGTGTATGTTTTATTCATATAAAGTAAGTTTTAATTGAAAACCTCTGATATTCAGAGATGTTATAAGAGTTGGTAGTCCCAGATGTATCAGTTCTCCTCATCGTATTGTTGTAATTTTCATTTTAATATTCATGTATTGTAAAAATATGATTAATGAATTCTTCGAATCATTGATGTTAATAGTAGTTTCATATAAATATTTGGGTTGTAGGAAATCATAATTTGAATTATTTTCATATTTTAAGTAATAATATTGTTATTCATTTCAGAAATCTATAAATTACTCTTAACCGAGATTGATTTCTGTGTTACAGATTCTGAGAAAGGACCTGGGAAAAAGAATCAGAGACATTCAAGTCTTGACTTAGCTGTCTCTTCCATAATATCTCTGGACAGTCCATCTCCATTGACAGTACCTACAAGCCCTAATGGAAATTCATCTGATGCTGCTATGGTTGTCGACGCGTTAGATCCTATTATGGATCTCGATGCTGAAACCACTGAAGCTCTCAAACAAATAAGTACTAATGAACAGCCTATTGACTTGGAAACTCCTGAGAGAGTGTCATCTCCAGATACTCCCTCAGAAGCTTCTGATAATTCTCCTGATTCACCTAAAGCCAAAGATAAAAATGATGATCTTCCCGAGGATCCTATTGGTGATGTTCCAGATCCTAAAGAGGGTACAGAAAACGATGACGATATCGAAGATTCTCCTATGAAATCCACACAATCTGGAACCATAACTCCTGAGCGCATGCCCATAGATGCTTTGGAGAAGTTGATTGATATTGCCAACACTTCTGAGACAAATGAAGCTGAAATGCCAGATCCATTAGAAATAGAAGAAGCTATTTGTAATGTGACAGCTACTTCCGAGTCATTTGATGACGGAGCAGATCATAGAATAGATTTTGTGAAGGATCCTATTAGTGATGTATTAGGGAAAGACAACGAGTTTTTCACACCATCCAATGAAGCGGAGGCTGCGAGTGATTCATTGAGAAAAGAAAATGGAGAATCGCAGGAAGAGAAAGATGTAAGTAAAAAATCACCAATGCCAGATGTAACTCCATTTGGTGATGATTTAAAAGAAAATGAAAAAACAGACGACAAAGCCGAATCTGAAAAGAATGGAGAAAAGTCTAAGGAAAATGAAACAAAGGAATGTGAAGATAATTCAAAGAGAGATGAGAGTGATTCTGAAGAGGATGAAGATGAGGATACAGATAAAGAGACTGATTCAGAGGACGATGTGGATGATGAGGAAGATCAAGAAGACCAAGGAGAAGAAGAGGAGGAGGAAGAGGCTGAGACTATTGTAGATACAATCCCTTGAAGAGGTTAGACTGTTATAATCGTAGGACAAATATTAAATCTATACTTGGTTGGCAAAAGACAAAAACTGCTTCAGTTGTACACAATAACAAATTCTTGGAGTACTTCCTCTAAAATTATGATATTCAACACATGAAAAAGCATGTTTATCAACTCTCCAAATCTAAATTCGTACAAAAAAAATTACTTTTGCCAGTTACAATTTTTGTATATTACGTAAGAGTGTTGAATTTCTTATTTCATTTTGGTTTAAATAATGTCTATAAATGTGATTTTCTTCAATAGTGATCTATCATGCACCTACAATTGGAAAACGTTATAGACATCTCTCAAGAGTGTACTGAAAATGTTTTGTATTCTTGATGTGGTTGTACCGAGAGATTTTGTAAAAGAGAAAAAATATATTTGGCAGTACCATCTTTATCCGTATATTTTTTTCATTCATATATTAGTATTCTCGAGTGTCTGTTTGTACTGATATTGAAAAACTGTGATTATATATTCAAAGTACAGTGAATGTGATCTGATGATAAACTTTATCACAATGGATGCAGTATTTATTATTACTATTATTATAAAAAAATATTTGTAAAATTATTGAATTATTTGAAATATTATTTAGTACTATTAATTATATTATTGCGTGCTGTATTTCTGAGTTATTCTGTTGCAATCTGTTGCAATAAAGTAAAGAATTCCGTTGTATAAAAATAAATTTTGTTGCACACTAAATCAAGAGTAAAACACTGATATGTCAATATATTCTCTTGGTAGAAATTTATTGGAATAAACCAATTAAAAATAATTTTTATTTCTCTCAAACCATACTAATTGTGTTTGTCACTGAAAAAAGAAATTGTGGTTCAAATCTTTTCCATTTTGTCTGTGTTTGAACGAACATATTTTGTAATATCTTTGATTGGAACATTGTATTATTTTTCAATATAATTTTTCTCATTGTAAATACTTCATTAGAGAT
This sequence comes from Athripsodes cinereus, assembly GCA_947579605.1. Classification (NCBI taxonomy): domain Eukaryota; kingdom Metazoa; phylum Arthropoda; class Insecta; order Trichoptera; family Leptoceridae; genus Athripsodes; species Athripsodes cinereus. The sequence goes on along the minus strand of OX388318.1, from coordinate 13,648,778 downwards.
ATTGTAGGTATTTGTCAAATATATTATTATGTATTTTAAATGATTAATTTTGCATTTACATTTGTGAGAGTATCACAATATTATTAGTGCATGTACACAGTTGATTTATGCTGATTGATAAGGATGTAATGCTACCCATTTTGAATGTTTATTTTTAGTGGGTAGTATAATAAAACATTTGTTCCTTCGTGAATTAATTTACATACTTACATGAAAAATATATTTGTATAATATTTAATTTAAAAGTGTCTGACTAAAGTTAGCCAGTGTGCGATGTTTTAATTTATTATTATTATTCTTTCCTGTACATGATTATTTATTAAGTACTTTTTTAAAAAGTCTTTGGCACTCTGGCCCTATTGTAGATTCAGTGGTTAACTCCTCATCCAGTTGGCTGCATCGGTGGTCGCCTGATGTAGGTCTCCCTTACCAAACTTAGGATGAGTGGTGGAGATTCCCAACAGCGGGATGGAGGCTTGTATGCATTAAATATAGAAAGGTTTCCAACCTTTGTGCCAATACAGTTTTTGTTTTCTTCTATTATGCTTGTGGATGTTTTTAATTTTGCATCTGGCATTTTCTTTATATTCAGTTGTTCAATTTTGAAAATGTTCTTGGTAACCCAAAATTTATGTTTCTTGTCATCGCAATCATCGTGGTTCTGAAAAGAACCTTTTAGGTCAGGTTATCCTAGAGATCTTGGTGGGATGTTTGGACGCCTTGTTGGTATCATTGTTTCGTGTTCTCTTTCTTTTTTTCACTGTATTATTAATTTGAATTCACTACTCACTACTTATGGGAAGACCGTATGAAGATTGACGCCCCCCTTCCCCCTGCTTATATTAAATAAAATTGTGAAAACAATACAGAATTTATTATTTCTTTTACATAACTATGGATATAATACAATGTTTGTAAAATGCATTTAGTTGTTGACTAATCATTCCCAGTTGAAATATAGATTTACATCATTTGGCTAGCAGTAAATGAAAATTAGTTTTCCGCAATTTCTTCAGGAATTTTATGTTGCACTTTTTATTTTTACTGTGAAACAAGTAAATTTCTCACATTGACCTGTCATCAGCTTCATGACTAAAAAAGTATTGTTTAAATTTATTGAAAAAAATTACGTACAGTAAAAACTGTGTGTATGAAGAGGAAAGTAAAGTGATTAATTTTTTATTTTTGTAAATATTTTTATGTGTGTGTGTGTGTGTGTGTACATTACATCTGTGGATGTTAAATAAATAGTATATAATAAATTGAAGGATGTGTTTGAGTGTGGGTGTAAATATTTGATTGAGTAATGAATTATTATAATATATGTAACTATATTATTGATACAACTTAGAAAGTAAATAATTATTAATGTTCTGTGTTGGTAGATTTTTTGTCAAACTGCAATACCAAAACTTACTGATTTAAAATTTATTTTTGGTTTTTTGATAATATTCAAAATGTACATATGCATGTAACAAACCCAAATTATTTTTATTGTGAATAACATGCCAGTGTTGTGTGGGTGAAGTATTATAGGTTGACTATGTGATTTAAAAAAAAAAATTCTCTGAAAATTTGACTTGATTCACTTCATACTATTTTTATAAAAACAGAATATCAAAGATTCTTTTGTCAATTTTCTTCAATTATATTATTGCGAGTAGTCCAAGTTGATATGTGTGTGTAGTCCTTTGTAAATTTCGGTATGAAAAGGGCTAATTTGCATTGAATTAGTTGGAAGGGATCGCGTTTCTGCAATAAACTCACCCTCTGTATATTGATAATATCTAATTTGATGCATTTTTCTATAAAATTGTATGTATTGTGATCAATGTACAGTAAAAAAATTAATAAATAAAATATCTACTGTCTAAATTTTGAATTTCTTACAAAAATATTAAGACAGGATTGTATATTATAATCCAAACTTATAGAGAAATAAAATTTTAATATTGCAGTTTGATTGCTAGTAACAAAATGATAAAACTAATGATGATGTATTTCTGTATGTGTATTATATTATTATTTAATAAATCAAATACCATTCCGTGATTTGTTGTTTTATTCCTTGCTTACAATTATTTTTATTCATTCTTAAAGGCAGTTAAAATAAACAGCATCAGCATCATAAGAAAAATATGTCAATATTTTTATTGAATAAAATCTCGAAGATGTAGTAAAGTTAGCCGAAAATTTTGTAAGGAATTTAGCACCACAGTGTTAATTTTCTCTAATATTATTAATTGATTTGGCGGTAATATTAGATAGATCAAATATTGCGCTTGAGAATGACAGGTTACCTGTTAAAACCTTGGTCGCGCGTTTAATAATTTTTAGTGGTATTAGTAAAGTTTTTTGACTACAAACATTCCTAATTAATTTTCTCTACCTATTAAAAGTTGATCATATTTTTTTTATCATTACCAATGTAGTTCTATTTTTTTTTTGTTTGAAAGGGAAATTTAAAAACATTTCATTATTCATTCTTATATTTCTGCGGAGTAGGTACCTAAGTACATGATATTTTAAAATACAAATTTTAATAATACTGATAATAAGTTACCAACTATAAAGTTAATCAATTACTACAGCTGTGAGTGGCGGGATTAGGAACTAGAAAGAACTCATTCTAATTCACAATTATATGGAAGTAGGTAACAGCTGAAAATATCTAATTCAGATTTCAATTTAAATCGTTATGATCATCAAGTTACCAATTAATAATCAGCAGGCTTATTCTTGACGCTTTCTTATTCGATACTAATACTAGACTTAAGATCGCAAATAAAAAGACCATGACTAAATTTCGTATTCCTGACACTTTCTTTTTCTCTTTCTTATTTGGAACTTCGATCTTTTCCGATACTAGTTTAACGGCCCGTTAGCAACAATGTGAATTTTTGTCGTATTGTCTATGGTTTCGGCAAATTTCATATTTTTGCGAATAATACTTAATTTTCACGAAATATTTTTGAACAAATATGTAAAATATTTATATTGACAATAAATTACTACATTTAATAAATTATTTGTAAAGTTATTTTCATTTAAATCGTTTATTTAATGTTATTTGATATTTCAAAGTTGGTCATATTGATTCTTGACTTTTGACAGTACCGCTTACGAACTAACCTTGAAAGGAAATGTCATTTATTTCGCGGCATTATTTTGTTGTGATTTTGCTGGTAAGTGAATATAAAGTTTTACTTGTATTATATGATATAACTTATTCTTTATTACTTAGATAGATAGATTATTAACTTGTGCTATAACTTATTAATTTATAAAAATCACATAGGTACAATATTCTAACTAAATGTGTAAGTACATTTACAAAGTTTTACAAACGTACTTCAAACGTAAAATACTTGATACAATAAGTAAAATACTTGATACAATAAGTAAAATAGAGTCGGGATGTTTGTGAATACATTAATACAATATATTTATGTACATAATCATTGTTTAATACAGGTAACAAAACCTTTTTTAAGTGCATTAAGTATATATTTATTCTGTTTTTTAGAAAACATGTCGAGATTGTCCTACATGCGATGGAACGCGCTAGTGACATCGAAGGGGAGGTCCAACCTGAAATAAAAGATATAATTGAATTCACAGGAAGTCCAACAAGAAACAGTAAACCACCTGACGAGGCAACAAGACTTTCCAGTTAGTGTTTTTTTTTACATAAAAATTAAAACTGTCTTTTACTAATTTACTATATTTGCACAACAACTTGTAGTGAAGATGTACTTTTATACAATATGAAGTTGTTTACACAATTATTATAGATTTCATCAATGAGAGATACATAGCATTATAACATAAGTATATGTCGCATTATATGAATCTTAGATGGACTATCCATTGGACTTACAAGTTACAATCCTCTCTGTCCAGTTTGGTTTGACTTATTTCAAGTCAAAAACATTCACCATTAGAGATTTTATAATTGTTGGATGTTGTTTCATTGTAATTAAGACACTGTTATTCTTGTTAAGTTGGTTCTAATACAATACAATATATTGAAGTGACTGTCCTATAATACTCTTCTAACCTTTGAAATCTAAGTTTACACTCCTCAGACTCTCTATCACGTATCCAGAAATCAAGTATATAAGATGATACACTTGTAACATAATGTTAATTTTTTTTTTCAGCTCCACGACGTCAGCGTCCACCAACATGCACTCAATTTTCACCAAGGAGACGTCCAGGAAATGTTTTTGAGATGGAGTGTGAAAGAATCTTAAATCTAGAAGAAAGGTATATTGAGGCTGAGTGGACGCGAGCTGGGGCAGAAAAGGAGAGGATGACACAAGAAATAGAGCACCTTGAGGTGGTTAAACAACGGGTGAAACGGACAAACGTTGGGAGATATTTCAAAATCTTTAGAAATAATAATTACAATAAAACTATATTCAATCAATATATCAACATTTGACAACAAAATAAATAAACATTTGTTTCTCTGCTTATGAAAATATTCCACTTGGCACTCCCAGCCCATTCTGAAATGAATTATTAAACCGTTATGTAGTTTACTTATATTAATCTTCATTAGTTCACATTACCTTGTTTTCATCTTCACGTGGAAGGAAATGAAGTCTGTGGGAAACTAATATGGTTCAATAAAAGTCAACTATACTAATTGTTTCATTTTAAAATAGATGCAAGTGGTCCAATTTTCAAAATATAAACAGAATGGGTGCTGTGGGATGAACCAAATGTTAATTTATTTTGAGATATTTTTTAAATATACCTATCTTTCCCATTATATGGTGTTGCATCTATCTGTGATTCAGCGATGAGGTTTGCCACCCATCCTGAATGTCTTGATTTTATATTTATATATATCTTTCCCATTATATGGTGTTGCATCTACCTGTGATTCAGCGATGAGGTTTGCCACCCATCCTGAATGTCTTGATTTTATATTGGCACGAAGAGGACAGTTTGCATGTTCCTTACATGCGACTGATCTGCTGGCTACCCCACTTGTGGGATATGCCGTGATGGTATAGTAGTAGTAGTAGCATCTATCTGTCCTACCACACCATATCCCCTAAGAGAATATATCGCTAAAGAAATAGGTGTTTACTTACTTCTCTCGCTTCCATCAAATTCATACAATTCCTCATACATATCCTTCTATTTCTGACGTCACCATCCAGACAGTGATCCAACCATGTTACCCGAGGACAGCCACACTTCCTAGATACCTTCCTTTTAGCCATGTAGATTTTTACATCATTCTTTCAATTTGACAAAACATCTCAACTTATTCACTTTCTATCTTTTGACAACACCTCAATTTACATTCTCTATCTTTTCATTCTTCGCTCTATCAGTCTGTTTTCACACACACTCTTCTCAGATTTCCATTTCATTCTAATATGTTTTTCTTTATGAATGTTTGTAATGTGTTGCCATTGCATTTTTGTTCGCAACATAGTGTCACCAATAAACTTTTAATATAAAAATATTATTTTGTTTTATTTTTTACAATATTTCCTTCCATGGCATGACTAGAAAAAAGGGTATGTATAAAAAAGAAACAAATTAAGTAGTAAATAATTATATTATAAGAACAAGGCAAAAGTATGGTAATTGAGTTAAGAAAAATATTTACTAATATGTAGGTATATTATATTATGTAGAGCCAAAGTTTGTTGCTATATATGAAGTTCGTCTTTGATGTGTCCGCTGTAATGCTGCAACAAAATTTATCCCTCTGATTCATATCTTTCCTTAGTTCATCAGTATGGGTATCTTCAGAAGAAGTATGCATAAGCCATATCTTCTACAGGGATATCTGGTGGAAGAGGCAATTTTGCTGTATTAGACGACAGGCATTATGTAATTTTGGCAACCATGGCCGAATTGTAGAGCAAATTATATTATATCATGAGCTATATTGTTTTAATGATAATTCACTATCTTTTCTTTGCTTTAAGATTTGGAAATTTAATATATATTTTTTTTATAATGTAAGCGTGGTTTAGGGCCAACGTAACTTCCTTTAAGCATTTAGACGCTGTTAGTTTGCACTTCTCAAAACGTTTTTCATATCATATGCGTCAATGCGTGAGCCCTTTAACAAAATCAACACGTAAAAATATGTCAAATATTGAATACAAACACAAATTTTAATTTGAAAAACTATGCTTACATATTAAAACGTATTATATTTGCTTAAAACTTGATGTTAAGTTGCTCTAAAAGAAGAAATAATGTAACAATTAATTTATAAGTTATATTTCAATATTTAAAAATATACAAAATACATTATTTTCCTAAAATACTTACATGTTTTAATCATTTACCACGAAGTTTTCTTCAAATAAGACAACACTTTTGGTTTCTTATTATTAAACGTCATTTTATAAGTATCCGTCTTATTGGCGGTCTTAAGTTTATTTCAAGAATACCAATTTAGTACTAAATTAAGACGCATTAACGGATTTCTAGTCACGAAAAGCTTTCAAAAGTATTCGCATCGAAATAGCGCCACTACTTAATTTCAAGAATACCAATTTAAGAAAAGTATCAGAAAAAGTATTAGTATCGAATAAGAAAGCGTCAAGAATAACCCTGCTGGACCTTGTTACAATCGACTCCATCTCTATGTATGTACTATTTCATCCCTTGCCTGTGGAATCTTATACTTGCCACTGTGGTAGTTAGTATGTACAGTACTAAAATTACGTTGAGGATGTAGGTGCGCTAAAAATATTAGGAATTATAGTGTTATTTAAAGAACAGTAACAAGCAAAATTGAAAAAAAAAACAGAAAATCACATACGATATGTTTATTTGCGTATAGTGCGGCGATTCCTTAAGTAAAATGTAGAAAGGGTGTCTTAATGCTTACGAATTGGCATAGGCAATTTTTTTATAAATGAATTATAACCTGTATATTGGTTAGTTGGAAGATATCGCGCTTCTGCGATAAACTCGCCCATTGCACAAAATTTGTGTAGTTAAATTGAATATTTTCATAAATGTTGTTTTTTTGTGCAATAAAGTTTTTATTATTAGATATTATTAGCTATATTGAATGTATTTCTCTATGAAATTGTTTTGTATTCATTGTGCAGTAAAGAATGAATAAATAAATACTTTAATCTGTCTTCGAACTGTTATGCTATTTAAAGGAATAATATTAACTTATCTCATAGAAAAAGATTAATTATTATTATTTCATAGTATTTGTTTGACAAAATAATAATAATTCTACATTTTGTATGTAACAGAAAACAATACATAAGCAATTAATATTTTGATCATAACAGAAAAAGCAAATAGAAAACAACCTTCTAACTGATGGTGAATTACATGTTTGGAAATGTTGGGGAAAGACAAAATAGAAAATCGTGTAATATGTAGGCTCATTTTTTATTCACTGTGTCGGTGTTTAAGTAGTATTGACAATGTCCTTGAAAGATGAAAGACACGCTCCTCTCAATTAAAATCTATTTATCATAAAAAACTCATGTTTTTTCATTTCATCTTAAAAAATACTATTTATATATGACAATTATTCAGTTAGGTATAATATAAATGTGAGATTTATTATAAATTAGTTTTAAGGAATGCTTTCAAATTCTCTGTAACTAATTTGTCACTAAATAAAACACATTGGTATAGTTTTATTATTCTGGAACAAGTTCAATGGAATAGTAGATGTCCAAAGATTTCTAACATACGTATTCTAAGTAGATGTCAGTTTGCATAGAAGGCACTGATTTTTTTTGTTACGGGGATTAAAAATTCACCGTTATTTATTTAAATGGTGTTGGAATTCAAACGCGATTTCTATTTCTACGGAAGAACCATCAGTCGTCGGCGACTTATTTGAATTGTAAATGGGAGAAGGAGAGATGAAATTGAAAAATTAAAAGAAATAATGGGGATATTTCGTTATTATTGAAAAGATTCGCAAACGAAAAAATCTACCTTGAGTTAATAACATAACTTTACCATTCTATCAACGAAGAAATTAATTAGTCTCTGGAGTATTAAAGCGACCACCCTATTAAGATTCTTAGGAACAGCAGATTTATTCTTGTTACTTTTTTTCCGACAATACCTCCCTGCTCAATTTTTCTGACTTGGCAGAGGCGGTTTCATTGCATTGGTGTCGTCTATGACCCCGAGTCTAATCTAGGAACAAAATAATGTTGAATTAATATTAAAACTAATAGGCATGTTAATTTATAGGTAGCTAGACAGTAATATTAGTTTTACAATTAGGTTATTCCGGATTCGAAACTCGCTGCTGTCTATGTTGAATGTCTAACGATATGTTACATTTTGAGACGACCCTCTTTTATAATTTAGTGTTTCCATAACAACGATGTCGTGTAAGGAAAGTCTCGGAAAAAGGTGACTAAAAGACGCTTTGCGTTGGTTTCCACCCTGTATTTCCGAGAGAAATGTTGAGGAGTGTGTATCATACAATTTAAATACATAAGAACATTTATATTACACCCGCCTTTTTTCTTTTATTAAATGAAACAATAAATTAGACTTTAAAATAACCTAAGCATTAGAATGCTAATAACTGATACTGGAGTTAGTGAAATTGTTTTTTCTTTTCCAAGTACGACTACTATTTCTGATTATTGCTTTGGGAGGTCAATGAATTGTGTGGAGGGTAACAAATTAGAAACAATGTCATTGTCTGGGCACCCCACTATTGTTTTGAGCTGTCACTGTCTTATTAGAGTTTCCCTCTGCTGTACCTATCCTTTGTTGAGTTTCAGTTTCGCCATATTTTTCTTGATTCCTCGTGGGATTTCTTGTGACGGTAGGTTTCTCGGAATGACACTTATTAACAACTGGCTTGACTTTGAATAATCAAAAATGTCTTATTTTTTTTGAAGAGGGAAAGGATAAAAAAGAGATTTATTTGATGGTTGAAAAGTATAAGTTTTCGCGGACACATTGTAGGAAATCTTGGGATTAAACTTTTAAGGGGAGCGCAAAAATTGACTAAAGTGAAAATCATTTTGACCTTATTCTCTACAGCTTTATCATTAAGTAATTAAAAGTTTGTTCTTAAATGCAATTTGCATAAAAAATATTTATTCTTTTTACACGGTTTGGCCTTTTATATGTTTAAAAACTAAAAAATATTTAAGAGACAAAAATAGCAAAATAATAAAAATAATTAATTACAGCAAAATTACACGTAATATAAAAAAAAATATTAACTGCAATTGAAAATTTTATGTAATAATTTTTGGGTTAAGGAATAAAATGGTAATTATAAAAAGAGGGTGGGTATCATAAAAGAAGAAATATAAATTACTTATTGCAAATAACTTTCAATTAATTAATCAATTAAAATATATTTAATAAACATATTATATTATACACTTCGATTATTAAAAATATTATACATAAATAGCCTCAGTATAAAACTTGTTCAAAAACTTATTTAGCTGTGTTTTATTCTTATGTTTTTGGAGTTTTTTTTAAAGTTCATAAAAATTAAAAAGGTGAATTTGGGTTTGTAACAAGTCCAAATACATTCCTAAGACCCCACAATAGGCAAGCAGCGGGGTATTTGAACTCAGGATCTTTAAACCGACTACTTGTTTAAATATATTTTTTAATATTTACTCGTTTGGTTATTACACGTATACATATCATGATAAAAGTAGACCGAGGGATTAAAGTTTTTTTTTGGAATTTCCACGAACTCATAAAATCCAACATAATGAAGCAGGTAAATTTGGATGTTTGTAGATTCAAATAAAATACATCTTTTAGTTTCAGCCACTTTTGACTTTGCTTTCTCAGAAGGACTTCCAGTCCCTAGACAAGGCTTTGAAGTGATAATGGAATATAGGTAGGATATGATATGAGAATTCAAACGATTCTAAGTATTGCGTGGTCAAAATATTTGTAACTGTAATTTATAAATATACCTATTAACAGAAAATGTTTTCTCTTATAACTACTACTAGCTTTTATAGCCCGGTAACCCCCAAAGTAAAAAAAAATCAGATATAAGAGGAACCGTGCGAAAACAAAGGCTAAAACTATATTATCTTCTTTAAAAATTCTATATAAACCTATTCGAAGTTTGACACGTTTTCAATTAAAAATTAATAAAAAGTTATTCCCAAATGTTCACATTTACATACATAAATGGTAACATTTTGAAAAAAAAAATAGATAGTCGGTACAAAACCTATGTTTATAGAGAAATAAAACTGTCTACATTTGAATTGATATTTGTAGTTGGAATTATCTAGGTATTTTGGTCCTATGTTACGAAAATAAAAAAAAGAAGCATTTTCTAACTACTTTCTCCCTGTATCGTCAACCGAAATTTGAAATGAATTTTATATTCTTTAATTTTCAAGGATATTTCAAATAAACATTCCCGGATAAAAATATTTGAAAATGCACATAAAAATTTTAGGCTAACATGGTACGTACCCTCTCAACAAACTACCTACTTATTAAATATTCATATAATATTGTTAATATTGATTTCATGATTCTATTCTGCAGAGTATGGATTTCTATGATCTAGAAACAAGATAACAAATTTGTTTGTTATAGGCTAACATGGTACGTACCCTCTCAACAAACTACCTACTTATTAAATATTCACATAATATTGTTAATATTGATTTCATGATTCTATTCTGCAGAGTATGGATTTCTATGATCTAGAAACAAGATAACAAATTTGTTTGTTATAGGCTAACATGGTACGTACCCTCTCAACAAACTACCTACTTATTAAATATTCACATAATATTGTTAATATTGATTTCATGATTCTATTCTGCAGAGTATGGATTTCTATGATCTAGAAACAAGATAACAAATTTGTTTGTTATAGGCTAACATGGTACGTACCCTCTCAACAAACTACCTACTTATTAAATATTCACATAATATTGTTAATATTGATTTCATGATTCTATTCTGCAGAGTATGGATTTCTATGATCTAGAAACAAGATAACAAATTTGTTTGTTATAGCCTGAAGCCTGCCAAGTGGATGGCACTTCGTGTATTACATATATTACTTTTGTCCTTAATTACGGAGTCTATTAAGGACATATAAACATATATATATATATACGCACCGACTAAAATATTTATGTGTCAGTTATACTAGAGTTAATTCTTAATTTACCTACTCTTTGTAATACTTCTTCAAAAGACTTCTGGAAATTTTATAATACGTTTTCATTAAATCATAATACTCTAGCATTTTCTTCACAGTTTACATAATAATAGCTCACGGGTCCCAATATACAATTATTATGCATAAGATTATGTGTCAAAAAGTCGACATGTTAAAATGATGAAAAAGAAAAGAATATTATTTAATGTAAGAAAAAAATATCCAATGATAAATGTCTGTTAAATTAGCAGTAGACATAGAAAAAGAATGTCCTCATAAAGAAATTCACACTTTTAAAAAATGAAATCAATCATGAATCTTAATGTAATATTTCCTTCAAATTACTTTTTTCCCTGTAGTGTGGGGAGAAAGTTGAAAGGTTTTGCGAGGGGAGAATGTGACAAGAATAAAACACGTTTTTCAAAAGGAGACTCGAACTAAGAAAGACTTTCTTTTTTTTCAACATCAATGTCCTTTGAGTTCATGTAATCAATATTAAACAACGCCAACTGAATGAAAAATAAACTCTGCTTTGGTCGACATAATGAAAGGGAGAGGAAATTTTATAATGTAATATTATTTTAATGCGGTTATTTTTGGTATTTTTAATTATCACTGACAATGTTTTTTCTGTTATCAGATTTGTGCTCAAAGATTGTAGATAGAGGAATCGTTTTTTGGATTTTTTAAGAGACGAAATAAAAGAAATCTATTGAATAAATAAAGACTAATTTCCACAATTTTGTTTGAACGATTCTACACAAAAACGCAGGGAGATCTATTTTGCGCGATATTTAAATGGGTGATTAAATTTATTTATTTTTATTTATCAAATATATTTTTATAAAAAAACAGCACTGTGAAAGATGGTCTTATAATATGATCGATAGTCTGATTACAGAGTCTCGGATTTTCAATCAGGAGACCCAGTTTCGATTCCACCCGCCGCCGACTCATTCCGCCTTCACGACATAAGGATTTTGTTCACTGTGAGAGTGTTTGGGGTGTATTTGGGTTTATTCTAAAATCAGATAAATCTTTAAAAAAATATCGGAGACTTATAAGGCTAGGCACTTACAACTGCGTTTTTCATCTGAAGAATAAAATAATGAAGGATGTGTTTTTTGTTGAAATATAATCATTGTTCGATAGTCCTATTCTTTCCTTGTAGAAAACACGGATGATTTACATGATTTGAAAATTTTTAAGGGATAAAAACATGATGGAGAAGACTATTACTGATTGTATTGGAGACCAATGTCTATGAAATATAGTGCTCTTGACTCTTATAGGCATGCTATTTCAAAAATTACTCGTAGAATGTCACGATGTGTCGATTTCAATTTATTTAGTTAGCTCGCATATAGAGTGTCCGCCTTAACGCGTTACCGAGTTGGATTCTTTTGTAATGAGACGAGTTATTGTTGTTTTGCATTATTTATTTTCTCATAACATTATACTATACTATACTATACTATACCCTCACGCCGTGTCCCAAGTGGGGTAGGCAGAGAGAACGGAACGCCAAACAGATCTATCTTTACACACTTCCTTCGCTTCCTCCACATTCATACAGTTCCTCATACACGCACGTCGGTTCCTCTTACTCAACACGCGGCCGTCCTTGAGAATTTGATCCACGTGATCAAGCCACGTGGTTCTCGGACGCCCGCGTTTCCTCACACCCTTTCTTTCAGATAAGTATATCCTCTTTGTCATTCTTTCCTCTTTCATTCGTTCCACATGACCAAACCATCTCAATTTATTTACACGCATTCTGTCCACAACAGTCTTCTTGCATCCACTCATTCTTCTAATATCCTCATTCTTCACTCTATCACGCAGCGTTTTACCAACCATTCTTCTCAACGATCGCATCTCTACTGCATTTATTCCACTTTCGTCCTTCTTCAACCACGTCCATGTCTCGCTTGCATACGTAAGTGACGGTACCAGAATGGTATTGTGCACCAGCATTTTAGCCATGTTCGACACATTGTCATTGCTGACAATGGGTCGAAGTGCACCGTTTACTCTAGCACCGGCCACTTTCCTTCTTTCAATGTCCCTATCGCATCTTCCATCCCTCGTAAACATACTTCCCAAATATACATACTCACTTACTTGCTCCAAACATTCGTCACCAACTTTAATCTCGCAAATCGTTTTTTCATTCTCTCTTTCAAAAACAAGAACTTTCGTCTTCATAACGTTCATTTTCAAACCATTCAAATTGCAACTATCATACACACACGTAACAATCTCTTGTAAGTCCCTTTCACTCTCAGCCATTAACACCAAATCATCTGCGTACATCAATGCATTCACCCGAAACCCATTCAGCTCGACACCAACATCCATCTCTCTCACAGGTCGCATACAGTAGTCGAAGAATAGGTTGAACAGCCACGGAGACATGACACAACCTTGCTTCACTCCTTTGGTGAGGACAAACCACTCCGAGAGAGTGTTATTTACCCTCACGCAAGCGGAGCTTCCCACGTAAAGTGAAGATATTGCGCGGATCAACCGGCTGCTCACCCCACACTCCGACAACACGCGCCACAACCTTTCCCGGTCCACTCGATCATATGCTTTCTCCAGATCCACGAACGCACAAAAAAGCCTCTGGTGTTTACCCAGAAACTTCTCTATAACCATTCGCAGGGAGAAGATCTGATCGGTGCACCCTCTGCCATTCAAAAAAGCTCCTTGCGCATCCCATATCTTACATTCAGTTATCTTTCGTACTCTCTCAATCAAAATTCTACCATACAGTTTCCCTATTGAGCTCAGCAAGCTAATAGCCCGATAACTCCCGCATTCAAGCCTAGAGCCTTTCCCTTTGTACAAGGGGCAGATGATAGCCCTCTTCCAATCCTCTGGTGTAACACCTTCTCTCCAACAATCGTTGAAAAGCTCCAAACACCACGCGAGAGCCCCCGGTCCACCAGACTTGATGAGCTCAACGGCAACACAATCATACCCTACAGCTTTACCGCACTTCGCTTTTTTTAATGCATTCAAAATCTCATTCATGTCTATCATATCGTTTTCATTCACACTGCTTTCACTGTCGTCATACTCATTTGCATTTGTACCATCACATTCAAACAGATCTTCGAAATATTCCTTCCATCTCTGTAGCACACATTCATCATTCACTAACACACATCCATCTTTGTCTTTTATCCCTTTCATACTGTTCACACTTGAACCCGTCCTCTTTCGTTTCACTTCCTTCCAAAAAATCTTCATATTTTCACTCGCATACGTAGACAATTTCTTACATTCTTCATTATCATAACATTAACGCATGATATTATTAAGATAAAAACAGTTTTTAGATTGTCCCTTTTCTAATACATTAGGTGCTCTGTCATTTTGTCTGGAATAAATTAAGGTTAATAATGATTAATAACGCTGGTGTACTCTGTGGCGAATTCTATTTACTTACCTGCAGACATAAAATAATAATATTAGGTAACTAGATATGAAACGGATAACCTGCAAATATCTGGTCTCCGGCTATCCGGCTTGTATTTGATATTCGGTCAGATTCCGGATTGCCATTTCATTAAAAAAAATAGTTGAATAGTTATTAAGGTTTCTTTTTCTTCTCCTTGGGAAATTATTTGTCCCACATGATGGTGCATTCTTCTTTTTCCCCTACCACCTAGTTTTTCTCGTTTTTTGTTCATTGCATCACATCCCGCAACCTACTTTTGGGGTTTTTTCCGGCGTCCTACTTGGAACTTCAAGTATTTTTTTTCACTTATGGCATAGCCAAAAGTTGTGCCAAAAACGGAACTTCAAGTTGTAGGGCCTTATGATTCCTTTGTAAACTTGATACCTTGACACATGGCCATACCATCGCAACTTGTTTTCCTGTATCTTCTTCCCTTGTCCTAGTTGGCCTAGGTACGTCCTCCAAAAATCCCTGTCCACCGCTGCTTCCAGAACCTCTGGCTATTTCAAACCGAGTATTTCAACACACAAGTTTGACACCTGTCCTTGCCAACTTCTGCTAGGGCTAGTCGCAGATCATTTATTATTAAATTTATCAATATTGTAAAAAACACAGAGAAAAATCAACAAATTAAAGTTACCTTTTTTGAAATTTCTTCAAAATTCATTACCGGTGTGCAGAGTATCGACCGCGAGTTTTCGTTCCACCATTTCAGTTAGTTGTGATGTTATAACACTTATAAATTTAACTAATAATTCTAAATTTCATATAATTATGAAGATGGACACTCACCAACCGTGTAATTTATTTATTTAGACAAATGATAACCATAGTAGATTTAGAGTAGAGTAAATCCTCTGGATATCGGACTATCCGATTTAGAATCACATAGAATATCGTTTCATCACTAATAATAACAATACAATATTACTAGAGCCAACAATATTACCTCTTCAATCAATTTATACGATTACAATTTGGAATACCCGTGACACGGAAACATATTACATATAATTACATCACGCTACTGAATCTTGAAATGGGTAAAACCTTACGACACGTTTTTGTAATTACCTCAGTAGTAGAACAAACCAAGAAATAAGTAATAAACAAAAATTGAATACTGGAAATAAAATAGGGGCTAAGCGCCAATCGATTTTTTTTCGTTAATCGGTTGTATATGTCAAAGCCAAATGCCCAAAAAGTATAAGTGTCATGCCTTTCTGTTTTCGGCTCTAAGATCCATCGAAAAATTCGTTAGTCGGTAAGTGCCACACATTGTTATTTAAAAAATCTTTTTTTTTTTCGTTTGGCGCTTAGCCTCTATTTTATTTCCAGTAAATTCATTATATTTGTTTTAAATTATAAAAGTAAGTTCTCCAAAGTAATTATATCTGTACAAATTGTGTACCTGACCCCCTAAACAAACACGCACTTGGCGATCGACTACAAACGAATTTTCGACAATAACTGCAACAATAACGCATAATTATACGGTACATATAGGTAGATTGTCGAAAAGTTCGCCAGTAGTCGATCGCTAAGTACGGTTTGTCTACGGGCTGCTCTATTAAGGAAGGGCGCTTAAGATGGATGGTCAGAATGAACAATGACAACCCTGTAAAACGCCTCATACTACAAGGACGAAGAAGAACAAGAAGGCCCAAACTGTGATGGATGGACTCTGTCAGCACCGATGCATCCACACTGTAAAGTGGATTAGTTGAAAGACATCGCATTTTTGCAATAAAGTCGCCCTCTATACATTAAATTGTATAACTGATATTTTTATAATGGTTATTTATTTTCTAAAAAAAATCACGACTCACCTTGACAGTCTTCACCTTTGCGGCGAGCGATGTACACAAAACATAACACTTACAAATTATAACAATATTCACATCAAATTAAAATAAAACAAACTTATAAGTAATACATAATATTACAAAAAAAAATTAAAAACTAAACAAAAAACATCATTTACATTACATTGCACAATCACCATTCTGACAATGTCACACCATTGGCCGACAAAACTATCCAATAGAATGCTTCGACTCAGAAAGCAAGTGAGTGTACACTACCGTTTCTAATTCAATGCATCGAAACGTGATAATTTGAACATCTATGTTTGAAGAATAAAAATAAATGAAATTAAATATGTTTCAAATAAATATCTTTCGCAATAAATATACCATAAAAAAATGCAATCATTCAATACCTAAATATAATTCTTCACTCATTATTACAAAAATGATAATAAAGTAAAAAGTATGTATACAATATTAAATATTTACACTTACTACACGCATCATATAATTCACTATTTCAATATTAATTCAATACATCTGGGAAACTGATTATAACTAACATTGAACATATCAACATGTTGCGCCAAAATTAAATGATAAAGTATTGTAATGGCTCTTTCTAATGGAGAATAAGTCAACAGACTAGTTCTGCAACTGGAAGGATAAAAGAGTGTGTGAAATCTGCACCTACCATATGATTCCGGGATGTAAAATTTATGAAACTTTGTTTTGATTAGAAATATTGTAACCAATGTACAGTGAAGAATAAAATAAAATAAATAAATACACCATAAATCACAAACTGGAAGACAAAAGTAAAGGACAGACGAGGGTGAAAGAGACTTCTGGATTCAGCCCAGGTTCACTCAGGGCTGTCGAGCTTATGGTAAAGACAATGATGATGATAAAGTTGTGTGACGAGATCGAAAGATACTACTGGATTCGGCCAAGGCCCACCAAGGGCTGTCGAGCTTACGATAATGATGATGAAGTTGTTTATCCTACCTTCATCCTTCTTCTTGTGTCTAATATTGAACAAAGACCTCTCTCTTAGACTTCCACAGTTCTCTATTGGACGCGACTATCTTCAATTGCAGGTCCGTCACTTTAATAATAATTAAATGCGTACGAGTTTTGAACCGAGTTTATTGTTTATCATTTGATACAGCAACGGTTTTTACGAAGAGCGAACCTGGCAATCGCCTGGGGCCCCGTACAAGAGACCTTAGATATCGATTTTGTAAAGCTGATAATAACATTTTAACGAAAACCGATTGACCATTTTTCTTTCAAAATTCCTTTACAAAAGTTTACGAAGAGATCGTAAATTTTCTTAAATTGGTTTACCAAATTGAAAATTAGGTGATGGGGGATAGGGTTGAAATTTGAAAAGCTGGGTATTTTATTAATTTACCCCCGCACAATTTGATTCGCCCGAGGCCTTGCAAAAGCTACATAGACCGTCACTGCCGATGTGGTTGTGTAATGATTGAGGCTGGAGAGTTATTCTATTACAAATCCATACAAATAAAAAGGACATACATTATCATTATTTTTTAATAATTCATTATAAGTATAGGTACATTCAATTTATTTATAACTATTATTATTGTTTAATTTTACATTATATTAGCATTTTTCTATTATTTGGATATCTTTTATGTATTTTGCACCTGCAATCGTTTTTTGATTGTGTATAAATAACCAATAAAAAAATAACGTCGTTTCACACAAGTGAGGTAGCCTGTGAAGTAATTATGTACATACATGTAATGAACGTGCAAGTAGTTTGCTTGATAAAAAGTGAAAAAAAAAACTTCAAAATGTGTGGCACACGCTATCGTTGAATTGAAAATGTAAAATATCTTAAAATAAATTATGTATACCTATTACATGAATTAATCCAGAAAATAAAAATAAGTACGGCCGTCAAATAATAATAATACAAATAAGTACGGTCGTCCTCTAATAATAATAACTCTCTTTAGAAGCCACGTGTTTTAGCTATGATCTTTGTCTAAGGACGTTCACTTTTTCACCGATAATTCTACCACATGTAAGTATAACATTGAAACTTAAGCTAGAAGAAGCGCTAAAAAGCGCTTTGAGACACGACTTTTCAAAATTTTTGATTGAATTTTCTACAATATTATTGACGTATAAGCAATTAATCGAGCGTAAATGTCTTTTATTTGGAAAAAATACACAATTTCACAAAGTGAAAAATTATTTGCAACTAAAATTGAATCTTAAATTTAAAAAAAAATAATATCTACGTTTCAAATAAAATGGGTTATTAGCATAACGAATCAAGATATCTTAAAGCAAATTTGTAAGGGCGTAGTCAAAATATATGAGAAAAACATAGAATTATATTACTTTAGTACATATAAATCTATGGAGAAAAATTGAGACAAGTATTTCTTTCTACTATACCTAAATTATTGATCGCGAGAGAGACGACCTATCAGATCTGGGTACCTAGACAAATTGCATTTGGCGATCGACTACGAACGAACTTTTCGACAATATGTAGGTACATTATAATGTTATGGTACATTTTCGAAAAGTTCGTTTGTAGTCGATCGCCAAATGCAATTTGTCTACGTAGCCTGGGTACCCTGATAAGTTGAAAGACGTCTTTTAGTAGAAGCAAAATTTTTTTGTATAAAAAAAAACTCGTTACAATTTACCTAACTATGGAATTGTACTACGTTAGTACCGATACAATTAATAAATACTTATTATTATTTGGATGATTTGTAAAGCGCCGTTTTGTGAAAAAAATCCACCTCAAGGGCGCTCTTTGCTAACTAAGGTTGTGTCCGGATTATTCCGTGAGATTTCTTAGTGAAATCAATGTGTGTATTATCCGGAAAACGGGCCCATATTATTATGTCCGGGCGTCCTTCGTTCCTATGACAACGATGTCAGAACGCAAGGAATGTCGTGGGAAAGAGGAGACTGAATGGAGAAGACTGGTTTCTTCCCTGTGTGCTTATGAGACAAGCGTTGATGGCGATGATAATTAATTATTATTATGTCCATGGTTTCTTGTTCTAGCTATTGCTACAATACTATAATATAACTAATATGTTGAAACAGTCCGTTTATGACAAAGGACTGTTCAATAATTCAAATGAATGTTCACCCAATGATAATAATAATAATTATTACAATGCTAGCTTTACGAGTAGGTACACCCGTAAAAATGCTTGAAGAAACGAATTTAAAAAAAATATAGATTTACGCAGGTTAAGAGAAAAATAAAACATTTTTTAAGAATACTTTCACATTGTCTCTAATATCACTGCTAATAAATACAAAATAAACTATTTATCTAAGAAATCGTTTAAAAGAGGCTTGTGTTCGAAGAGAAGAAAATGTGTTTCCCGAATTTTGCTGGTAAAATAACCAAAATTACATATAAAATACTGCTATACCTCATGACATATTCCAATGGTGGTGTAGCCAACGGGACAACTGCAAGTAATAAACATGCAGTTTGACCTCTTCGTACCAATACAAAAATAAGACATTGAGGATGGATGATGTCCCTCATCGCTGACGGCTAATTTTTTTTTTTAAATCTAATGTTTTTGTGTTAACACTTCTTTGGAAATTCATTATTAACATATAATTAATTATTTTTTGAAACGCTGTATTATTCCAAACTAAATTTATTTACCTCAAACGTTTTCGCCAAGGCTTCTGCTTGGCATCGTCAGGAGGACTCCTGTTGCAGTATTTAAAAAAAAATTAATTATATATTAATATTTTTTAATAATTTACAGTAGGTACGTAAGAGTACTGTACCCTCTAGAGTTTTTGAAGCGAAATAAAGAACCTAATATAACACACATTATGTAATGTATTATTTGTATATAATTATAATATGATTATTAATACGGGTTTTTGGACAATCCCTTTATTAAGCAAATCCCTATTTTCTCGCCTGACAATTCCCACTTGGTCAGCATTTACCTTTTATTACAATACTTTGCATCATAGATATACAATTTCCATACTATTTACTTACCCTTATTAATTACCCTTAAAATTATCTACCTATCTCACATTATACAGCTACTCACAATTTCATAATAATTTATTCCCACGTTAATATAAATTTAATTTCATATTATGAATATTCTATTACTTTGTTAGAGAGCTTCTATCTAGTAGATACGAAAATAAACATTTATCTAACAACCAGTGGCGGGACTAGACTTTTTGTATTGGGCATGCTGAGCCTCTTTTACAGTATACCGTTTTAATGACACCAACATTTGAAAAAGATAAATATCACGCGGTTTGTGTAGGTACAGTAGGTAGAATTTATTATAATATATTAGAAAACAATTATTGTTGGCCAAAAACTTAACTATTTTTCTATCCACAATAATCCAGATAGTCTGGATGACCTCTTTTACATTAAATCATTTTAATGACAACAACATTTGAACAAAAGAAATATTATAGGATGGAAAAGGTGTCTCAATTGACGCAGGATCACTCTAAGTGGGGATGCTACCTTATACCAACTCGAGACTCCCAAAATAAAGCGATTAAGGGCGATAGTCCCCAGTCTTAGTGAAGAAACAAAACTCAAATATGAAATATATTTATTAAATAAAATCGATAATATTAAATATTTTCAGCAACAAATAACTCAAAATACTTAAGTGATAAAGCTATTCTAAATATAATTATTGAATTCTTTTCTTAAGGCATGGTACCCGACATCGATCTAATTATTGTACTTAATACCTTACCTATCTTAAAACGAGTAAATTAAAAAAAAAATAACAAAACAAGGAATGATAATTTTTTACAGAGCAATTATTTAAATTTACGTAACACACATTGACACCCACTCAAGTGTGTCATTTTTTCACTTTATATTTTAATCTTCTTCTAAGCGAAAACACATAAAAATTTTGAAATATTTAATTTTTTTTTTTTTTTAAAAAGATATATCTGGGTTTTTGTTATTCAATATCAATCAAATCAATCAAAGAATAATACCTAGAGATTGTTCCAGTATTTCTAAGAAATAAAGTGGAATATTATCATAATTATAATCATAAAATAATATACCAAACACATCAATTTTAATTGAATATCAAAGTTATGTTACGATTTTTTATCATATTACCTACTTATAATATTATAATAATTAAATATTAATATGTCTGAAAAAACTAATACGTAGTCAACTTATAAATAAAAAAATATTTATCAACAATCTTAGCAAAACAAAGCAAATTTGAAAAAAGTTAACACACAAAAAACCAATGTATTTGGAGAGAGATGGAATTTTTATGTGTTTCTGAGATGTTGAAATAATAATTATGTTAAATTTTTGTATAGTCACTAAAACAAGTATAATATTTTATAAGAAATTCTGCTATTGGTAAAAAAAATCACTTAAAAAAGAATAAAAGAAATAATATAAGTAAAGAAAAATATTAAACAATATTTCAACTAATGACAGTAATAAACAATATTTCAACTAATGACAGTACCTACGCAAGTAAGAAATAAATAAATTTTGAAATAATATCAAAAAAATTTATCAAGATTTTCATCTGTATCCTCTAATTGAATGAAATTGAACCTCAATATTATATTGGCATTCACATGAATGTGGTATCTCAATAAGCACATTTCATTTTACCGCTATTGGATAAATTTACATAAAACACAACTTCAGTCTATTAAAGGTAACTCAATAAAAATGACTCAACCGAAGCCGTACACACAAATAATAAAACATAATATTATTGTCTTTTGCACTAACACATACAAACCTTTCCTAAAGGCACAGCATCTGGCGTACAAATGTATTGTACCACTACACTTGCATATACACTAGTATTCAACACTTTTATTAAGTACGTTAATAGTTTTGTGCACAACACAAATACTTTTAACGTACTTTCCCTACGTGTGACAGATAACATAAAAGCTACATATGATGCTAGGAGGTGGAAATAGGACAGAACTATTTTCTGGGGTCATACGAATTTATCGAAGTGAAGTTTGCAAAAGGTTTGCTATCGTTTAGCGCGAGATTTGAATCAAGGTTAATTTACTTTATACCGTTTATAGGTACATCTAGAGTTTCTATGTTAGCAATTGACCTGAAGTTTGCAATAGATTAGCTAACGTTTAGCGGAAGATTCAAACTAATTTAAACTTACTTCGTCATTTTTTTAGATACTTTCTCTCGTAAATTATAGATTTATTCCCTAGGCATGCGTTGCTTTTTTGCATGTATGGAAGGCACGCCACTGCTAACAACTTGTGCGTAGCAGGAAACATTAATTTTATTATAACTAATGTATCTATAAAAGTATCATTACCGTTTATAATATAATAATTGGGGTAGATAGCGACCACACTATAGTTTAATACTTTTACCTTTCAAAGTTTATTTCAGGAATACAGTGTACAAATAGCTTGTTTAATTTAGCGCGATTTTGTGCCAATCAAGTTATCCTCAGTGACATGTAATAGCAAGGTATTTTTTCCGTGTATCTACCGGCAAAGAATTGGTTTCCGACTTTTTCCCGTAAGTTTTCGAGTGAGGTCTTGTAAAAGGTAAGTATTTTAAAAATGAAAACATTTGACGTCTTAAATTCAGCGATGAGGTTTGGCGCCCTTCTTGAATGTCTTAATTCTTTGTTAGTATGAAGAGCTGGCTGGAGTCTACTGGTTTCCTCACTTGTGAGATATCCCGTGCTGGTATAGTAGTAGTGGGTATTTTTATCGATATTATTAAAATTTGATTGATAACTTTTAATTGATAAAAATAATAACTAGATGTAAGAGCTGATAAGTTTCAATGAGTCACTATCTGTTGCTTACATTTTGGCGTAAAATGGTTGTGAAATATTAAAGTTTATTGGCTGTACAGCAAATTTAACCAAATAATGGCCAGCCCAAGATAAGCGTGTCACATTGAATTATTGGATCTAAGAGGGAGAAGATACAAAAAATAAACTTTTTTTAGATATAACGATCCACAGTATTTGAGGAAATGAGCAGAGAAATAGACATAGCGAGATGAATAATTTGACGATCGGTGTGGCGTGGAGGCTAACGCACTTGCCTTTGAGTCACTAGGTCCCGGGTTCGATTCCCGGCCAGGGCAAAATGAAGAACGACCTTTTTCAGATTGTCCTGGGTCTGGGTGTTACATGTATATGTGTGTAGTGCATTGTATATATGTGTACCGTCGCGTTAGTACCCATAATACAAGGTTCACATCTTAGTTTGGGACTAGCTCGGTCTGTGTGAATTGTTAAAAAAAAAGAATAAGAAAATGTAATAATATTAATATTATTATATGTATGTAGTTGTAGGTATATCTATTATCAGGAAACATAGAGTAAGTAGATTTATTTATTTATTTATTTATTTGAAATATACACGGCAAGAAGCCTTTTACATGTTGACATATTTTTTTTAAAATATAAAGATAACAGTGACATAACCATAGGTATAAGATTACTTGGTGTCTAAAGATCAAACAGTAACCAGAGAATTATGTGTGTACAATAAATAATAAACACAAATATATATATATATATGAAGGTGAAGGTTTTACTCCATTTCACTGCGTACAGTCGGGCAGAGACTTGGCTCATGCCTTTGCATACGGAACGAGTAAGATGGTCCTGATGAGACACATGCGCCAATGTCGAAACATAACATCCCTTCGGCAAATCCAGACTGCATGTTCCGGTGACGGGCCAAGCCTCGTTCCGTATGCAAAGGCATGAGCCAAGTCTCTGCCCGACTGTACGCAGTGAAATGGAGTAAAACCTTCACCTTCATACTGTCTCCTGCGTAAAATCAAATGATCTTTCATTCATGAGGTGCATGTTGTACATGCATTTCGGATGAAAATTAGATCATACAGTCTTCATAATATGCGATGCTCCTCGCATACTGGATTTGATGTTGTGTCGGCCATTATGTAAGATGGTCCTGATGAGACACATGCGCCAATGTCGAAACATAACATCCCTTCGGCAAATCCAGACTGCATGTTCCGGTGACGGGCCAAGCCTCGTTCCGTATGCAAAGGCATGAGCCAAGTCTCTGCCCGACTGTACGCAGTGAAATGGAGTAAAACCTTCACCTTCATACTGTCTCCTGCGTAAAATCAAATGATCTTTCATTCATGAGGTGCATGTTGTACATGCATTTCGGATGAAAATTAGATCATACAGTCTTCATATATATATATGATCAATCAAAAATAAAATAGACGACACAATAAATAAGATTGATTGAAACAATAATTATAAATTATTCAATTAAAAATTAATATGAGGTTAAATTACTTAAATAATTGATATAAATAAAAATAAATGAACAAAAACAATATGATAATAATACATACATTTGTCCTATTTAGAACAAACAAGTACCAGGTACCTACATAGTTTTGTGTTAGCACAAAACATTGTGATACTCACATACTGTGAAACATTTAAAGTGAAATACGCTGTGGCGTTATTTGGTAGAGCATGAGAAAAGATTAAATAAAATTAGTAAGAATCTTCCATACTAAAGAAACAACTAGAATCTGAAGCTACAGATATCATTGAGGTGACCGATGGTAGACGAAAGCACCCACTTGTAGTTATAAGAGGCATAATACGTAGTACTACTGAAGAAGAGCTAAATGAGTGTTTAACGGCGCAAAACAAACAGTTGAGGGATACTAAGGATCTACTGAGAATCAGATTTAGACGCAAACATAGAAACTCTCTGTTGTGCAACATGGTATGCTCATGCCCTCCAGCCTTGTATAGTGAACTTATGGTGCTCGGTAGGGTTAACGTAGGCTATCAGCGTCTTGTTGTTGAGGATGAAAGCCCCTTAATACGGTGCTATAAATGTCAACAGTATGGCCACACACAGATGGACTGCACAAATGTGGTAGCGTGTTCTCATTGCGCTGAAAAACATAAATACTCGGAGTGTCCCAACAAAGAGAAGGATCCAGTTTGCTGCAATTGCAGAACAAGATCTATAGAAGCAAACCACAGCGCTATTAGTGACAAATGTACAAGTAGGATATTGCTAGATAAAAGGGCTAGATCAATGATTGATTATCCAGTCAAATGCTAAAATGGTTCATTTGGATTCACGAGTGGATTTTCTTGCTGATTTGGACGGTTATTCCACTATAAAGACGCATATTGTTACGGAACCGGGACTTTGCGGTGATGTCGTGGGCCAGGGAGCCTTCTTAAAAGTGTTAAATGTGAACGTTAGGAGTATAAATAAGAACTTCAACAACTTGGAGATTCTTCTCGATGACTTTGATGTGGAATTTGACATGATAATACTAACAGAGTGCTGGTTAAACAATTTATATATACCCAAGAACATTCCCGGTTATAGCTCGTGGAATACCCAAAAACACTTTACTCAAAATGATGGAGTCATCGTCTACCTGAAAAATGATTTGTCCGTGGAGTCACTGGGAACAGGTGAGATTGTTGAAGATGCAAATTGTTTGATGATTAATATAAAGGGATCAGTGAGTTTAATTGCCATTTATAGATCACCATCATTCCATAGTGCAACAAGATTTGTACATTCTCTTGACAGGTTACTGTCGACTTTACCACGTGAGAAGCAGATAATTTTAGCGGGAGATATGAATATAAATATTTTGAATAATGACTGTGGACAAGCGCAACTCTATCTAGATATTTTGGCGCAACATGGATTAACTTCTGCTGTAAACGTACCCACACGAGGTGAGTCTTGCCTGGATCATATTATGATAAGAACAAACTACAAAATGGTGGGAGTGGTGTGTGAGAGCGCTATTACTGATCATTTCCCGGTTATGGCTTTTGTACGTTTGGATGCTTCGGAAAAATCGAGTAGGATGCCAAATAGGAAGACTGTGGTTGATTATAAGATGGTTGGCAGAAATTTGAGTAATACTGACTGGCGAAAAGTATATAACATCACGAGTGACGTTGACATGGCAATGAATAGTCTTGTTGAAGGGATTCAAGCAGCAATCAAGAACGGAGGAAGGGAGGTTGGAAGAAGGATTGTTCGTGTACGTAGGGAATGGATCACTCCTGGTATAGTACGGTGCATAAGAAAGAGAGATAGATTGCATAAGGATTCGCAGGTAATGAGTGACAATGTGGAAATGAGACGCCATTATACGACGTATAGAAATGTATGTAACAGAGTAGTCAAAACCGCAAAAATCATATACTTTCGAAACAGAGTTGCTGAAAACAGGAGCAATGCACGGTCATGTTGGAAAGTGATGAAGGAGTATCTAAGTATGTCAGGACAGGAGAACAGGGGAAGCTCGGATTTACTGGGATCGACTTTACTCAACTCAAATGCTGAGAGATATCGAGTGTTGGACAAAGTCAATGAATATTTCGCTACGGTTGGTAGCAATTTGGCAACTGATAAACTACGGGAGTTGGATGTGAGTGAAGCGCAGTTGGTGAGAATGGTTAACCTTCCCAAACAACCTTCAGGATCCTTTTTTATCGAGCCGACAGTGTCTACAGAGGTGATAAAAATTATTGATGAACTGAAGTTGAACTCAGCCCCGGGAGCCGATGGTATTTGCGCTAGAGTTGTAAAAGACTCTAAATTGATTCTATCGGGACCCCTTGTGCATGTATTCAATCTGAGTGTATCGAAAGGGATCTTTCCGTCGATTTTAGGTGACGCCGTTATATGTCCTATCTTCAAGAGCGGAGACCCACAGGTGGCGTCAAATTACAGGCCAATATCTCTTTTAAGTGTACTATCTAAGGTTTTTGAGAAGCTAATTAAGGTGAGATTGTTGAGGTTCTTGAACACAAACTGCATTCTGTCTCCCAACCAGTTTGGATTCACTCAGGGAAGAAATACGGAGGACGCAATTACTACTCTAACAGAATATGTATCAGGTAATTTAGACAAGGGCAGGAAATGTATTGGTATATTTTTAGACCTGGCAAAGGCTTTCGATACCGTGTCGCACACAATCCTACTCAAGAAACTCGAGCAAATGGGTGTCAGAGGTCTATCTCAGAGGTGGTTTACTTCTTATTTGGCGAGACGGAGACAGTCGGTTCGTGTTGGACAGTGGAAGAGTGGCGGTCGCCCCTGTGGAGCCTATGGAGTTCCTCAGGGTAGCATACTGGGGCCTCTTCTGTTTTTGGTATACATAAACGATTTTTGCGAAAAAAAACTTTTAGGGGGTAAAGTTATCACATTTGCGGACGACACTGTCCTTTTGTTTGAAGGTAAAGATTGGTGTACCGTTTCCCAGCTCGCTCAACGGGGTTTTGACGAAGCAAGCTCGTGGTTGAATGAGAATCTATTGACTCTAAATACGGAGAAAACTAAAGTGGTTTGTTTTCATATAAGCGCACGGTCACTCCCGCCCAGCGATGTTGAGATTCATGTACACTCAGATTATGGAAGTTCAACTCAAAAAATAGAACTCGTGCAGAATGTTAAGTATCTTGGTGTACAGATCGATTCGAATTTGAGCTGGAAAGCTCACGCTTGCATTCTAAATACACGAGTAAGAAAACTCATATACTTGTTCAGGCGACTTAGAGAGATCCTAGATTTCCCATTGTTGCGCTCGGTGTACTATGCGCTGTGCTACTCCATTGTGAATTATGCAATTTTGAGTTGGGGGGGTGCGGCCGCAAGTGTGTTGAGTTCGTTGACCAGGGCACACAGAATAGTGTTAAAGGTGATGTGTGGACATCCCTACATCTATCCAACGGGGGATTTACTGAGGGAGTGTCATGCCTTGGACGTGAGACAGATTTATATTTTAAGGTTAGCTGAATATCACCATGGAACAGCACCTGCGATTCCGTCTGCTACGCACCTGCATTTCACCAGACAGGTTTCTGATCAGAGACATTCTCAAGTGGAGACAAATACAACCTTCCGCCAGCGATTCCATACTGTATTGGCTCCGAAGGTGTATAACTCACTTAAGTTAGAGTGGAGACTCTTGCGGGGTGACGGCGCATTTAGGGGTGTGATTAAGAGGCATCTTGTTGATATTGGGGTGGATGAGTCGGAGGCCTTACTGAGGTTTTTGGTGTGATGGGGTGAGTGTTGTTGTTGTTGCTTTTTTATTGATGTTCTTAGATTTCTTGGATTGAGAACTTGTTCAGTTACATATTCGCTCACTCTCGTATTTGCCCGCGAACTCACTCATTGTCATACATAGCTTTTTACCTGAACTAATAAACTAACACACTGTTGAATCAGCCGCTAACCTATTGACTCGCTCATTCACTGGCTTTTGCTGGCATTCAGGGCTCATTGCGAAGCCCAGTGCACTGGCGTGAACATTGGAAAACTCACCATCTCATTATTGAAGACTTATATACTGACGTTCATGACAATTATTACTAACCCAACTAACACAGCCAATAATGACTCATTCGCACTCATTGACATTACTAGATTATTCTCTGACCCATTTTTGTATTGTAGTGTGTGTTTATTTTTGTAATTGACCGTATTGTGGAGACATGTTTGTAAATAATTGATTTTGTTTGACTAGATGTTTTTTATTAATTAATTGTAAGGTTTTAGCTTTCTTTTTTTATTTTTGCTAACTTCAAAAGCTCTATTGTTTTGTATCTCATTTGTATTTCTGCCACAACACAGCCCTATGGCTAGTGTGGAAGACATTTTTTGTGATTGTATTAAGTATGTTCAACTGTGTTATAATGAAAATGTAAAGACGATATTATTATTTGAATAAAAAATTATTATTATTATTATTATTATTATTATAGAATCTTAACTTACATATTTATCCCAGAGCATGGGTTGAAATTCCTTCATAAAAAATGCAAAAATTATATTCTACGAAACACTCTATATGGACTATTCTGGACTTTCATATTATGAATATTTTAATACAATTTATTAATAATTAAATATAAAATATATATAATTAAGAGACAAATCGGTTGTGCATCATATACAAAAAAAATTGTATGAATAGATTAAAATTACCCAACTACATTGGAACATGGTATGAATACAACATAATTAAAAACTTTAAAATCTACATTACGACCTGATCAAATTCCTTCTGTGGGTACCCCTTCCAGACATCCATCCCATATTTATCTTTAATTGTAGTCTCTCTTACTCCTCCCAGACACAACTCAAGACTTCTTCATCCACATAGAATAAACAGTATCGATCTCAACATTTCTTCTAACTTAGTATAGTTTCATGCAGTTCAATACATATGTAATTAATGTGATTCCACAATTTATCAAGAGTCCATGTCTTGTATCCGACTTAGAATTTTATTCTAAGTGGAAACCAGAAACTATGAAATAAGAACTCGGAACTAGGGACTCATAACTAGGAACTCGTAACTAGGAGCTCGGAACTAGGAACTCGTAGCTAGGACCGCATCTGATTAAAATAGAAATTCAGAATTAAAAGAATATTCCATTCATCATTCAATTATACAATTGACTAATTAAATAATTCGACAACGTTTTACCTACCTTAATGGCGGATTAATCACTAATTCACTGTTATAACATTATATATAAAAATTGAATGAATATCTTTAACATCATTATGAATTAAAATAAACTTTTTTTTTATATTACACAAAACTAATTTGATTTTTACATGTCGAGTTGTCGTGAGAGAATACGAAGGTACGTGCGTTTCTCTATCTAATTCCGCTGAAGAATGATTGTTGCAAATTTCATAGGCGACTTGTGGGTGAACAAAACTTTATTATCCACACTTCCTTTCCGCAATGTTGCAAACATTCAAAAATTCATATTCTTAACAATTTTAATGTGAATTAATCTGTCACAACGCAATAATATGATATTAAACGTAAGTTGTAATTCAATTTAAAAGATGTTTGTATTACCCACAGAGGACTGCGGTACTTCCTTAGAAAGGACCTTCGTCAGAATGACTAAATACTATCATCAGACAGATTCAGGCTGTGACCCAACTGAGGAGTTACTTTGGATGCCATTCTAGCCTAGAATATTATATAATTTCTTCTTCTTCTATTAAATCGGTGCCCTACTGCTAAGAATTATGATTACCATGATGTAACGGGTTGGCTGGAAGAAATCGCATATATGCGATAAAGCAGTCTTTTGTAAAAAAATATTTGTATATACTACATATTTGGCTACCAATAAAGTTTTATTTATTTTATTATTAAGTACGTTCAGCTCCTTCACTATGCCCTCTGCCTGCCTGTAAGCCCCCTCATTGTTATAAAAACGTTAAATTGGATAAATTTGGAAATATTTTATTATAAAGTAATATAATCTCAGGAGTATCAAATGTCACATGAAAGTGAATAGTTTAACGATTTTGAAGACTCCAAGTTACGAGTAGATTGTCATCTTAGTGAAGGCCATAGTTTATCTTAAAAAAATGAAAGAAAAAAGAAAGGAAAAATTTGACAAGTTTCTATTTATTGCCAGGGTTCGTAGTCAAAACACATTTTTGCGTTACGTTTTCGTTCGAATAAAGACGACGTTGAGAGAAAGTGTCGTAGCTAAAATACACAAGAGCTACGAAAATTGATACTTTCTCGCAGTTATGTTAGACCGTGTTGTGAGTAACCCACCGGAAATGTTATATTCCTTGTTGTACTACTGAGAATACAAACCATAAGTTTTAGATACTTGTACATAATATGATAACATTGCATATATGTACATATATTTGTGATATAATTATATATAGTTCAAATTATAATATGTCGAAGTTTAAAACCTCCCAAGGATGTATTACATCCTTGGGAGGTTTAGAATTAAGAAAATATGATCTCAGCACAGTTTTTAAATATCTCCAAGAAAAGAAATATCATTTTAGAGTTTAAACCAGAGTAACGTCAACAATTTTTCGTTTGGCTTTGTGTTGACAAATGTGTTGTGAAGTTACAACTTTGAATAATTTAATGTTTCGAATAATTCTCATTTGTAATGATTATTTCCATATATGAAACTGAAATATTCTAGGTAGTAATGTCATAACGAACTTAGAAAATGAAATGAAAGTTCGTGATCGCTATTCTGGGGCTTTTCCCCCCACCTCGTCATAACGACATTATTTTTGAGATCATCGTGATTTTTAAATTTTTAGTTTCTTTCCTATGCAGTTACATAATATACTTTATTTTTATCATTCTGTAACAGCTGGATCAGGGGTCCATGATGCTCAAATACTTCCTACGGACTCATTAAACACATATGCTTAACATCTGTACTTATCAGCTTTATTTAAGGTCCAATGGCACATTATCCTTTTTTTTACTATTACCTATACCTAGGTAATAAAAGAAAAAAAATGCATAGCGGGTCTAACCACAATTCCTTTTAATCATGCCTTTGTATTTTGAATTGGTATATTTTTTATGTTCTTTCTTATTATCTACAACGAAAACTGGAGGAAATTTCCACAGAGCAATGTATATTTCTACGTTTTATGTTTAAAATAATATGCAATAAAGTGTTTTTATTATAATGCTGGGCAGAATACAGATGTTATAAATATGTACTTTAAAAGAAAAGTCTTCTCAAGAAAATGTAAAGAACAAAACTACTTATTTACTGATGAGCAGAGGCGTTCCAATGAGCCAGAGCCTCGGGTACGATTTTTTTAAAGCTTTAAATGGGACAACGATGGTCGCGTGTACAGTAAGGAACACGGCGTGCGTGAATGAGAAATTGTGTGAATATGGAAGAAACGAAAGAGGTATGTAGGGTAAGAGCTGTGTGGCATTCCGTTCTCTCTGGCTACCCCGATATTGCGTGAGAGCCAACGAGTCCTGATTCTATGACAGGGCTTTTAGTGTCGAATCAAATCTCTGAGTATCTTTGAAAAAACCAACATTTAACGATCTTCAGGAGCATACTGAACACATCGCTCTTTCATAGAGTTTCCCACACCTTTGAAATGGATACCTCACTAAACGGCGCATCATTAATTGATTATATTGAAAATATTATAACGTTAATATTTCGTTAATCACAATTATGACAACAACATAAAGCAACATGACGACAATTTCATTTCTTTTTCAATACGACACATTTACATTACTTTTAAAATTATTCATACTGAGATTAAAGTAATTATTTAGGCTAAACTGTTTTTATGATATAAAAATACTATTTTTGATAAAAACATAAATTTGATAAAATTTAAGTTAATTACAAACATACACTGATTGAAAAATATTTATTTAAAAAGTATTTTTTGATGTGCAAGGCTCTGGGTTATTTTTCTTTCCTATACTACCTACAAGTTTTGCAACAAGCATTTCCATAAAGCTATGTACTATAGAAATGATGATGATAATAAAAAAAACGTAAAATTCATATCTCAACTCTGCTTTGTTTTACACCCTTCGCATTCGATCAATATTTTTTACTGTCATTGTTTGAAAATATTATATGATGGATTGATGTAAATTCAGATTTTTTTGAAATCTCAGTAAAATCCTACCTAAGTGAATATGTAAAATGGAATATAATGTCGATAAAATCAATGAACATCTTTTTTCTTACACATTACTGATTCGTTGGTTCTGTTATAATATTGATGATGTGCAAAAATATATTAATAATTTAAAAGCCCCTCATGTCATTTTTGAAATATATTTTCTATATACAAATGTCGGTATGGTTGCAGGCAGACTCAATACTTTAGTATATTATTCCAAACAAACAAAGTTGTCTAAATTTCGCTGAAACAGTTTTTCTCTCAACCCTGAATACGAAAATTTCTGTTGTAAGCATCGTGATTCAGCCAAGATTCGAACGCAGGACCTTGATAATGCAAATCGACTGCGATAGTCATCGCACTATGTTGCCTATCAAATTGGTGAAAAATACTGCATTTTAAAGGAATAAATAAATGCCTTTGGGGTATTTTAGTGTTATCTGATACATGTAGGACTGAAGGTACTGAATACCTCAATTTTATTTATTTCTTCATAGTGGGAATCAAAGTAAGATTGCAAGAGGAAAAACAAATAAAGTGTATGAATAATTTATTAAGTAATTTCAAATTACATTAAATAATAGGTATGTATATCAAATAAACATAGTTTATTATAATTTATAATTATAGTTATTTAATGATTATTTATATAATATTTACACAAAACATAGAAATACAATAATAATAATTATATTTACAGTTAGAGAATTAACATTAATGATAACATAAAGTGCATTTTTGAATATAGTAATGTCATTTATATTTACCATTTCTACATTAATTATTATGTATGTTATATATAGATAATTAAACAATTATTATTTATATTACTAATTAAGTAAATATATTAAATATAAACTAGTAAAATTATGATTTCATTCTTTGATCTATTATAAGATAAATATATTGTTATTTATCCTATTATTTATTTATATATTTACAATTTAATAATGTAGATAAAAAGTAACTATACACACTGAGTTAATAATTTTATTATCATACGAAATTAATAATTTGAACGGTCGATTGATGCTGTATTTAAATACATTATTAATTGTGGTTCGTTTGCGAGACAGCGAGCGATTTCTATTGTTCGTTGGATCGTTTTTTCATTTACCGATTCAATGAATATTTGAATACTAAACAGTAACATTTTATAAATTCATTGATAATTGGAACAGCAATTAATTATTCTTTCTAAATTTATTTAAGATTTGATACAAAGATTTTATTTATAAATCCTATATTTTACGAATCAACGATCGAGTCATAAAACGTTGACTGTAAGATCGCTCAGAGATGTTTTTTTTATCAAGCCTAAAGTACAAGCCAATGGCTTAGCAATAAAATATATACATATATTCTTTATGCTATATATCAGGGGTGGCCAACTTGATTAGATCCAAGATCTACTGTTTACTGAGGAAGCCCTGTGCGATCTACCAATTATTTTATTTATTTATTTATATTTATACATCTTCTTGTACATACTATAAACAAATATAACTGTACACTGGCGGGCTTATTGCCATTAGGCGATAATATTTCTTCCAACCAACCGAATTACATACATCTTGAAATTTTAAATGAAACAGCATAGTTCAGTACACAATTAAGTAGTATTTTTATTTTATTAAGAGGGAAAACATAAAACTGAAAATGATTCTTAGTAACTACTTATGTTACGTTGCGCAGTCTGTTCTACGTATTTATGTATGTTTATATTTTTTGCTTTGCCACGATCGACTGGATTAATTGTCGCGATCGACCGGTCGATCGCGACCGACCGGTTGGCCACCCCTGATATATATCATGATCCGTACAAGATTTATGTTTGGTTCACTGGCGAACTGATGGTATTATAAACCGCCCATGAATGATCACATTTACATAAATTAATAATGATGTATTTCTATATTGCTGAATTTGCAATATTTGTTTTGTATTTCAATAAGGGTTGTATTGTTTTTAAATATACATGGCCGGCAAATATTCATATATGCTAATATTTCATCTGCTTTTCATATAATATATAGATCGATTTCAATAATGTACAAAACATAATAATTACTTGGATTTTTTTGCTCAGACACTCTGATTAGCATTAAAAACATCCCAATCTCTTGAAATGAGTGATAACTTTTTTGTTATATATGGTAATGTTTTTCACGTTTGATACAAACATCGAGCGTCAAGAAGACAACGAACTCTCCAGAAATGAAAAAAGTTAGAAGAATCATATCAAAATTCAAAGCAATGTTAATTGTATCATTTCGATATTTATAGGATTGCGTACATTCATTGGGTTTTTAAGGTAAAATATTCATTCAAAATTAATATGAAAGAAACGACTCAAATTGTGGAAAAACAACTAATGGATTCTTTATGAAGACAATACGTCAAATGAGAATACATTGTTTGCTAAGACATTCCTAGTCAAGTACAACAGTCTAGTGTTGGACCGTCTGCTTCATTCACTTGATCTAGTACGATGTGACTTTTATCTTTTCTTCAAGAATACTCGAATTAAATGTTTAAGGGATAGAACAAGAGTTTTCATTGAAGGGGATAAGAAATAAATGTATGTAAGTTAGAAATGAAAGATAATTCTAGTAATTTGCAAGCTAAATCTCCTCTAAAAGCCAATTATGTCAGTTTTATACCAACACAAGTTTTGCAAATATTTGTGTTACTGTTATTGTTATAATCTTGAGTCTTTGTGTTAAATCGTAAGTATCCATCGAGAATTGTTCCAGAGATTTTCCTGTGAAAAATGATTCTGATTACCTTTGTACTAACACTACTCTTCTTCTTCTCGTGTCGGTCAGAAACGACAAACAACAAAAACACCAAATCCACATCTACACTCCCATTCCCTCCCAGAAAGCAACGACCTCTCTTGCAGCTCCCCCCAGGTAAACATATAAATACTAGATGATATCGACGGTCCCTACGTATATGTGCGTAAGTGACATTTTTGACAAAATCGCTTTTTTTACACTAAGTATCTTAAAATATCGTAAATTTTCATTGATGAAATAATTGGGTCAAAATTTTGGTTATTGACCCTTTTTTGAAACGTATATGTGCGTAAGTGCACCAAATAATTTAAAGACGCCGGCGTATATCTGAGTAAGTGACTTTAAGTCGATATACGTTGGACATCCTGATGCATTGTTTGGTGTAAACCAGCGCATGTGCCATACATATATAAAATATTATATACATTGTATGATTTACATACATAAAATATAAAGATGAATGTACCTTAATTCCTCTAACCGTAATAACAATAAGTATTTCATCATAAATAATGCCAATGTTATTGCAACAGACAAAATAATATTGGTATAGTATACATAAATATATTGAAAGGTATTTATTTTCACTGATTGATAAGACGAAATTGTTATTTTTCTAGAAGTCTTGTTATTAATAAAACATTGTACTTTTATCCATGTTTGAAAAAATGTTTCATTATTTTGATCTAACTTTCCTTAGTGAAAAGAATCTGCTAAATATTACTTTGTTATTAAACAAAATCCAATTTCATACACAAAACAAAGGAAGATAACAAGTAATACAGTAATATTACACAAGTGCACAATGCCCACGAAAAGTATAAATTTAATATGAGTACCCATTTGATTTTATTATTACAAATTACATTTATTTTCTTTAAGATATCTGCACATACATATTCACTAAATTGCTAGTGTATGTCACTTACTCACATATACGTCGGACCAAATAAAGGTTTATGAAAATACTAACAAGGAAGAAACTACGTTAATTCTGAGTCCAGAAATAACAACCATTCTTAGTTTATTATAAAATAAGTTCGTATTGTCTTAAATATAAATATTTTAAGTAAATAGTTAGAACCATGTCAATATATGCCTTAAAAACACAATAGTATTATCCCGGCGTATAACAACTCAAGTGGTAGTTAAGCTGGTAGATGTTGTTTTGTTTCCGACGTATATGTGAGTAAGTGCTAAATTTCTAAAAATATTGCATTTGTAAAGAAATTAAATACGCAGTATTATTACACACATTAATTGAATAATACCTGCCAATTTTCAAGTAAATATGTCGAATAGAAAAAAAGTTATGTCAAAAAAACTACATAGAAACTTTAAATCGCTCTGGTGTAAAATTTAGGTTTGTGCACTTACGCACATATACGTAGGGAGCGTCGATATTATCTTAGTAAAAGTATGGCAGAATTTACATGTCCATTTAAATTTACTTCCTTATTAAATACTTTTCGAATAAAAAAGTAAAAGATTCTCATTTTTTTTATTCTATAGACAGTTGTATTAAAAATTTTTAAGTTAGTTAATTTTTTTGCAAAAGTCAATGATATTCTAGTGTATATTTTGTCTAGGAATATCATATAATGTATTTATCATTTGTTGACTGTAATAAAATAAATTTTCAGGATTGAAAAAAGGGTTTGATATAATTTTAGATAAAGAGATCGGTTAATGAGAGAAGTCCATAATATTTGGTAGGTATATGGACGGAAAATCAATTAAAATGATGTTTTAAAATCTTCCATTTTTATTGTATATTAAGAGTAATTTATGTTGGATGATTCAAATATAATACATAGGTTATATAATAAATTAAAACCTATATAAAATTATTACAATATATATAACGTATTCTATCCGTGTATGTTGTAAGTACATCAATATAAAAAGAAAAAAAATATTATAAAATAATTATGTATTACCTATGCGCTTTATTAAAAAAAATGTAAGTAACACTATTTTAATATTTATAACTTCGCTTCTGTAACATACCTAAATCATATTCTAGTTAAAAATTAAAAACATTTTATTTTGACCATAAAAAAATATACATTTATGCATCTTTACCTTGACAGCCCGATAGCCCAAAAGTTTTGTCTTCACCTAGATGTTTTCACTACTGTCGCAAATCTTTGAATACTGATCCTCCAACTATCAAAACCTAAAACCTTTGTTCTCTTTGTCACTTTGCCCAATTGGCATGATAAAGTTATCGATAGAACGTTGAAAATGAACACGAGAAGAAAAAATGGTCAAATATTCTATAGATGTTATAGATTTTAAACAAATTTGATACTTTAATGGAGATTCTTATCTTCTCAATGTAAAACAATACTTATTTAATACATTTGACATCTTTCAACAGTGAGTGCCTTACGTTGCAGTACATAAAACATCTCAACTAAGTACATAATGTTAGTAAATAACATGGCCTTTATTATTTACCCTTTCTTCATGATTTAAAACTAATTCTCTATCATCCTAACTATGCATGTGTAGATTATAATTTATAAAACTAACATTCATTACACTAACTCCAATATCAAAAACAAATATCAACCGTCAAAAGTTTACCATTTCCAGATTCATATCAGTTGTTCAATCTATTGATGAATTAAAATAATTTTTGGACTCTTATATCTGAGTAGTATCTAAGTAAAAACTATTTTGAAAGATTTGAAGAACACATGATCACGTTTCTGCTGCCTTTATGAAAATTAGAAGAAGTATTTCACAATCGTCGGAAATAATAATCACCTTCGTAAATTATTCTTTTCATATAATTTACTACAATAAATGTATATTTTTAACTATTACTTATGAAATTTATGATTTAGTTTCGTGTTTGTTACACTCAAAACGTAAAATATTAAGGACATCGAAATATTATTCAACATATTAAAAAAGAGTTGTAATTATTTAGATATAAATGTTACAAATTCTTAATTTGCGTTCGCAAAGCGTTAGTTTCATAACTAATTCCAAATGTAATGAATTGTTTTTGAACATCAATTATTTTGTTAAGTTGATTTTAAATATCATATGTCTATAATGTTCCTACGATGTCTTATAAAAAACTTGATACGGCGTAGTATTGAATGATTGAATGATATATGAATTTGCACTGTTTTTTTTCAATCAAAAAATTACGTAGATTTCTTTAAATGGAAGAATGTATATGTATAAATGACAAAAACAACACGAAAAAAATCATTGAGAGAAATAAACTAATTACACAAATGTTTTTCTGAGTAGATAAGTGCAT
Source organism: Athripsodes cinereus (assembly GCA_947579605.1). Lineage (NCBI taxonomy): Eukaryota > Metazoa > Arthropoda > Insecta > Trichoptera > Leptoceridae > Athripsodes > Athripsodes cinereus. Next base: position 13,609,705 of record OX388318.1, on the reverse strand, counting down.
AGTTCTGCACATAAATTACCTTATTTACTGACAAAAAGTGTTATATTATTACGATGAAGTAATTAATATGTACTATAACAGTATATTCAGAGTGTTAAAAATCAGCTTATTCATGTCACCTTATAAAAAAGGCTAAAACATTTGTAGCACAAATAATCGTGACACACCAAAAGCTGGCATCCCTTCCATAACTTGCTTTCGAACTTTTTCTCCTAGATATGGCAGCCATTTTGTCACCTGTAACAAAGAAAATGGAAGAGTCAGGATTTTCATGCTTGCATACTTTCAATTGGCATAATAATATGAATTCATTATACAATCATACGTATTATTTAAAATCATTCATATTTTCATTGAAGTAAAATGCATAAAATAGACAAAGTAAATATTCCTTTCTTCATGAATTAATCTCGAGAACATTAGTCGGAATCTTCGGAGAATGTTCAACATTTTCAAAATATTAAAATTCAGAATAGTTATTTGAGTAGAATGTTTGTATATAATATTAAATAGATACAATGTTCTCAGACACTCACAGAATTCTTTAATTTTCATTAGGAATTGCAAGTGCAAGAGAAATTAATTATTAACCCACAACTCCCTTTCTTCACGTTCTACATATTATTATATTACGATAAAATTATTCAAATTTGTCTATCTATAGTTTTACATCTTCCACAAGTGTTAGCACAGAAAGGAAAATATTTTAATAGGAACACACAGATCATCCTCTATTTGCCATTTTATAAACTTTATGAATATACTGTCATCCTCTCTGTGAAATATAAAAAATTAAACGTTTTAATAAGCGGAGACAGTGTACCCAGGATAGGCACGTGTCAAGAATCTAAAAAGAGGAGAAATTCCTAGGCTTATTTAACATTGGAATGTAATTTTTTAGACTGCTCAAAATGGCTCGGTAAGGGAAAATTTTCAATTATTTATTTGTTACAGGACGTTTGTAAACTTCTCATAAAAGAATGGGAGATTTGCTATATTACAAGAACACAGTGACTTTTTTTAAAGTTACTTTATTAATAATTTTTCATACCTATTATTTGTGCCATGCGTCCAAACCAATTTGATTTTATTCAAAGATTAAAGTAATAAAATGTTCTATCGTAAAATTTAAGAGCCTGATAAAGCTTGTTAGATAATATAGGCACCTACACGTGAAATTAAATACCTACATATTTAGAAAAAAAGTCTACTGACGCCAACGACCGAGACGTATAAAAACAATCCTGAAAAAAATGTAAGAAACACATATGAAAATAACAATTTATTTGAAAAGTATGCGTATGTACAGTTAAACGATTTCGCTTAGGAGTAACAAGCGATGAAAATTATCCATACATGTACATAGAATTTATTTTTTGAAACTATTGAGGACAACCGAACCGAGGTTCGATCCCAGGTGCCGGCAAACTCTCCTTTCACGACACAAGCTTTTAGCTTACTGTGAAAGGTGTATAAAGTTGTATTTGAGTTTATAACAAAACCCAGATATATCTTTCCAAAAAAAAACCATTCAAACTTATCTCCTCGAAAATGTATTATTTGTATTTATTCCAGTGATTATGATTTGTCATTCTTCCAGTGTTGACATTGTGGAGTGTAAGCCCTGGAATATACGTGTAATTTCGGATGCTTTGAGAATACTTGGATGATAACATCATCTTATTATCATTAAGAATTCAGAAGGATTTTTTTCTGGATATACATATAAGGTATGTACTTAGGTAATAAAACATCTAGAATATAAATACAAAAAAAGAATATGTACTTTAAAGAATATGTAGGTACCTACATAATAACATTTTTCCTATAAATTTTTCTAAGTTAAGGAATTAATAAATTGCATTTTTATAACATGCAGTTAGTCTGATGGCTACATAATTTTTGGGAGATGTCGTGATGGTGTATATAGAAAGAGAGATATTGGATATTTTAAATTGATTATTCGGCAGACGTCTAAATAGAATATAACGCATTCATGAGTGAAATCAACCACTAAGTTCTCGGCAGATATACAAGACTATTCGCTGAGGCAGTATGTATGGTTTAAGAATTATATATTATGATTTGTACGTATGTTGGTATCTTTTTATTCTAGCAAACAATACCTATATATAAAATGTTCAGCACAGGATGAGGCAAGAGGCATATCGATTTCGCAACACAGCCTTTGGAGATAGAGCATCCAGTATTGCGGGTCCCAAATACTGGAACAAACTGTTTCTGGGTCTGCGAGAGTAGGCGAATGGAGAGAGCTTTAGAAGAAGGTTAAAGACGCACCTTTTTGCTGGGAGTTTCGGGTGATGCACACGATATACAGCGCCGTTGAGGTCATGTTATGAGTAAACGACGCTTTACAAATTGTCCATAAATATATACATAAACATAATGTTGGCATATCTTGTAATACATTTAGTAACACAGGGAATATGTTAATGCCAGTAATACCTTCATATATCTCTACGTATAATAATTTCAGTTAATATAATTTATTGAGTATCATGCGATTGATAATTAGTTAATTGGTTAATAAGCTGATTCATTGGGTTGAAATGATCTGGTTAACACAGTCCATAGACATAATCAAAGGTTCGTTTGTTTTAGAAATAAGCACATGTTATTAAAACACACGCATTTCACACAGAATTCCATACAAAACCTAGAACCCTGACTCATTTACAAAAGTGAGGCAAAAAATCTATGATTTTTGACAGAACGGTTGGCGAAAGCGTGTGGTGTTTCCTACATTTTATGAAGTATTTCTCTCATTGTTTTAAAAATATATCATTTTTACATTTATAAAAACGTAATTGGACATTTTTTGAAGTTCTTGTCGACGTTTTAAGTGATTTACTACACTTCTTTTCGCCAACCGATCTGTCAAAAACGCCGTAAAATGGTGCCTCACTTTATTACAACGAAAATACATACGAGTACTCCATCTAGGTATTATGTATAAAAATCTATGGCATTTCATGATATCTATATCTATGAATTTTAAGTTAATTAATTATACACTTTACAGAATTTTGGAACATAATAAGGCCACATTATTGTTTCTAATAGAATTTTTTGCACTTTAAAAAGTTATGCAATTTTATTATAATAAATAAATAACTACAATATTTTCATTCAATCATTTTCACTTCATTCACTCGTCTTCTTAGGGTTACAGGAAAGAAATAAAGTAATTTTGTGTCATATGAGTCACTTGTGCTCACAAAACAAACGCTTTGATATTAAAGTTGCCTTGTGTGTTATTGCTGAAGCGTGCACTGTTTGGATGTAAGACTATTGGAATGTTTTTGTCGCTTACATGTTTATATTTATATGTCTTTCATCTGTTGTGTACCATGTAAAAAATAAATAAGTAAAAAAATAAGTAAAAATAACCGATGTATTGTATGAGTTCATTTAAGTCTATATTGTTAAAGTGGTGGTAGACATTAACGGTTGTATTTAATTTTAGGAATTTGTCAAGGGGGATCCGTCAGGCGAATCGTGATCCCTACCTTAGAAAGAATTTGAGTGGATGGATGGATGACATACGAACTGACATTGCTGTAACATTCATGGGCGAGGGAGGGTGCAACCCCCTTAATGTATTCTATGAGCATTATAAGAGGCTTGAAAACTAGCTAGAGCATTAGCAACAGTCAAAATGAGAAAACAGTAATAATATAAATATTATTCATATTGTGTCAATATAATTATGCGATGTAATTTTTTGTCTGACATTGTTATCATTTCAAAGCCAACAGAGTTGATATGTATAATAGTATGTGTTATATTTATATAGGTCGGTATAGGTAGATATATATTATGCAAACAGCTTAAGAAGGTGAGTTATTATTATGTAAAGGTAGAAAGGTAAAAATAATATAAGAAAAAATAACATTCGTATAACGTGAAAGCAGCCCTCTACGTAAATGACAGAAGCATGTAGTCCGTACGTATAATAATATTTATTCTCAGATTATACAACCTTTTCAAGAGACTACATATAATACACATTAAGGGACGAAAAGCTCTTGGTAAACAATATCTATGTATCATGTATAGTTTCAGGGTTAACTAGGTATATACTAAAAATAATAAATTACATATTGTTAAAATAATACGAAGGTTTTTACTTCTCAAAGTTCATCATTATCACGACGACATTATTTTCTTTGTTATGAATAAACTCTCATAAAATAAAGTGTTATATATACCAACAAAATTTCTGTCGTCCATGCTTTTCTTAATAAAAAAAATATTAATCTAAAAGTCTTATAATTCTATCCTAGTGAATTTTGTGCAGACAGCGTTAATGTACTTGAAAATAATCATCATTTACTATTACGCTTATTCCATCTCTATTTTCCTGCTAATACTATCATGGCATCACCCACAAGTTGGATATTCAGAAGACCAAATGCATGTGATCGTTCTTTCTGTGCCATAAAAGAGATCACATAATATAGGCGGCATTTTTTATCACATTTTAGATAATTCAAGTACTATAAGGTATTAAAGAGATGAGTTTATAAAAACACATTTTACAGATCTTAAATTTATAACGAATTAAGGCTCGCAAAAATAAATAAAGTCAATAGTGGAATAACTAAATATCGTGTTTCATTTTAAAAATTACGAATTAAAAAAGTGACGTTAACAGCAGTTTGATAAGCATAGATGAAGGAAACAACTGTTTTTAGATAAAGTACTTATTATTGCTTTTAATACATGATAATAATATATTGATTCTCTTTATGGATACCAATATTTTTGATTAGTCTTGGTCTACTAGGAAAAAATATTAAATATTTTTGCAGTAAACTAATGTATACTTTTACCTACAATATATTTCGATAAATATTTATTTCTGTCGCCGGCACGTGTGAAATATCTGTAAAGTCATCGATGACCTAATAGGTGTAATATGGCAATTTTCTCAGTAGTTTTCACAAGTGAAATAGCTGATTATAAATTTAGAATAATTATACTAAATTGAGAAGCAGATATCTTTAAGTATTGTGTATAATATCAGTTTCTCTTCGTCAATAGATTGGTTGTAATACAACGATGAGAACAAGGGTCGAACAAGATCCTCTTAATAACAAGGACTTAAAATGAGAAGGCTCTTGGAATAATAATACGAATATAATCAATGGAAAACAGAAGGACGGGCCTAGCAATAGCCACTCATTTGGGAGGAGATATCGTACAAAGAAGAAAGAGACAATAATAAAACCATGCAATTGTCTTGGATATTTAGATATTTCGATGTCATGAACAGGTATTATTATTATTAGCTTGTATTATATTCTATTTGTTATACAATGTAACATCTATTGTGAGATAAAATTACTAAAAAAAGAAGATTAAATTTTGACTATTCCCTCATTTAATTTCAACGATTTTCATAGAAACATAGGGTGGTAACAAGCCTCCACAACTCGGACTGTTTCTGCAACACTTGAGTAAATAAAATGTCTACAAACGCACTGATAAATGTATTTATTTTTAAGAAAGTGAAACTTCCAATCTTATCGTTTTGTAGAGTTTCCGGCAAAGATTAGGCATCTCCACACAAGTTTTCGAACACCCCGTAAAAGACAGGTATGTATTTGTAAAAGTACACAAATAATACATTGAAAATCGATTCTTGTTGGCTACTTCTCTTGTGGGATATACCGTGATGTATATATACATCTTTCAAGTTGTTGTTAATCTTCTTAGTACTTGTGAGCAAAAAAACAGCGCTATTTTTAAACATGGTCTCGATTGTTAGTTATAATATTATTTTCACCACAAATATACCATTACGGCATCTCCCATAAGTGGGGTAGCCAGCAGAAACACTGTATGGAATAAATACAGAGGCTATACTCTTCGTACCAACAACACTATTATTGACATTAAAATAACTTAGTTCATGACTAAGACCATATTTGAAGTTTTTTCTTTACAATTTTTTAAACAAAATGTAAATAAATTGAATGCTTTTTCTAATGAATCTCTCGAAAACGTAATTACTATTATTGGGACAATTTTAAACACCCGCTTCTCGCATTTTCTTATAAAACCACAAGACTTTCGGAATATATTTAAAGATAGAAATTTCATTATGAAAGTTCACGTAAAGAGTCGATATTCCATTACGGTCTGTTTAAGAAGCGAAGGAGTGTTCGCAATTGAAGGTTGAAAGACTTTTTATTTTTTATTTGAAACAAAGGTCAATATCGTTTACAAAATAAACTGTATTTTTTTTCACAGCATTTTCAGTTTATATTTGATGGCAAGTTTAATGTCTTCATGTTTTTCATAGGATGAATCAGGGTTCGCAACAAACTCAGACACTCTCAGTGTAAGGTGGTACCAGGATGATTCTACTCGGAA